>QXTE01000113.1:0-120279 GCA_003942145.1 Platysternon megacephalum | reverse complement strand
CCTGCCCCATCCAACCACCCCTTCTCCCTGTCCTCTGATTGCCTCCAAACCCCCGGTCCCGACTGCCTCCCGGCGCCCCATCCAACCCCTCCTCTCCTTCCTGACTGACCGCCCCGCCCCCATTCACACCCCCGCCCCCTGCCCACCCCCCCAAACTCCCCTGCCCTCTATCCAACCCTCCTCTCCCCGCTCCCTGCCCCCTTACCGCGCTGCCTGGAGCACCAGTGGCTGGCCGCGCTACAGCCGCACCGCCCGGCTGGAGACAGCCACGCCACCACACAGCACAGAGACCGGGTCAGGCCAGGCTCTACAGCTGTGCTGCCCCAAAAGCTCACAGCCCCGTTGCCCAGAGCATTGCGCCGGCAGCGGAGTGAGCTGAGGCTGCCGGGGGAGGGGAAACAGCAGGGGATGGGCCGGGGGCGAGCCTCCCGGGCCAGGAGCTCAGGGGCTGGGCAGGAGGGTCCCGCGGGCCGTAGTTTGCCCACCTCTGGGTTAAGCCCATGCTTAATGTAATGATTCCAGACTCAGGTTATTTACAGCAGCAGTCTGTATTCTGCAAAGTTCTAGAAAGTCATCTAGCCAAAAATCCTGCTCCTAGAAGACAGTCTTCCTCTCTACCAGTGTGAATCTAATAGTCTAACTATTTAATATGTTTTCTTTCCAGGGATATGGCTCCAATCCATCAAAGCACGTAAATATGTGCTTAATTTTAACCATGAGTAGTCTCAATCTCTGAAGTCAGTGGGACTACTACTGACCTTAAAGTTATGCATGTGCTAAAATGCTTTGCTGGATTAGTACCTGTACTTGCAACTTTCCTGTTTCACACACAAACTCTGCAAAAATATTTTAATTATACAATCCTTGCAATGAAATTATTCTCTGGTCTACAATAGCTACATGGAGCTATGGAATCCAATGTCTCTGGAGAAGATTAATCTTGAGGAAGCTTGTAGTCAATCACCTGTTGGTAGGTTTTAAGAAATCAGGATATTTTCAGGAGGTTATGTCCTTCTTGACAATATTAGTTACCAAAGGATGCAGTGGAGTGAAAAAAGAAACCTTTTGGAAAATACATTTTTTTGCATTAGATGGACTTGTTGAATTTATCAGCACCGGGGAACCAGGAAAGTGCAAGAAATCCTCACAAAGAATAAAATTCACAGCACAAGGCTATGCACTACTTAAGGCTCACCTAAATACTAACTGATACACAGATCTTGTGCTGGCTGTGTGCACCGGAGTGAATTTCATCCTTACTATATGCAGTGCCTCTCATCTTTTACTCTCAGTAGAGGTCTTGAAAAATACTAATCCTCCTCCAAGAAACAATGATGATCATAGGTGCTGGAACTAGCGGTAATGCGGGTGCTGCCACACCCCCTGACTTGAAGTGGTTTGCACCATATATAGAGTTTACAGTTTGGTTCAATAGCTCTCAGCACCCCCATTATAAAAATTGTTCCGGCACCCCTGATGATGTGCCATCAATTCTTGATGCTAGTATAGGGGACTTCTGTACTCAAGCTGAAAAAGGAATCCAGGAAAAGCTCAGAAATGATGGGGGTTGAATGAAGTGACAGTTAAAAACTGTGAGGCTATTCCCTCAACTGTTGGTTCAGCAAGAATGAACTTTACAAAGCTACTAGCATGACAACAAAATTGGAGCAGCCGTTGGTAGCCATTTTATTGTACAACTGTGGTGAACTGAAGAGTGTTTTCGACTTAAACTTCACTGTGGCTTGAACAATGGTAAAAATATGACAGAAGATATAAAAATGTGTAATTCACATTACATTTTTGAAAGGTGACTGGGAACAAATAGGTAACATTTCAGGGTTTTAAAGCAGCATACTTGTGGTTTGCAAATGTCCATCTCTTAAGAAAAAATTCCATCTCTCAAAAATACAGGCCCTGGAGAACTCAAACTCTGTTATATCTTTACTCTTCCAAAACACAATTGTTCTACAGGGCTTCACTGCTTTATGCAAACACACAGAAGTAGGCACATGCTGAAGTATATATATGCCCCTCAGTTGTTGGGTTCAGTGTACGGTTGCTGGGTGGTATTGGAGGTCTGTGATATGCAGGAGGGTCACACTAGATGATCTGATGGTGCCTTCTGGCCTTAAACGCTATAACTCTATATGCCTCTAAATGGCCCTACATCAGCAGTTCTCAACCCGCAGCCCACGGGCTGCAGGCGGCCCAGTTAGCACACAGCTGCGGCCCAAGTCAGCTGTGTGCTAAAGGGCAGCCTGTGGGCCTGGGTCCAGCGCGGCGGGTGTGGGGCTGCCAGCCTGCCCCGCATGGCGGGAGTCTGGGATCGGGGCTGCCTGCTGGCCCCGTGGGGTTGGCGGTCTGGGGCTCCCAGGAAGCCCCGCGAGCTCTGAGGTCTGGGGCTCCTGCCCAGCTCCGCAAGCTCCAGGTCCGGGGCAGCCACGCGGCTGGGGTCTGGGGTTGGGACAGCTGGCTCGCCCCGCAGGGTGGGGTCCGGGGCAGCCATGCGGTGGGGGTCCCTGCCCTGCTTGGCGAGGGTCTGGGGTTGGGGCAGCTGTTCAGCCCCGTGGGGCCCGGGGCAGGCAGCTGGCCAGCCCTGCATGGCAGGGGTCTGTGGTCCAGGGTTGGAGTCTGGGCTGCCTCTGACCTGCCACCCGGCCCCTGCAGACCAGGTAAGACATTGTGGGCCACATATGCATAATGTGTAATAAGTTGAGAACCACTGTCCTACATCCTCTTTTCAATGTACAGTCTGAGTAACATGGACTGTATTCTGTGGATGAGAAGGGGCAAGCATATTCCACAGGCCACAAAAAACAGAAGCAGCGTTGCTTTTGCAACCTTACTGATGCACCAGACCCCTCTGCCTTCAAAGGGAAATGGCCCCATCCTATCTGCAAAAGACATTTCCGGCTAGGGTACAGAAAGGTCCCAAAGACCACAAACTTAATGGAGCACTGCCTGCATGGTCTCTTTGAATCCTACCATCCCATCTGCTACATTCAGATCCTTCAGGGACAGTGGCCTATGGCAGCAAGATTTGCTCCAATATGTGTGCCTAATTCCTATTAACATCAACCAGACCTGTGCATTAAGAGGAGAATCTAACACTTCTTAATATTTCCTGGTTTTGTTTCATATTGCTACCAACTATTCCTTTCTCTTATATCGAGTCAATACTGATCCAGGTCTCATAAAAACGTTTTAACTGTTATATATCAAGTGGATGTCAACAGTATCAGTCTACAAAAATACTTGTACTATGCAGTTTCAAACACACAGACAATATGAAAAAGAATACACAGCACTGTGCTATGCATCATTTAAAAAAAGACATGCAATCCTGAACAGATCCTTTTCACTGACAGTGTTAGATGTGTGTTTGTAGATTTTTTATTTATTTATTTATTTATTTATTTATTTTTAATGAAAGGTCACTTACTTAGCTACAGATAAATAAAAATTCACAAGCATCCCCAGCAAAATCAATACAGGTACTAAAATATCTAAGTTCATAATAAATTTTTGTTCCCCATGCTCAGGAATGTCAGTATTTACGGGAACCACTGATGGCAGATATTTCAGAACAGTATTGATTTTGCCACTGAAGTGTGACTAAAGGGATAAATAAACTGCTCTTGGGGTCAATTGATCCATTTATCTTCACTGTTATTTTATAAAAAGTCAAAGCAGCGTAAACTTTGATAAATAAATGTTATGATGAAAGAAATACTGTTGATACAGAGACTTTTTGGGACAGTGGAAAAACAGCAAATCTATCACCAATGCACTGCAAAAAAACCAGGATTATGTTTAGGATGCTTTGATATTATACTCCTGAGGGGATTCTGCACCAAAAAATTAAAAATTCTGTGCCAAAAAATTAAAAAGTATGCACCAAAAAAAATTATGCATGAAAAAATTAAAAATTATGCACACAATATTTTAAAATTCTGCCAATTTTATTTGTCAAAATAACACAACATAATCATACCAGTTTCAATTATTTTGGTAATTTATTTCAAAATACCTGTCAGCAAGTATGTCTGTAACAATACAGACACACACACAAATTCCCCCAGGAGTAGAGTTACCCCTACGACAACCTAGTTCCTGCTTCTCTGCTCCCTCCCCGAGCCAAGCCAGGGGGCCAGACACCCACCACCCCTCCCCCCCAGAGCCCAGCCGCAGAACCCCCCCTAGCCCAGATACCCACTCCTTCTCTCCCCCACAGCCCAGCCGCAGGGCCCCTGTTGCCCAGACACCCGCCTCCCTCCCTCCCAGATCACAGACGTGCATCCCCCCCAGCCCAGACACCTGCCCCCCAACCCTCAGGGCCCAGGGATCCAGAGGGAGAAACAGCCTGATGCTCGGTCCCAGGCTTGCAAAGAGGTTTCTGTGCGCCGCCATCTCCTTCCCTCAGGGCGTGCGGGGAACTGCAGCTGCCGGGAACCCTCCTGCTCCCTCCCCCTCCTCCCGGCAGTGTCTTCTATGTGCGAGCTGGCCTCTGCCAGGTCCAGTGGCCCCTAGTGATGGCCAGCAGCACAGCAGTCCATTTCTGCGGGGGAAAGGAAATTCTGCACCAAAAAAAATAATTTCTGCAAAATTCTGCATTGCACAGTGGCGCAGAATTCCCCCAGGAGTAGATGTTAACAACGAACAAAGAAAATGTCTATTCACAAGTGAAGCACAGTGAACACAGTTCAAAATGATTAATGCTATCCTAGTACTCATGGAATATTCACGATAGGAAAAAAAATTTATTGTAAAAGTTGCAAGCAATTTGTACCTCAGTTGCACTCTGTGAAGCTACTTCACTCTAGCTCATTCTGCTATTTTAAAAATAAAACATTTAGAAACAGCTTAGGTATTTAGGATGGTGAGATAAGTAATGAGAATACAATGAGGTTGCTTTATATAGCTTTAAATGTAAACCAAGGTAATAGCTACTTCAAGAAGTCACAATGATCATATGAAGATTACAGTGCAAAGTCATGGAGAACCTGTTACAATATGATTATGATGTGAAATTAAAGCGGTAAGAGAATTTTAATGCAAGGATGTGGTTAGTATAAAACCTGTGAAGGTGCTATTAATTAGAGTAAGACATTCTAAATCTACAGTATAATGATTTCTGTGTAAATATACAGAGGAATGCCACAATCTCATGCTGAAACAAAATTATGCTGATGAAAATATATGGAGTGTTGTCATGATGTCAAGACAAAATGTCATTGACAAGAGATATACCATATGTTCAAACAAATGGGACGGGGGAAATACACAAGAATGATGCAGGCCATTTCCCATTGTCACCAGTTAAAAACAATAAGAAAACCCTCTACCTGAAAATGAAGATGGTGATTAAACTTTTAGAATGAAAAAAAAAAAAAAAGGTTCTGTTGGGATGAATACACTAACATCAATCATGTGAATCACCCTGACTTGCATGTGTAAGCCTCTATCTTCTAGCTGGCCAATGACTTCCTCCTTTCTCCAAGTCTAAGGCCACGTCTACACTTGAAAATTAGGTCAGTTTAACTATGCCAGTCAGGGATATGAAAAATCCACACCCATGAGCAACAGTTCAGCCGACCTAAGTCCTGGTGTAGACAGCACTAGGTCGATGGAAGAATTCTTCCATTAACCTAGCTACCGCCTCTCGGGGAGGTGGATTACCGATGCTGATGGGAGAAGCCCTTCTGTCAGTGTCAGAAACGTCTACACTGAAGGGCTAGATCAGTGCAGCTGTGCTGCTGGACTGCTTTAAGTATAGACATACCCTAAGTAAATGACCTTCTACTCTTGCCCCAGAAAAAACAGGAGTATTGTACATGAAGTAGGATCTCCATAGATGAGATCAACTACATTTTACCATTGGGATGGTTTTCCATGCCACAGCCTCTTCATAAGCAAGGATTTTGTTTTACATTTAAAAATGTATTAAAACCTGAGGAGAAAAATAGCCCAGCTTCCACTGGAGAGTGAGAAGGAGAATTGTTAATTGCTTAAAGTGCTGCAGCTGACGCAGAGTCACTGGCAGATAGGAAGAGAGGGGAAAGAGGGCTGGCTTTGGAGCACTTTTATAAGAGGGGCTTCATCATGAACATCTGCAATAAAATGCATAGATGCTTAAGAAAGAAAGAAAGAAAGAAAGAAAGAAAGAAAGAAAGAAAGAAAGAAAGAAAGAAAGAAAGAAGTCTGCAGCACTACAGAAGTCTAGCTAACCACAGATGCAGGATAGCTGAGGGAAAGCAGATGACGGGAAAAGCACACCCTGATATATGCAAAAGAGCTGCTAAGACTCCAGCTTGATGGGAGAAACCGGAGGTCAGAAAAAGATAGGGCTAACAAAAGCCTTGTGTAATAGCTCATCACTGAATATCTGTATATGATTCATTTTGATAACAGTGAGTATTCCCTTTTTATTAGAAACGTACACTGTCATAGTTCAGGAAACTCCAAAATTCTCTTTAATTTCCAAGACAGAAGCACTCATTAAAGCGTCTTCAAGATGGAAGCATGTCCTCTGGAATGGTGGCCGAAGCATGAAGGAGCCACTCATTGACGTGGTTTTATTATGTTGACTGGAGAGCTGTCTCCCATTGGCCTACAGCAGCTACCCGAGCAATCTTACAGCAGCGCAGCTGCATTGGTACAGCTGTGCCGCTGTAACTTCACTAGTCTGGACATGGCCAATATTATTTCTCAGTCTTCAGTGCTGTTTGCATCTCCTCCCAATTTAGAATCATGTACAAATTTCATTAATGCGCTACCTACTTTCCTCTCCCATTGCTCAATCCTGAACTCACTGATGTCAGTGGGACTGTTGCTACTGACTTTAATAGGTGGAAAATGAAACCCCGGTCATTCAGAAAGATATTCTTGAGACTGCAGGCCCTGCACAGATCCCTGTGTACTCCTCCAGATCATGGAATCATAGAATATCAGGGTTGGAAGGGACCTCAGGAGGTCATCTAGTCCAACCCCCTGCTCAAAGCAGGACCAATCCCCAACTAAATCATCCCAGCCAGGGCTTTGTCAAGCCTGACCTTAAAAACCTCTAAGGAAGGAGATTCCACCACCTCCCTAGGTAACCCATTCCAGTGCTTCACCACCCTNTCCAGTTCCCTCAGTCTCTCCTTATAAGCCATGTGCTACAGCCCCCTAATCATTTTTGTTTCCACCCCCCCTGGACTCTTTCCAATTTTTCCACATCCTTCTTGTAGTGTGGGGCCCAAAACTGGACACAGTACTCCAGATGAGGTCTCACCAATGTTGAATAGAGGGGAATGATCACGTCCCTCGATCTGCTGGCAATGCCGCTACTTATACAGCCCAAAATGCCGTTAGCCTTTTTGGCAACAAGGGTACACTGTCGACTCATATCCAGCTTCTCATCCACTGTAACCCCTAGGTCAGGGGTCGGCAACCTCTGGCATGTGGCTCGCCAGGGTAAGCACCCTGGCGGGCCAGGCCAGTTTGTTTACCTGCTGCATCCGCAGGTTCGGCTGATCACAGCTCCCACTGGCCACGGTTCACTGTCCCAGGCCAATGGGGGCGGCGGGAAGTGGAAGCTTCCCACCACCCCCATTGGCCTGAAGCGGTGAACCACGGCCAGTGGGAGCCGCGATCGGCCGAACCTGCGGACGCGGCAGGTAAACAAACTGGCCCGGCCCGCCAGGGTGCTTACCCTGGAGAGCCGCGCGCCAGAGGTTGCCGACCCCTGCCCTAGGTCCTTTTCTGTAGAACTGCTGCCTAGCCATTCGGTCCCTAGTCTGTAGCAGTTCATGGGATTCTTCCCTCCTAAGTGCAGGACTCTGCACTTGGCCTTGTTGAACCTCATCAGATTTCTTTTGGCCCAATCCTCTAATTTGTCTAGGTCCCTCTGTATCCTATTCCTACCCTCCAGCGTATCTACCACTCCTCCCAGTTTAGTGTCATCTGCAAACTTGCTGAGGGTGCAGTCCACGCTGTCCTCCAGATCATGCCGTCCTGAAACTTCCTACACTGCTGTAGTGTAGGAATCTTGTTGAATGTGTGGTGTATTCAAAATTGTATTAAAATTATACACTATCACTTTAAATTTCAGGCATTTTCCTGGTTCTGCTTGTAGGCTAGGGGGCTCTCTAAGGAAGCCTGCAATCTGCACTTAACAGCAGTTAGTGTGCAGAAAGCCAGTCTAGAGTAAAGTGGGTTGAGTTGTGCCTCTGTTTTAGGAAGCAGCCTGCTTTGTCTCTCTCTGTTTTTGTGTTCTTGTATGTTATCATTCTGAATTCTAAGAAATTGAGTAGTGTTATGTTGGAACATTCCTGCAAGAGTCCTTTATGTTTTTATCTACCTCCTTTGTGTGTTGCCATTAACATAGTGGAAAGGCTTTAAAGAAGCAGCAGCATGTTTTGAGCAGAAATGTGAACAAGGAACGCAGTTGACTCAAATGAAGGCAGGTTGGTATGTGTGTGGCAAGGCTGACAGGCTGGGGTCAAATAGCATAACATTGCATAGAGACTAAGAATGAGGAAAAGAGAGTAGGATGAAATAAGAGCACAGATATACTGAAGTCAGAACTCCAATCCCAGGTGATATCATGCTAACTTTTGGATCCTGCTCCTAATAAAGTTAAAGACAAAACTGCCATTGACTTCAATAGGAGCAGGCTTTGTGTACACTTTTGTTAGGGTATTGTTTTTAACATACATTATCCACAACTGTTATATCTTTGACTGCATTCTTGCCTGCTGATTGTTTTAAAATCACATCATTTTACAACTCTGCCGAACTCATTCTTAATTTCAGATCTGCAAACTGAGGTGTTATCTGAGTTTTAGCATATTTCTCTTTGTAATTTTAAAACCCCACACACACTGTCATTATTTTCACTTAGCAGTCTATTTACTGGCAACTGTGTAAAGATTGCAATAAACCAACTGAACAATTAAGTCGTGCACTTTCTTACACTTAAGCAATACATCATTTTAAGAGTCCAGTCAGTCAGGTCCCAATCCTTCAAACACTTACCCATAGGAGAGTAGTTACGTTGAACTCAATGCGACTACTCACGTGTAAAGTTAAGCACATACATAAATGTTTGCAGGATCCGGGCCTAAAAAACTGTTGTGATGATGAGCTATAATAATAATTAGTTTTAATAATAATTTATTTGGTGTTCATACAGATGTTATAATGTATCACATACTCCACTTCCACTGGAGTGTAATTGTAATTCAGCATTTTTATTCCCTTCACTTGATAAATTAGTTGATAAGCTTTGCTCTATACCACGAAATAATATTAAAGTAGGCCTAGCTAACTTCAGGTTGAAGGTACAAGGGAATGTTTATTTTGGTACAGTATCACAGTATTTTGAATTGCAAAATAAATACACAATCCGGCCAATTTAAATCCATTCCTAATAAACACCTAGTGTATCAAATGCCCCAGCAACAATAATGTGTGTAAAACCAAACGATCACTGTGCTCTCAAACTCACAGAAAAATGATGAAAGACAAAAACACTATCACCATTCCGCACACACTTTTCACGAAGCGATCACTCCATATCTGACATATCAACCCTCGCCCTCAAAGGACAACACTTTGGGAACTTAAATTCATAACTCTCCTAGATACTAAAAATCCTGGTCTCAGAGACTCTGGTTTTATGGCTCATTATAACAAGTTGTACCCCACTAATCCTCCTGTGACCTATTACTGCAGAGGTGTTAATTGCCCACTTCATTTTAAGTGGTTTCTTGCACCATTTGTTGACCCCTTATGCTTAACAATCTGTTCCACCTTGTATTAACTTGTGACACTCTAGTTACCTTTTCCGGGCCTAAAGGGCAGCTCTCTGTAGCTTGAAAGCTTGTCTCTTCCACCACCAGAAGTTGGTCCAATAAAAGATATTACCTCACCCACCTTGTCATTGTAAATAACAGAAAGGCAATTAGTCAGAACCTGCTGAATAATACATATTATTTTAACAAAATAATAAAAATTAGGTTGTCGAAGGCTTTCCCTTGGGTACATAATCCTCGAGTGTAGTGAAGTGCCAGCAAACCAGCACACAACTGTGAATACTGCTAATTGTCTAGCCCACATAAACAATTCAAAATCCATGGCAAGTGGTTGAGTCATTGAAGGAGGATGAACTGCACTGAGATTCACTAGATTCAGTCTCCAGAAGTATGATTTATCTGGCTCTGGCTTCTTTTAAATATTTGATGCTGGTGCTCAGAGCCCTTACCACTCATATAAAAGCTGCTTAAGAAGTAGTGCTGACACACATGATTCTTCTGGAGTCAAATGGTACAGAAATGTATGAACTTACAGCAGCAGCAAATGATTAATAAGTTACTTGTTTTGTTCAATAGTGGCAAGTGTCCAGAATGCCGAGGCGGGGGGAGTAGGGGGTGGGGGGAGGGGGACTGGAGGCTGGAGGTAGAATTTCTCCCTTCCTCCCAGCTTCCCACTAAGGGGGATCATACTGTAAGCAGGGCTGGCTCCAGCTTTTTTGCCGCCACAAGCGGCGAAGGGAAAAAAAAAAAAAAAGGTAAAGCTGCGATCGGCGGCAGCTCTACTGTGCCGCTTCACTCTTCGGCGGCAATTCGGCAGCCGGTCCTTCCCTCCGAGAGGGACCGAGGGACCCGCCGCTGAATTGCCGAAGACCCGGACGTGCTGCCCCTTTCCATTAGCCGCCCCAAGCACCTGCTTCCTGCGCTGGTGCCTGGAGCCAGCCCTGACTGTAAAGGACCTCGCTGCAGGGTGTCACTTTGAGTGTTGGTGGCCATGCTGGGTGTCTGCCATGATCAAAGGCAAGTGCCATAGACACTCAAAGCACTAAACTCTTCCGCCCCTAACCCCTGCAGGTTCCCAAGAATGTTCACATATGTCAGTAGCAAAGTGAATTCCTTTACTAGAGGAGCTGCCAGAAATAAGAGACAAACACCCTAAGGCACGCTTGCGTTAAAGTTACAAACAAAGGATGATAAACTCAACACACCACATGTCCTTGTCCCCAAAGACAGTCCAGTACAGGGGTGGAAAGATGGAACCTTAGGCCTAGTGTACTGGGGCATTGCTGGAAAATGGCAGAATTAAGGCTAAATGGGCAACCTAAACTGTGCATTTCCTGGTTTTCAGAGGTTTGAGTTTTGCTCAACTCAATGTTCTGCAATAGGACAACACACCACCACACAACCTTAAATCTGTGTTAATGTAGTTTTTACCATTGACTTTCCTAGTTGTTTTTTTTAACAGGAAAGGATATGTTGTGGTAGGAGTAGTAGTTATTTAGGCATCTGTACTTATAATTAGGGCCCTAACACATTCACAGCCATGAAAAATGTGTCATGGACCGTGAAATCTGGTCTCCCCCCTGAAATCTGGTCTTTTGTGTGCTTTTACCCTATGCTATATAGATTTCACAGGGGAGACCAGCGTTTCTCAAATCGAGGGTACTAACACAAAAGGGAGTTGCAGGGGGGTCGCAAGGTTACTTTAGGGGGGATCGCGGTATTGCCACCCTTACTTCTGTGCTGCCTTCGGAGCTGGGTGGCCGGAGAGCAGCGGCTGTTGGCCGGGCGCCCAGCTCTGAAGACAGTGCCCAGCCAGCAGCAGTGCAGAAGTAAGGGTAGCAATACCATACCATGCCACCCTTACTTCTGCGCTGCTGCCTTCAGAGCTGGACAGCCAGAGAGTGGTGGCTGCTGACTGAGGGCCCAGCTCTGCAGGCAGAAGTGCAGAAGTAAGGGTGGCAATACCATACCATGTCATCCTTAGTTCTGCACTGCTGCTGGTGGTGGCTCTGCCTTCAGAGCTGGGCTCCTGGCCAGCAGTCACTGCTCTCCAGATGCCCAGCTCTGAAGGCAGCACCACCGCCTGCAGCAGCGCAGAAGTAAGGGTAGCAGTACCACCCCCCCACACACAATAACCTTGCAACCCCCCACTCCCCAACTCCTTTTTGTGTCATGACCCTACAATTACAACACCGTGACATTTCAGATTTAAACAGCTGAAATCATAAAATTAACGATTTTTAAAATCCTCTGAACGTGAATTTGACCAAAATGGACCATGAATTTGGTAGGGCCCTACTTATAATATCCCACAATTTGCATATCAAGCCAGCTCCCCATCCCAACGTCAGATGAGCCCCTCTAGCCCTGCTTCGGTACACCTCAACCAGCCTGCCCCTAACCCGTTCACTGCATTCCTCCCTCCAACCTGGCTCCTTCCCCATTACTGTACACAACGCCCACCACCACATGCAGGGAACACATCTTCCTGAAGCCGTCAATCCCTGGTATAGAAACGTTCTATTGCCGTTACTTCCTCCCACCCCTTCCTAGAAACCGACTCACATGTGGTGCCTAGAGTGAAGGAGAACTATGTTACAGTGGAATGGTGTTCCTGGTTATGTTTCAGAATCGTTGGAGAGTGGAGTTTATGGCAGGAACGGAGAGAGAAATCACAGATGGATTCCAAATACTGACAGTTTTATGTTTGAAAGATCTGCTGACCCCTGTCCAACAGATGTACCCCATCTCCGAGAAACAGTGCGGCGTCAGAGCTTTTAATGTGTCTATGCCATACAGTACACATCTTCTGGGCAGCCACAAGCCCTTTAATTTCCGGATAAATGTTCTTCCAACACTTATTAATAGCCTTCATATTGTCATTGTGGCAATTATTCAGACACTCAGCCAAATCCAAGAAAACTATCACAGCTCCTGGACACAAATCTATGCTGCAGTCCAAATCTGCTCTCATACACTGCTAGAGCAGGAGTAAGGCCAAGATCATTTCCACCCGAGTGAACCACCACAATGTCCAGTAGATCACAACCTCTTTAGTCACAGGTTAATTGTTGCAGATTGGGCAAAACATGATGCCAGTGCCGGCCACCTCTCTCCACCCAAATTAGCCATCTCTATGTCATGTTGTATTCCTTGCTCTCCTGCAAACTTCTGCAACCTTGTGATCCAGGAATCGCCCAAATCCACATATTGGCAACCAGGGCCATCCCTAGTGAGGTGCGGGGCCCAGGACATAGGTGCCGAGTTTCTAATCTGCCGGGGGGTGCTCCCTCCATCTCCACCTGGGCCCCGCCCCCACAACACCCCTTCCCCCAAGGCCCCACCCCCGCCCTGCTTCTTCTCACCCCCGCTCTGGCCTGCCTCTTCTTGCCCCGCCATCGCCTCTTTCTGCCCCCGCCCACCTCTTTCCCACCCAGTTCTGCCCCCTCCCCTGAGCACCCTGCGCCCTCACTCCTCTCCCCTCCCCCCCAGTGCCTCCTGATGCCACGAAACATCTGATCCGTGGCAGGCGGTAGGCGCTGAGAGGCAGGGGGAGGCACTGATTGGCAGGGCCTGCCGGTGGGCAGGAGGTGCTGGGGGGGGGGGGAAACTGCTGGTGGGTGCTCCAGCCCCGGAGCGCCTCCCGCAGCTCCCATTGGCTGGGAGCGGCGAACTGCGGCCACTGGGAGCTGCGGGGGGCCATGCCTGCGGACGGTCAACGTCAGCAAAATGTCTCGTGGGCCGCAATCAGATTACCCTGATGGGCCGCATGCTGCTCGCGGGCTGCAGGGTGCCCACCACTGATCTAAAGTTTTACATTGTTTTATTTTTGAATGCAGTTTTTTTTTTTACATAATTCTATATTTGTAAGTTTAACTTTCATGATAAAGCACTTGCACTAGAGTACTTGTATTAGGTGAACTGAAAGTGTAAATATTTGTAATCAAAAATAAATATAAAGTGAGCACTGTAAACTTTGTATTCTGTGTTGTAACTGAAATCAATACTTTTGAAAATATAGAAAACACCAAAAATATTTAAATAAATGGTATTCTATTATTGTTTAACAGTGTGATTAATTGTGATTAAGTTTTGTAATCACTTGACAGCCCTAGTAAAAGTTGACCAGTTGAGACCTTTTGACCCATATCACTGCAATAGTGTGATCTCTAGCAAAAATAAGTAAATAAATTAAAATTAAATAAAAAATCCCCCTAGAAACTTTTGGAAAAATGGCTTATATTTCCCCAGCCCTCTACCTCAACTGACCCCCAAATTGGGTTACTAATCCTATCCTGAGGCACATCAATTTTCAAAGGAATCTGATTAAGCGTGTCAATTTTAGAGGACTTAGAAAGGTCAACCTTTAAACAGAAACTGTGACACAACCTTAGCTATAGTGGTGCTGCCATGCCACTATAATGTAGCTTGTGTTATGTGGTATTCCCATTTGTTGCAGGGTCTGGAACCACAGCAGCAGAGACATCCAGGAGCATGTGCATAAGATCTGAAATAGCTCCACAGAAACCTACATATATATGTTGTCCCATGCCTTCTCCCTCTGCTTCATGCAGTTTCTGGTACTGTAAGGTTAGAAGTGCAAGTGTCTGTATTGAAACCTGGAGGCTGGAGCAGACCCACCACAAAGTCCTCTGTGAAGTAGCAGCATGCACCCCTGCAGTACATCAACCACACTATATTGTTCCCACATTATTTGGTAGCGCTTAGCCCTGTAATGGCTACACATTGTCTTGCTCAGATGCCATGATGTATAAGAATGGTTGATAAATTGATTGAAAATGAGCCCCTTAATTTTTGTTTCGTTTAATCGTCTTCAGGAGTCTTTTATTAAAGTCATAATTTTTCTCCTTTGTTATGGAAACAGTCTATATTAAATTGCTGAGTTTAATACATATTTTAATCACCCCACAAAAAATCTCCACCTCATCAAAAATCTGCTGGAATGACCTATGGGTGGAATTAGAAGAAAGAAGTGGAAGGTGCTGGGGCAAACATGCCACATTTTTGAAAGAGAGCGAGCCATTAATTGTTACATCCGTATGGTTCTTTCAGAATCAAGTTTTTTCTGGTGGATCTAATCTCTGTGTGCAATAGCAGAGATGATAAAATATTACACTGAAATAGACTCATAGACTTTAAGGTCAGAAGGGACCATTATGATCATCTAGTCTGACCTCCTGCACAACGCAGGCCACAGAATCTCACCCACCCACTCCTGTAACAAACCCCTAACCTATGCCTGAGTTATTGAAGTCCTCAAATCGTGGTTTAAAGACCTCAAGGGGCAGAGAATCCTCCAGCAAGTGACCCGTGCCCCACGCTGCAGAGGAAGGCGAAAAACCTCCACGGCATCTGCCCATCCGCCCTGGCGGCAAATTCCTTCCCGACCCCAAATATGGCGATCAGTTAAACCCTGAGAATGTGGGCAAGACTCACCAGCCAGCACCTAGGAAAGAATTCTCTGGAGTAACTCAGATCCCACCCCATCTAACATCCCATCACAGACCATTGAGCATATTTACCTGCTAATAATCAAAGATCAATTAATTGCCAAAATTAGGCTATCCCATCATACCATCCCCTCCATGAACTTACCAAGCTTAGACTTGAAGCCAGATATGTCGTTTGCCCCCACTACGCCCCTTGGAAGGCTGTTCCAAAACTTCACTCCTCTAATGGTTAGAAACCTTCGTCTAATTTCAAGTCTAAACTAATGTCCAGTTTATATCCATTTGTTCTAGTGTCCACATTGGTACTAAGCTTAAATAATTCTGTTCAGCTAGTCAAAGTGCAGGACTGCTGTAGCATTATTGATCCAAAATGGAACAGTTTTCCCTCACTTATGCAATTCTAATTAGCTATGGAGTCTGATTGCATAACTAAATGGTAACCATACAGTCTGCAAGTTCCTGTACTTTCATTGGATGGCAGATACTGTATTAGCCAAAGAGAGTGAAAGGTTTGCATAATTACCATATGGTTATTTCTCAGTACCTGGAGTGTGAACATACAACTCTCTCTGACTTGACTGGCTCTCCCACTGAGAATTCTTGGGAGAATTCTACGCCACTGTGCAATGCAGAATTTGCGCAGAATTAATGTTCTGCACAGAATTTCCTTTTTCACTGCAGAATTGGTGCTTCAGAGCTGCTGGCCATCACTAGGGCTGGAGCTGGACAGTTCCTGACAGCTGCAGTTCCCAGCATGCCCTGAAGGAAGGAGGCGGCATGCAGGAAACTCCATACAAACCTGGGACCCAGGATCAGGCTGTTTCTCCTTCTGGATCCCTGGGCGGTGAGGAGTATGAGAGCCTGGGCTGGGGGGCTCCCTGCTGCTGGGCTCTGGAGGGGAGGGTTGTGGGTGTCTGGGATGGGGGGACCCAACAGCTGGGCTCTGGAGGGAAGGGGGTGCAGATGGCTGGGCTGGGGCATGTTTGGGCTCTGAGGGAGAGGGGTGGCAAGTGTCTGGGCCAGGGGGGCCCCACAACTAGGCTCTGGGAGGTGGGGTAGAGAAACAGGAACTGAGTTGTCGTAGGGTTTCTTTAACTCTACTCCTGGAAGAATCTTTTTTGTTGTCTGTATTGTTACAGACATACTTGCTGACAGGTATTTTGAAATAAATTACCAAAATAATTGAAACTGGCGTGATTATATAGTGTTATTTTGACAAATAAAATATGCAGAATTTTGCAGAATTTTAAAATTAATTTTTGGCACAGAATTTTTACTTTTTTGACACAGAATTCCCACAGGAGTAGAATATTTAAACTGTTTGCCAAAACTGGAATATAACATCCAGACTTGAGGCTTAGTTTTGTTAACATGAGAATAAGCATATCTTTAGTTAAGTCCTTGGTCTTTGGCCTTCATGTTTATTTACCCCAGTAGTCAGTTATTTCCAAGTAACATTACAGAATTTGGAAATTCTGAAGTCTTAAGTAGCAATGTTAACATCCTGACACAACACTATGGGTCAGAGCTATTTTAGTTTAATGAACTTTGCCATGAATACTATTCAAGAATTTCCAAAACTAATGCCAATTTACTAGCAAAATGTAGGGTTTCCTAATGGCATCATCAATTGATGTATAAGGGTCCCTTCACGTTGCGAGTGCCAAATCATCAGCATATGCACACTTCTGCACTATCGTTTCAGGCATATCACTTGTGTGTGCACTGAAGAGTGTCAGAGCAAGTACAGAGCCTTGTGGTAGCCCATTATTCAAAGTGTGCGGCTTGCTGGTTTGACCTCTGAGGTATATGCGCATCCTTCGGCCGCTAAGCGTGGTGTTCAGCAGCCTGAGAATCTGCACACAGGGGATCACTTTGGCCAGTTTCAGTAGCAAACCATCCTTCCAGACTATGTCATATGCTGCTGACAGACCAATGAAAGCAGTACCGGTCTTGAGTTTTTGTTGGAATCCAGCCTCAATGTTTGTAGTGAGGGCCAGGATCTGGTCACAGCAACTTCTAGGTGGTTGAAAAGGAGCTTACTCCTTGGGTAGGCTGGCATCCACAGTGGGCCTGATTCAGTTCAGAATCATACGTTCCATCACCTTGTAGGTGGTGCTCAAGATGGAGAATGGCCTATAACTAGAAGGGTGATCTGCAGGTTTTCCAGGCTTTAGGAATGCAAAGACCTTGGCTTCTCTCCACACACGGAGGATTTCACTGGTCCCCAGGATGTTGGTGAAAAGCTGCACCATCCATTTCTGTGCCAGATTATATAAGGACACAAGATAGATACCATCTTTTCTAGAGGCTTTTCCCAGTTTCCTGGCTGCAATAATCTCTTTACTTGTGAGTGATCCAGACCATTGGAATAATGGAGCACATGTGGACTTCAACTGCTGAAGTTGATGCTGGACTTGCCTGCAATACGGATGTCCACTGGCTGTTCTGATGTCCACAAAAGTTTAGCAGCAATGTCATAGGCTTTTACCTGTGACCTGGTGGCATGTGTGAGATTTGCAGCAGTCTCCAGACACATCTGCTTGAGTGTGAGAATTCCACTGATAATTTACAGTGACATTATTAATGGGTCCAATGTAACAAGATGGACGGCTCAGCAGTGGTTACATATTTTATTTCATTGTTATAAATTATATGTGCAATTTAAAAACATCTTTTTTTGCCTGACTTGGTGCCTTTTTCCTATCCTTCTTCCCAATTTTCTATCAATTAACCTGGATTGATTTTTTGTCAGATTTCCTTTCTCCTCTGTATGATGTAGCCTTTTCCTGTCACCTCTCTTCATCCTGTTGCTCCCCCCATCTTCCTGCCTCTATTCTTCTTTTGCTTTCACTTCTCAAACCTTCAAATCAAGTCTTTCAGGTTGCTGTCACTTTCCCTCCAATCTTTATTTAGCACTAAAATTGATGAAACAGAAGTTGTCTAAAATTTTTGATTTAGCTTTTTTGTATACGATAGACGAAGCAAAAGAATTGGGCACCACTGCAGCTGAAATTCCAAAAGGATGGTATTTAGGGTCTGTAGAAGCTATGATTCTCTAATTCAGATAATGTTATACTATACATCTATAATATGGTTTATCTTCAGTAATAACAGTAAGAAAGAATAGATTGCTATGCAGTCTGGAATAATACTAGCTATTTTTAAAAATTATACAAATCTCTTAGCTTCCCATTTGTTATTTCCATGTCCTCTCTGTTAATATAATAATATTTATGTATTTTGAGCATGAAAGGTTCCATTCTGTTATGCCAATAAGTTATCCCCAACAATAGTTGCCAAACGTTAAATAGCACAAAAATGTCTACATTCATGCACTTCCCATAGCCCCCTATTAAACAACGTTTACTATTACAAAAGAAATCGAAGTACGAGTTGCAGCATTTTTGGTGCATTATATGCATGTTGAAGAAGTAAAATCCATTACATACCTCCTTATCAGCTAGAGCATGTCACAGAGTAGGCTGTAAAACCATAGAATCATAGAAATTTAGGGTTGGAAGGTACCTTGAGAGATCATCTAGTCCATCCCCCAGCCCTGAGGTAGATTAAGTATATCTAGACCATCCTTGCCAGGTGTCGGTCCAACCTGTTCTTAAAAACCTCCAATGATTGGGTTTCCACAACTTCTCTTGGTAATCTATTCTTATAATTAGAAATGTTTCCTAATATTTAACCTAAATCTCCCTTGCTGCAGACTAAGCTAAGTATTTCTTGTCCTACCTTCTGTGGATATGAAGAGCAATTGGTTACTGTCATTTTTGTAACAGCCTTTAACATATTTGAAAACTATTCCTGTGTTGTTCCTCACTCCCCCATCCCCATCTTCTTTTCTCAAGACTAAACACGCCAATTTTTTTTAACCTTTCCTCATACATCAGGTTTTCTAAACCTTTTATCATTTTTTATTGCTTTCTTCTAGGCTCTCTCCAGTTTGTACACATCTTTCCTAAAGTGAGGTGCCCACAACTGGACACAGTACTCCAGGTGCCGCCTCATCAGTGCCCAATAGAGTGCCCAATACAACATATATTCATACACCCCAGAATGACATTAGTCTTATTTGCAACTGCATCATATTTTGACTCATGTTAACTTTGTGATCCACTATAACCCCCAGATCCTTTTCTGCAATACTACTGCCTAGTCAGTTATTCCCCATTTTGTATTTGTATATATAATTTTTCCTTCCTAAGTGTAGTACTTTGCACTTGTCTTAATTGAATTTCATCTTGTTGATATCAGACCAATTTTCCAAAAGCCATTAGAGAAAAAAAATTTAGATGATCAGAAATGCAACCCTGGATTTCTAATACAAATATAAATGTTCTTCAGATAATGTAGAACTTTTTCAATTCAACCAGACAGGATGACGTCTTTGCTTTCACAGTGACTGGCAGAGATGCAGACCTGGAGGAGACAGTTTCTTGAAACTCAATCCAGATAAACCATTTGCAAGGTGGGTCAGCTTTTGGGAACAGTTGGGATCTGATCCAAAGCCTACTGAACTCAATGGAAAGACTTCCATAGACTTTAATGGGCTTTGGATCAAGCATTTAGAGTTAGATGGGTTGGAATCCGCCCCCATTTTCAAAGAAGTTCACCTGCTCTTTTTCAGTTTGCTTTTCAGTTTTGGGGTACTTGTATATGCCTGGCTGTTCCTGGCATCCAAGGTGGCTCTGGTTTCTAGAAGTGCCTTTTGTCATCTGAGCTTGGCCCGAAACTGTTATGGACTATGTCATGTACTCTATTTAGGTCCCCAACTCAACCTGTAACTGCTGAGAAATATGGTGACCTGTTTACTTGGAAGTGCTAGCAGAAGAAAACATGCTACATTAGTGCTCCAAAGACTGCAATGACTTCTTATTCACTTCTGGGCGCAATCAAACTCATCCTCACTTTCAGTGCTCTTCATAACTTTTCTCCTGTCTACAGCTCCCTAAATAAGCTTGATTTTTGGAATATTTGAATAATTAAATTGTGGACTTCATGACACAATCCTATGTCTTTGCAGTAATTTTTATTTCTTCTAGTTTCAATATTGTATCATGGTTAATTAATTTCTCATTTGTTTACATGCAAAATTTTGCATTCCTTGGTATGTCCTTTATGGCTATATGGCCCTAATATCAGATATTTCATGCACTAATTGTACCTTTATTCCATTAAATTAAGTGAATTTACAATAGTGTATTTTTTCACGCTAATGTAACGTACTGAGTGCCTGGATTTTCTTTTCTTTTTAACGTTAGTTAATTGAAATATATTTGATATCAGCAGACTCAGTGTGGAGTGCACAAACCAGAAGAAATCAAAGTATACGATGATTCTCTGGGCATGCCATTAAGACTTAGTATGAAAAAACATATAAATGCACAAGTTACCAAAACATAATAAACCAAAACAAAATGCAATAACTGAACAAATATTAATATATAAATATATCTGATACAAATAAATGACAAAAAAAAATCCCTAGGAAAAAGCCCCCACTTTCATCCACGACATTCTTTTCTCTTGCATAAAGGATTATTATTGTTATCCTCAGAGCAGGGCCTATGCTATTATGTGTTGTATGATGCAAAGCACACTGTCTGTGCTTAACAAATAAGTAATAAATAAAACATTATTAAGTAAATAATAAAAGATCCTCTCTGATGTCCAAGATGAAAATAAGCCTATATTAACTTCAGAAAGCTATGACAGTTTGTAAAGTGAATTTTACTAGAAATGTAAAGTTTTCTTTAGTGCAAGTCACAGCAATGTGTTTATATTATTATAGAAGAGTAAATTTTGAGTACGCCAAGTGATTAGTCTATAAAATTTAAACCCTCCATTTATTAACTTAACAATCTGGCATTATTAAGGGCTTAGGGCGAAAACCACTCTGACCTGTGGAAAAGTATTTGCCCGTAAAAGTGCAGATCAATACTTCTACATTTAGCTGAAGTTTTATGTCTGATGCCAAATAGAGTTCATAAATGTCACTTCATAATTTGCATTAGTACAAATTATGAGCAAAAAGTTGCACCCTTGGCATGCCTACACCAAAACACTATATTAGTTGTTTCAACATCTCTTTTAATGTATAACTGTACTGTAAGATACCATTAAGAAACAATAAATAACTTTCCTGAACCAGGAGTTGAGAGTTTTTCTTTTTCCAAGCAAACAAAGGTTTATAACAGGTTGTATTTTTAACATTTTGAGGTCTAAATTTAGTATAGCACTATTTAGCAAGAAATAAGCATTTCAGTAGCATGTTTTGTTCAAACTAGAGTTTCCAGAAATATTATATCACACAATGCATATGAAACTACCCAGCCTAACACCATGAATTAACTGAAAACACAATGTTATAGAACCATACAAAATACAAATTTCAGGCTACTTTCATGATATTCTATTTCAATATTTGTTATTTCTTAAGATATAATATTTTGTAAGAAATACTCTCATCATGAAGTTTTAAAAGGCATGAATGTGTCTTATTCTGCTTTTTTTCCTAATTGCTCTGGGATCTCTCCCTTGTTCAGCCACAATATTTGGTGTCACTAACATTTGGCAGCTATGTACTGGAGATAGGTCTGAGATTCAGCATTTGAATTTGGATTCAGATCATCCTTAACAATGTTGATTTAGCCCCAG
Organism: Platysternon megacephalum; assembly: GCA_003942145.1. Lineage (NCBI taxonomy): Eukaryota > Metazoa > Chordata > Testudines > Platysternidae > Platysternon > Platysternon megacephalum. The sequence continues at coordinate 98,342 of QXTE01000113.1, read as the reverse complement.
GGGCGGCTCTATGTTTTTTGCTGCCCCAAGCACGGCAGTCAGGCGGCAATCACGGCAGTCACGCGGATTCGGTGGCGTTTCTGTGGGTGATCTGCCGGTCCCGCACCTTCGGCGTACCCGCTGCCGAATTGCCGCCGAAGCCACGGGATCGGCGGACCTCCCGCAGGCATGCCGCCAAAGGCTGCCTGACTGCCGCTCTCACGGCGACCGGCACGCCGCTTGCCACCCCAGGCACGCACTTGCTGTGCTGGTGCCTGGAGCCGCCCCTGTTTAGCCCATAAGTGAAATCTGCGAAATCTGCATCCCAAATACATAGTTGTTCATTTTGTAGATTTTGTTTCAGATCATCATTAGTTCAGCATCTAATGCCCAAACTGGCCTGATTTAGGGGCAGTACATATCACAACCCCTTCTGAGTGGTCAGGACCACAATGCAACCAGGCAGAATAGTGCAGCCTGCTCCCTTTGTTGTATAATATGTATATTGTCCTCGGTATATCTTGGACACTGTAATCATAACAGTCTTTGCACAGAATGGGCACGGAGGAGAGATTCTTCCTATGCTTTCCACTTCATGCATGCTGAAAGGACCATTCACAATCTGGCCCCTGAGCTGGTTGTTACAGGGAGAGAAAATGTGTGGGGAAAACATCAAAAACATACTTATTATGACAAATAATATGCAAAGGGTCATAAATGCACTTTCATGGAAAACACAGACAGAAGGGAAGTCAGCAGTTGTTTCTTGGAACACCACATTTCCCATCATTTAGCATCCATAATGTAACACTCTCCTCCTAATTCTCCTTATCTTGTTATATTTCTTAAAGGGGATTAACAACCTTTCTTGTTATTCACTACCTAGACTTCTCATGAACTTACATCCCCACATCAGATACTATATTATCCAATAATAAGATAAATGATGAACAGCATAGTTTTCTACTTGACAAGGGTTCTACATTATCCCACCGCACAAAGAGCACAAAGAAATTTCTGTTTTGTATTTATTGCTTGGGCTATTACATAAAAATATTACCGAAATAAAAGCTCTGAAAAACTAGTTTGGTATGGTATTGCTCCAGTCATAATGTGCTAGTACACAATCAATTCTTATAAAAGCTTTTCTTTTTCCTCGTAGTTTAGTTGTCCAAAAGAAATAAATAATGTACAGCTTGTTCAACCCAGCACTTCCCTCCTCTTATTTTTAAAAATTTATTCTAATTTGCATTTACCACATCAAATGTCTTTTCTATACATTTTGGCAATATTTTTTCTTTTACTTTCAACTTAGAAAGGATGCCATGTGCCAGGCCAGCTCTATCCTCCTGATGCTGCAGCCTCTGGGAAGATGTATGCTTTTTCCCCCCATTATTTCAAAGCCTATAAATGCCAATCAGATATATCTTGATGTAGATTGTTCAGAATAATTATAATAATGTCTATATTAAAAATGAAAGCCTTGTATAACTAAGAAACACAAACATTTCTTCTTAATAAACCTAATCCTCCCCTCCCTGCCCAAAACAAGCTTCTGTCTTTATTCCTTTCTGGTTTTCTAATATATGAAGATGCTCTGGAAAAAGAGGCAATGCCACTGCATGCCTAGTCATGAATGTTTGTTGTGCCCTTTACCTATATTAATAATTAGTATTTGTTAAGCACCAGTAATGTGCATAGCTGCCTAACAGCCCCTTGCAGCATGGCACAATGGCATGGAAACTCCCTAGTGCCACAATCACTCAAGTATTGGATCTGTAGTTGACGGTGACGGAGCCATTATTATATGATCTGATATGATGGTTTAAAATGTGTGAAATTAAGTTAGTGGCCTCAAACCAGTTCTTATTCTTTGGTATCCATATAGTAAAAATCAATTTCACAATTGGTAAAACTGTTGGTAGTCGCGCTGCAGAAAAACAGAAGATCGAATGAGCAGGGAGTCTTAAGTACCCATGTACTCCAGTGATGACCCTTCCAAAACAAGGTTGAGGCATATTGATGGATAGATGTGTGGAAGGTTGCACTACACTACTGCTTGTGCTGTACCTCTCCCGTGGTTAAATACAGTACCATCATCACTAGGATTGGTCAATCTGGTACCTTTCACGAGCTAACCTTTGGAGGAGAGGGGAGACAGTCTGCTTTACACAGGTACCTGCAAAGTATGTGGGAAGAGATTAAGCACTTATGTGGATGACCAATACTTACAAGTACTAGTGAAATGATCCACTTTTTTATGATCATAAAGCACTCTAAATAATTCTCTCAAGGAAAAAAATGTAGCATTTTGGCATGAGACTGGCACTAGATTATTATTATTAGTCACCAACATCTTCTTGTCAGAAGAGAAAAAACAACTGCATTGTCCAACTATGCCTCTCCAAAAGCTCATATCCATACAGACATCTGAAGAGTACGGTCAGAGTGAAAAATAATAGATGAAATGGAACAGAAGTTACATGTTTCTAATGGACTCTCCAGGCAGGGCTACTGCCAACAACTCTATTTTTTACTTATTTTCTAACAGATTTAATTACAAGAGACAGGCTAAAATATTTACTGAGACAAAGAGGTATAATGAACGGTATCTAACAGTTATTTCTTCTTGTCAGGGTTGCCACCTGTTTTTAAAAAAAAAGAAAGTGGGAAGAAATAACATTGATTGTAAAAAGCTTTCGGACTTATTGAAAGCTCCTTCCATTAAAACTTTGTCAATGGCAAAGTTAAGGTAACTCATTGACATTCCCTGGCAATCACCCCCAGGTTCTGATGGTTCCCATGGCTCAGGAAAGCATTTCAAATGTTTATCACAGGGTGTTTATTAGGTTGTCAACTTTGCTAGTAGTTCAAAGGCTATTTAAAAAAAATGTTCTTACTTGTTATGTTATTCCTACATATAATCTATACATATTCTCGAGTGTCATTTACTTTACTAAGATGTCAGTTTGAAATGTTTCAAAATGAAACCATTAATTTTGATTAAAAGGGAAATGTGTGAGCACATCACCAAGAAGCAGGCCAGTGGAAGCATCAAACTCTCCACTGAGTTTGTCATTTACAAAGACCCGGCTGCTAGTTATAAATATTTTCTGTGGCAAACACAAGCTATGTTGGAGTTCCATATCTAAGAATAAAATTTTGCAACGGACAAGAGTCAAAAGATGATGGTGCCAGACTGTTTGCCATCCAGCCTAAAGTGCCAGCCTCCCACTCCAGATCTGGATCAAATACAGTGTATAAAAACAATGAGTTTTGGAATGAAAATGAGACTAATTTTGGGGTTCAGATTTCCCCATTGCACTGCAAAGTCCCTGCGAAAACAGATGAAATTCCTCATCAAGATTTTATGGTCAGTACAACTGGCCATGGGACTATCCCAGGTAGTTGTAGGCGTAACTCACACAGTTGACCAAACTCTTGATTTGCTAGTTGGGTTGGGTTTGGAGGTTGGTGCAGAGTGTGGAAAATGGAAATTTAAAATACTTCATGATCCAACCATTACATCCTGAGGACTGAGGCTCACGCTCACCTCCTGTTGTTTATTGACAGGAATGTCATGCTGGTAGCAAGTGTTCTGCCTGCTGGCTTCCAGATGCAATTTAAGGCCTTGTTTTTGGCCTATGAAGCATTAATTGGTTAGATTTCTACTGACTTGAGACCCCTGGCTCTCCCATAGCTGCACTGTTGCATTTGCTATCAGCGAAAAAACTTGAGCTGGAGCCCCCAGATTTTAAACAAGAGGGAGCTGCTGGCAGGGCATTTCTTATGTGGGTTCCTTGAATTAACTGTCTTATTGGCCAACTATAGCCAGAAATTTTTGATGCTTGCTTTCAAGAGTAGTTGCATTTAATTCAGTAGGACTACTTGTACGAGTGGGAGTGAGAAGTTCACTTACTGGGCCTGTAACAATTAATTAATATTAGTAAATTGCTATGTATGTGCTAAAATTCACCAAGTTGCACACAAAATCCTCCAGAGGCTGGGAACGCCACACAGGTCAGATCCTGGTTGTTTTTAGATATTCAGCCCTTTGAAAGCCTTCTTCTTTTTGTTTTAATATGCACAACCATGGATGGATCCCAGCACATGCAACTGGCCCTCATTTCTTTTGGTGGAAGTAGCTGCTGGTGACCCAAAGATCTGCACCCTTCATAAAGTGAATAAAGTTCTGGGTGTCCAAAAAGAATCGCTTAATGAACCGTCAGAAAACCTAAAGCCGGCTCTGTGAATTGTGATTTGAAGATGGTGGACAGGAGACTGTTATGTCTGGGAGATGATAAAGGTTGAAAAATTGTTTCCCAGATTTATACAAAAATGCTAATGTCAACGGTGCTTATCATTAATATTAAATTTTCTTCCTTAGGAAATGGAACTGTCTTGTTGCTCATATTACATTGTCCAGGTGCTAAAGCTAGCTGCTCTAACTTAGCTACACTTTTATATTTAATGTCTGAACAAAAGCATGGCATCTCTGCCACATTTCAGATCTTCAGCAGGGATTCAAACCATTGGGTGGAAAATATTATTTAAATGTAAATATCTTTTCCTCCGGTGGGGCAGAAAGACATTCCAAGTGTATATCAAAGTTGTTTATCACAGGTTGACAACTTTATAACAACTTGAAGCCTATTTTTAAAAAAGTTCTCACTCATTATGTATACATATTCTTCATCGTCATTTACTTTATCTATTAACTATCTATTTATATATATGGATATAGAGTTCTCTGACAATATTTCTCTTCCTATAACAAGAAACCGAGTAACTTCAACAAACTGTGCAGCTGCTGCCCAACGCTTCTGTTGATATTCCTCCAGCCCAGTAATGTTGTGCATGTGTCTTTACTATCCCAGTTTGCTTCTTTTAATAGTTTATTGGCAATCGTGACAGCTGCTTTTGCTTTGTCATTAGACTAGTCGGCTGTGATACAGATGGGACAAATGGTCAAATTTTGCTGATGCTGCAAACTGTGAAAACTCCAGACATGCAAACTGAGGTCCGTTATCTATAATAAGTCTCTAGAATTCGATGCCATGCAAACTGAGCTTTGCAGCATTCAGTGATAGAGGCTGCTGTTGTATGTAAGGGATCTATATCCCAACTGTCAAGAAAAGAACTCTGCATCCATTAAGGCAACCAGGGGAAAAAGAAGACAAGACAAGTGCTGGGTTTTGTTAACCTTGTTCCTCTGGGAACAAGCCTCCTCGGAGCTGCCATCTCTGGCAGGCCAAGTGCTAAGTAGCTCAAAGCAAGATGGCTCCCTTAGGGAGGAAATGGAGTATGTACATGAAGAGACTGTTGACAGGCAGTCTGCATTAACACAAGTTAAACAGAACTTGAGACACTCACAGGGCACAGGTTGGCAACATAGAGAAGCAGGCTAACAATACTGGAAAATATCTATAGATGAGAGGAAAAAAGAAGCAGCAGCCTTGAGAGTACTGCTCCTACTCAACTGCTGCAGCATACAGATAGCTCTCAAGGATCACAATTGAGAGAGAAACGGAACTTTTTCAAAACTGACACTTGTTCACAAACTAGCAAGCTTCTAAGCATTCTTTCTGTGAGAGGATCCAGGCCCATTTGATTCTGGTGTTACTATTACTGAGGAGCTATTTGGGCTGCACATAGGGTTACCAGATGTCCCGATTTTATAGGAACAGTCACGATATATGGGTCTTTGTCTTATATAGGTGCCTATGTGCCTATTATCCCCCACTCCCTGTCCCGATTTTTCACACTTGCTATCTGGTCACCCTAGCTGCACATCAGTAAGAAATCCTTTGTGTGCTTCACAAGATGCTACAGGATTCCACTGGGAATGTTTAATTGGAATAGCACATATACGAGGCAGAGTATATCACCAGGCTCTGCTTTCAACGGAGATCTTCAGAACCGTCTGCTGGTGCCTTGCTTATTCCCTCTTCCTCAACACTGTGAAGACAACAAGATTGTTGAGGAAGGCCCTGGTGGCAGGATTGTGGAGCCTCTACAAGCACTTAACATTTTCCTCTAGAGAGAGAAAGATCGTTCTGACTGACAGACATCTCAAAGCCTTCTGACCCTACCTTTCTGCCTTTTTTTTTTTTTTTAGCATATGATGAACCTTTCTTTCCTCACAGCCACATATTGAATTTAAATAAGATGTTCAAACTACCATGTTTGGTTAACATTAGAAGGTACAATACTGCTTTGTGTTATTTTATTTAAACTTTAATTTTGGTGGGGGGGGGGAGGGAGGAATGAGCTGACAACATTTTATAGACAGTAGAAGAACGCTTCTAGACAAGGTCCTTAAATGAGTCACAATGTATAAATAGCTCTGCTGAAAGCATGACAAAAACTCTGTTATGCATCACACAGTCTAACCAATAAAGGAGCAGGAACCCTTACTGTGCTGTATCAGTATCGGGAAGATAAAGACAGACCAATAGGATACAATTTGTTTGAGGGAACATAAGCTTTTCCCTTGACTTCAGTTCAGTTTATCTAAGTGAATAGGAGGGATCAATTTCAAATCAATATTCTTATTATTTGTTGATTGCCGAGAGTGTCCTTACATTGAACATAGATGAGACACAGTCCATGGCCCCAGGAAAGTTTCAATGTAAATAAACAATGTTGTACAGAAACATACGAAAGTATGGCATTGTTTCCTCTTCCTCTGTCCACTTTGGGATCTTGATGATGAAAGGCTGTTTATAAATTTAAGATATTGTTACTACTGTGACATCTACCTTTTGATCAAAGAGAATCCATTTTACCTATCTTATAACTATTGCAAATAAAAACAAATATACATAAATACTGTATGCACTACAATGAACTTTTATTCTGTCATGTACCTATCTTTTATTTTATTATTCTTTGTTGGATTGTCATACATCCTGTAATAAAAGATAATCTTGGAAAGTTCACAAAAAGCAAAGGGTATGTTGTGCTAATTTACTGATTTACATATGGTAAACAGAGATAAATTATTTGCTATCCACACAAAACTGGGAGGCATGATATCAATTTAATTAATTCAATATCCATTCACTTATTTAAGGGAATACTATTTAGGATAATACCACCAAATTGTAGATCCGAGGTGGCATTATTCATATCTGTACCAGGTTTATTCTAGGGTTCACACTGCACGTTGGAGGTGATAACAAGGGTAAGGTTTGAGCTTGACAGCATCAAAATATTTCTCTACAAAGTCATAGAAATCTAGTGAGATTAGATGGTCTTGCAAGATTTCCATTACATTGGCTAGTGGAAATCACACAAGAATTGCTTTTTTCTGTGAGATTTCCAGTATCAAGTACTTCACAAAAAACTAAATCCAGAAAATAGGCATATTCATACATTCAAACCAAATATGTAAAGATAATTTCAAATATGGGTATTCAAATCTGAACTCAACAGAAATGTGGGGGTTTTGACATGCTTCTTTTCTTTTGTACTCATTAAGCCTTATTCTCTATTATACTAAGGCCTCTTTACACCTTTCTGGCATTACAGAGGAGCCTTAAAGTGGGCAGAAGCAGCCCCCCTGAGATTACCCCCCCTGCCTGGTTGGTGTAACAGTAATGTAAGTATGGATTCTGTACCAGCCCTGGTCCTAGTCCCTGACATAGAGGTCATTTAGGGGGTGTGGCTAGAGGGCACTACACTATGGCTATTCCCTGCTTCACAGGGCTTATATGGGGTCATTGAGAAGCAGAGGATAATTTAGAGCAAGCCTAAATCTGCTCAAATTTAGGCTATGGGCCAGGTAAACCACTGTTCAGCCCCAGAATACAGGAAATACAAAGGTGGTTTTTAGGTACCTTTGCCCCTGTTTCCCCCTTCCTTATGCAGCAATGTCAGGATGCTGGTATTGAAGCCAGCCCTGCCAGGTGCTTAGGTAGTATTCTTAGCCACTGGCCCACAGTAACACACCAAGCTGGTGCCACTGACCAACAGACTTACTGCTTAAGACCACCAGGCCCACAGCAGCCACACCCCAAGCTCCTGATTGGATGGACAAGCAGCACTCTCATTGGGTAGCTGGACTATATAAAGGCCAGAACAGGAAGAGAAAGCTGTCTGAGCAACAGATCAGTGCCTGGTGTTTGCTCCCCAGACCATGTTGTCTTGCCTACCCCTGCCTTGTTTGACCTCACCTGCCCTACCCATTGACCCAGCCCCTTGTATTGAGTCTTCCGGACTAAATTGCCCTGGACTGCCTCTGATATCGATTGACCTGCCTGCTATCTGGCCACCCATGCACACTTAACTACTGCTCTGAACTTTCCCCTAGCCTGACTTGGCCACCAGGCATTACAAGGAACAGGTTAACTGAGAATCTAGCCCATTGTTATTTAGTGCCATTACATTATCATTTGGAATAGGAAAAAAGTGCTCCCGATTTTACCAAAACTCATGATGGAACGTCTCAAGAACAAACAGAACCGCTAAATGCAAACTAATTTAGTTAAATAAGCTTAGACCATGAAACCACATTTTCTGTTCTTGCTTGTGCCATCCTAATTTAACTTCCCAGTGTTGGCCGCTGTGCACATTTTGATTAAGATGGAGTATCTGGTATAATCAGTTTCACTTTGGAACGCACATTCAGAATACATTAACAAAATGGTGAGGTGCTTTAATGATTGCCTATTCTAAAATCATGGAGACTGTGCTGGGCTATGGTAACATCTCACTGTCTGTAAAACTACCAAATTCAGTGACACAAACTTTAATGAAAGGAAAGGCAATTACATTTTAAGGTCAAACAGTTCAGTGAAAACCAACTTTGAAGGTAAACATAGAAGTTACTGCAGGTGAAGTTCTTTTTAATATGCAGCACATACAACCTGGAATCATTTCTTACTCACAAACCTAAAGCTTCCTTAATTATATTTAACAACTAATAGATGTTGCTTGGTGGCCTTCTGAGACACCATATGCATGCTGTTGACAAAAGATCTTATCTTCAGAAACTCACTTGCACGTGCCATGTTTACATCCTGATCTCAGCACAATGTACAGTAGAACCTCAGAGTTACGAACACGAGAGTTATGAACTGACCAGTCAACCATACATCTCATTTGGAACTGGAAGTATGCAATCAGACAGCAGCAGAGACAAAAAAAAGAAGCAAATACAGTTCAGTACTATGTTAAACAAAAACTACTAAAAAAATAAAGGGAAAGCACCATTTTTCGTCTGCATAATAAAGTTTCAAAGCTGTATTAAGTCAATGTTCACTTGTAAATTTTTGAAAGAACCATGTTTTGTTCAGCGTTACAAACATTTCAGAGTTATGAACAACCTCCATTCCCGAGGTGTTCGTAACGCTGAGGTACTACTATATAATCTTCAGCTGCAATTTATAAATGGGGTTGGGCTAGGATAGTATCAAAGAAACCAGAACATAATAATAAATGATACTGGTGATTTGAGGCTACTTTGAGTAGACTCTTCCTCCTGAGTTAGTACTGAACCAGTGTCCCAGAAAGAATGATGTTTGGTAGGGGATTCTGTTGTTTTGGAAATATCTTCTTTCAGATGACAAATAGAATCTGTGATCATTAAAGATCCCGCCTCTCCTTTTTCAAACAATAGGAATGAGATCTTGCCTCCACTGAAGTTAATGGCAAAACTCCTACCGACTGTGGTGGGGCCAGGATTCACCCTAGACATGTGAAGTCCCACTCACCTGGCCAAATTCAGACCTGGTGTAACTGGAGACAATACCATTGCCCAAGCCAAGCTATTGTTGTCTTCTCTTAACAAGAGTTGGATTTGACCTATGCTACCTACCTAATTTCCCTGGGTAGTATTAAACTGTTATAAGCTAATTTCCCTTATTTCCCGTCTTAAATTGTTATAGGAAGCTCGAAAACTAATCTCCCTCACCAACAGAAGGTGGTCCAATAAAAGATATTACCTCACCCACCTTGTCCCTCTAACATGATGTACCTGTAAATTAAACAATTGCCATGTTCCACCCCAGAGATAGTTCATTTTAGTGACAGGCAGAGGGGTTCCAGCACAGGTGCATATACAGAGAATAAGCAAATAAACAAAATCTTAGTTATGGTTGGAAATGTGCTTCACTGGAGCCAAGCTAACACCTCAAAACAATATAGCACTTTCCTTACAAAAATTCGGGACCTTTTTAAAAATCCCAAATGTTAGTGTGTCTGGAAATGCATAGTTAAGGGCTTCAGCTAGTTCTCCCAATGCCATAATGCTGTCTGAAACTCAATATCCATACCACAGGAAATTCCAACATTTTGAAAACTTTTTCACTTCCATTTGGATGGTGGGGTTGCCTCGAAGCTGCAGATCCTAGATGCCCTGGGGTATCTTGCCCTGCAGAAATTCGAGGTAGACCTCCCTGGAGCCATGGAGCTCGGGCCACTAGCAGCGCACCAGATAAACTGGCAGGAAAACAGTTTCTGTTCGAACCCTGACTGTGGTTTGTCAAACCTGATAAACTTCCACAAAACATTTCAGTTTCAACAAATTGGCATTTCCCAATGAAACCTTGTTTGTCAGAAAATTCCCAGCCAGCTCTACAACACCATACAATCCTTCATAACTCACTGTTGCCCAGCAGGCTAAATGTGACCTGGCAATTGCCAGTTGAACAACGCAGATTTCAATCAATGTTATGTCCTTACAGGGCCCATTGTATTAGTATGTTCAGTTCTGGGCAGGGCCGGCTCTAGGCACCAGCAAAACAAGCAGGTGCCTTGGGCGGCACATTTGCAGGGGGCGGCATTCGGGCCATCCTTGTTTGTTTGTTTTTTTAACTCACTTCCTCCCCTCTCACAACCCTGCAGAAGCGAGCCACGGAGCAGCTGGGGATCCAGCATGGGAGCTGAGAACCCATGGGACCCTGGGAGCTGTAGTTCCTTGCCTAGCTCCCTGCCTATAGAGCCAGCCCTGGAGCAGGGAAAGAACTACATTTCCCAGCATTCCCTTGGCCGCTATCAACAGGAAAGGGAGGTGGAGAGAGTGAGGTAGCTGAGCCATGCTGCAGCTTGCTGTGAGTCGAAAGGGGTGGTACTGTGAATGGGGGACAAGTGTGCCCAAGGAGTGGGCAGCTTTGGCCCAGATATCCCCTTCAGAAGACTTCCCCAGACTGGATTAGGGATACTGGTGTGACCTCACCTTGCAGCCCCCAAAGAAGGAATTGGGTGGAGTAAATGGACAGTGCACCTCTCTATCTGAAGCCTAGCAAGGGAGGTACGTGGATCCCACTAGAATTTAAAATGAAAAGTAAGGGAGGGGAGGCTCTACTAGAGGGCTTGGGCAGCTTTAGATACAGTACCCGGCACTTAGGAGCATTTCCACTTCTGAGCCATGGAAGCAGAAATGGATTTTTCCTTTCCAGATTTAGCCAATATTCAGAAAGGGAATCTAGCACCGGCCTTCCAGATTTGAACACCCTCAAAATTCAGGAGTGCTCACGCTCAATTTGGGCAGCTGTTACTTCATTTCTCCCAAATCAAATATACTGATCCACTGTAACTTGCTGTAGATAAAGTAGGATAAAATTGAGCAAGAAACGCTTCCCAGTGGTTATTAGGACTGGAATTGCTATTTTCAACAGCCATTGCCTGTTGTTTTTTTTAGTTGTATTTGTTTAAAAGGAAGACAGTGATATTGCATAGGCAATTTCCCCATAGAAACAAAGAGTGGAACAAAAGAATAACGAAGGCACCTCAACTGTTCCTCATTTATGGAGGACAGTCTTATAATATGGCTCCAGATACCCTCCAATCACACACGCTGAAAATTGTTCCACTTCACTGCAGTTCTGTAACCATATGGGAACCAAACCTGTCTGTGTTCTGTGCACATCCAAAATTCCTGCTGAATGACCCGCCCTGGGAGCGAGTTACCAGTGACCCAGGGCTGGGGCGGCAGGAGGTTGCAGGTGTTGGGGGGTGAGCCCAGGGCTGGGGCGGCAGGAGGGTGCAGGTGTTGGGGGGTGAGCCCAGGGCTGGGGTGGCAGGAGGGTGCAGGTGTTGGGGGGGGAGCCCAGCGCTAGGGCGGCAGGGGGTGTGGGTGGGTGGAGAAACCAGGGCTGGTGCAGCAGAGGGGTGCGGGGGGAGCCCTGGGGTGGGGGGCAGCCAAAAATTTTTTTGCTTGGGGCAGCAAAAAACCTAGAGCCGGCCCTGGTTCTGGGCACCCCATATGCAAAAGAAATAGAAGGGGCTCAGACACACATGATAAAAGTTATAAGAGGAGACATCCACTACAGCAGGGGTGGCCAACCTTTGGCTCTGGATCCACATGCGGCTCTTCAGAAGTTAATATGTGGCTCCTTGTATAGGCACCGACTCTGGGGCTGGAGCTACAGATGCCAACTTTCCAATGTGCCTGGGGGTGCTCACTGCTCAACCCCTGGCTCTGCCACAGGCCCATCCCCCACTCCACCCCTTCCCGCCCCCTCCCCTGCCGTGCCCTCGCTCCTCCCGCTCCTCCCCAGAGCCTCCTGCACGCCACAAAGCAGCTGATCGGGAGGTGTGGGGAGGGAGGGGGAGGCGCTGATCGGCAGGGCTGCCAGGTGGGTGGGAGGTGCTGGGAGTGGAGGGGGTGGGTGGTGGTGGGAGCTGATGGGCAGTTGCTGATGTATTACTGTGGCTCTTTGGCAATGTACATTGGTAAATTCTGACTCCTTCTCAGGCTCAGGTTGGCCACCCCTGCACTACAGGGTTTCTAACAGCCAGGGCCGGCTCCAGGGTTTTTGCCACCACAAGTAGCAAAAAAAAAAAAAAAAAAAAAGAAGCCGCGATCGCGATCGGCAGCAGCTCCACCGTGCCGCTTTCTTCTTCGGCAGCAATTCGGCGGCCGGTCCTTCCCTCCGAGAGGGACCGAGGGACCCGCCGCTGAATTGCCGCCAAAGAGCCCGACGTGCCGCCCCTTCCCCTTGGCCGCCCCAAGCACCTGCTTGCTGAGCTGGTGCCTGGAGCCGGTCCTGCTAATAGCTTCCTTAGAAATTAGGTACTAGTTACTGTCAGAGGTAGGATACTAGAATAGATGGACCACTGATCTGATTCAGAACGGCAATTCTTATGTTCCAATGTTTCCATGTAAAAAATAAAAACTTCTCAGATTTAACCAAAACAACTTTGACCTAAATCAATTGATATAGGAAATCCAATCATAAAAAAGAAGGAAAGGGTTAGTCTGGATGTAGAAAATTCTTGCAGGAGAGAAAATAAGTAAAATCAGCTAAAATAACTACAGCCCAGTAAACAGAACAATATCCAAAGTGTTCAAATATAATTCTCACAAATGGTATCCCTGTTCAAACACTCCATGCTGAAGTATACACAGAGTAATATTTTCCCCAACACTATTTGTAATTGTTGCAAAAACATGAGAAAGTTTTCTATTTTTTCAAAAATTTTAAAACAGCAAGCATGGGTTAGGGGGGAAATAAGCCTATCCATAATAGGCTGGATCCTCAACTGGCATAAACTCCACTGATCTTGACAGACCTATGCCAATTTATACTGGGGAAAGATATCTCCATATTATGAAAAATATTCAGAAAGAATGGCTATCCTGAAATTTATTGTATTAATATTTACAATTACCGTTTATTCCAAAATCTGATTACAGTTTGTCTGTGAAATGAATCAGTCATATGTAATTTTACAATTACACAAACCCATCTGTTCACATTCAATGTGCTGTGTACTGTACTGAACATTCTATGAAACTGGTTTTACCCTTCTCCACAACCACTTCAATCAAATATGGTAAAGAACAGAACAATATGGAGTTATACATCTGCTAGTATGCCAATTTTATGCTACTTCTTATCCTCTTATAACGCAAAAATATCTTTATTTTTTTCTATACAAATGAAAATTTGCAGGCCACCAATTCGGGATACGAACTAAGTCCCTGAGGGATTTTTATTTATTTTCTCTTACTTTTTATAACTTTTTAAAGCATTCATATTATTTAGTATTTATTATCCTTTTTAAAAAAAAAAAAGATTTAAGACAATTTAAAATGTTGAGGTCTTTTTATTGTCCTGTTTATTTTATTTTAAGACAACAGAGGTCATGGGCAGGCGATACGTCAACACAGTGGTGCATGAAAAGCAGCACATGGCTAATTAAAATGACATAACCAAATCAATTAAACCATGGAAGAGAACCCAGCAACAAGGTGATGAAAGGATATAACCCTGACTCTCATTAAGTGCTAAAAAGGCAACCTTTTCAAGCTTAATTTTCACCATATTCCCCATATATCCTTTCTGATCGCTATCTGTTGTAACACTGGATCTTACATAGCTCGTTAGAAAACAAGGCAGCCCTGAACAAAGACCATTCAACATACTGCACTGTACTGTCTTACAGCAAGCTGCATCCCTAGCTGTTCTTTAGTTCTCACTTTGAGTAAGTGCAACCTTAGCTGCGAACAAATTACATTGCAGATTTGTAAATCCTGAAATAAATGTCTGCACAAGCTGAAAGCATGCAATACCGAAATTAAAAAGAAATACATTTCAATGATTTAAATGCATAGTACTACTCTGCACACAGTTTAGTCCCAGAAACCTGATGTAAATTAAAACAGTTATTTTTAAAAATTAAGTTCCAAACTTAATAATGGGGGAAAAGAAGCCTACACTCTCATATCTGGGTTTCATAAAAAGCACATTTCAATTATTTACACAAACCCATTAGGATGGGAAAGCAACCATTTAGCCCAGGGGTCGACAACCTTTCAGAAGTGGTGTGCCGAGTCTTCATTTATTCACTCCGATTTAAGGTTTCACGTGCCGGTAATACATTTTAACATTTTTAGAAGGTCTCTTTCTAAGGGCTGGTCCACACTAGGGGCGGGATCGAACTAAGGTACTTCGACTTCAGCTACGCGAAAGTCGAAGTACCTNCAGTGGCCCCCTCAAGGATTGAACTCACAACTGGGGGTTTAGCAGACCAATGCTCAACCACTGAGCTATCCCTCCCCCCATAAGTCTATAATATATAATTAAACTATTGTTGTATGTAAAGTAAATAAGGTTTTTAAAATGTTTAGGAAGCTTCATTTAAAATTAAATTAAAATGCAGAGCCCCCTGGACCGATGGCCAGGACCCGGGCAGTGTGAGTGCCACTGAAAATCAGCTCGCGTGCCGCCGGTTGCCTACCCCTGATTTAGCCACTCCTTAGCCTTGCAAGATTGAGAACAGTCAGGGGAGCTCACAGGTTGATTTTACATGCTTAATGGATTTTTGTAAGTAAATAAAATACACTTTTCCTAAACAGGACTGTCTAGGTAAGTATTTGAGTAATTACCTCCCTGAACAGTACTCCGGTCCTGATTCAGCACTCACTCACACTGGTGTAATTCAGTTGACTTCAATGGAGTTACTCCTGCTTTATACTGATGTAACACAATAGAATGAGGCACTCCATGTTGCTGTGGCTTTAACATGGAGCAGAGCCAATAACCTTGAGGGAGCCTGTGATATACAAGTAGCACCCATAATTCCCTTAAGGGAAACTAAGGGAATATTGTGCCTAAACCATAACCATTGTCCTTTTGGTTATTGTGATTTCAACAGCATTAAGGCAACACAAAACTAATGTAACAGATTGTGGATTCAGGCCTACTGTTTGAACAAACTAGGGCAGTGGTTCCCAAACTGGGGTTCGTGAACCCCTGGGGGTTCGTGAAATGTTACAGGGGTTTCTCCGGAAAAAAATTCCTAATGGCAGACAGAGCTGTCCCTAGGGACTCCACGGGCAGCACGGGGCCAGGAGCACGGAGCACGGAGCCCCTGGACTTCCAAGAGCTAAGCAGATCAAAGCAACCATATCTATCACACTGCGGAGATTTAAACTTCAAGACTCCTTATAAGAAATGGAATGGATATTTTTTGCTGTTTTTAAAATTAAATAGGCAGCTAGTATTGTTTTTTAAATTATTATGAAGAACAAGTTTAAGCTTTGTTGTAACGTGCGTTGTTTGCCTGGACTGCTCAAGACTGGAATGCTTGTGTAGGAGGAATTCTTTGAGTTGGCTTCTTCAATACCTTCATGCTGTTCCACATCTGATACTCCTTGATGAAACATAGGAGACTTGTCTTATAACAGGCTTATTCAAAGTGATACAAGCTACGAAAGTGAGATCTTGGAAGAGTGTTGCCATTTTCATAATGTAATAAAAATACTGTAATGATAAATAATAATTAATAATAAATACTGTGTAATAATATTGTCATAAAAACAAATTTTATATTTCCAAGATCACTGCTTTTATAATTTGTATTCAGGTAATGGAGAAAATCCCTGGAAATACTCATTTTTAGGAGGGGGTTCGCGAGACTTGACATTTTAGTGAAAGGGGTTCACAGGTTGTTAAAGTTTGTGAACCACTGAACTAGGGGGAAATTGAATTATTTCCTAGCCCGACTACTGGTCCCTTGAATATTTCCAGTTGATATCTGGCACAGTGAAACATTTGGCCACTCAACCTTCAGATCTGATCAGCGCTCCTTCTACTGTTTAGCCTGGCAGCAGGCAACTCATGAGCCACCTCCACAGACCCAGTTCACCCCCTCCTAATCACACATGTGGATGGGAAAGGCAGGCCCTCCTCACAATACACCTCTCTCCTTTGCCTCTCCTTGGGGTAACAGGGAGCAGCTCCCCCCGGTGTTCTTACTTCCCCTGGTACCAGCAGAGAGAGGAGAAAAGATTTCCTCTATTCCCCCCATAGGCCTCAATGCAGTAGGTGGAAGACAGAGACACCCTGGTAGATCTCCCTGCCCTTGGTCTCAGTGAAGGGAGAGGGAAAAGAAGGACAGCAGCTGGGAATATCCTCCTCTGGTCCCAGCAGGGATAAAGAGCACCTCGCTTTCTTGCTCTCAAAGTGGAACAGAGAGGAAATTCCCCAATTCCTGCAGAAGACTGTAAAAGGAGACACCTCCCAGTGGCAGTGCCTTGTAACCCACTGAAGTCCAAGGGGACTACACTATAAGTAGTCCATTAGAACCACTTGCAGTACGTAAAGCTAGCATGTGTGTAAGTCTTTGCAGGATCAGGGTTTGAATGTCTACCCCAAAATTACTACATTACTCTCTGCTCACGATCCTATTCTTGAGTGTACAATGCAATGTTGTGCAAGTGTGTCAAACATTTATTTTAGAAAAGATAGCGAGGCATCTGCAGGTAGGATTGGTTATCCAGTCTCTGCTAGACCAATCTGTTGTGGTTTACACTCAGTTACAGATGATCAAGGACAATCCATTACATTAGTTTAAAAGCTTTGATTAATACTTGTAGCTGCTATGCAGATTCAGTGCAATACAAGACTAGCCTAAGGGCTTTTTGTATTTCTTTAAAGCATCAGCCATTAACAAACTAAATTTACCACTGGGAGCCAGGGCACAAGCCCAAAAACACAGACTCAAATGTATTTATATTCCAATCTATGGTTTTCAAGTACAGTGTATCATTTCTATGAGGCTTTAATGAGAGCCAAGAGGTACACATTATAAAAACCATGCTCTATTTCTAATAGAGTTCAGTGCAGATCAGAGAATGATTTAGTAGATTTCCTCAGCTTTTACTTGCACTTGGCTACAGACACCAGACATTTAGATTCAGATTTAAAACTCACCCAATAGCATCAACAGATTTTTTAAGGCAGAACATTTTTTTTAATCCTACATTTACAAATTATATATTCTGTTTCACAGTCTATATAAGGTCACTCATTCTGAAGAATACTAAGTGTCTGTCTGGGATAAATCTCTAAACTGCCTCAAGAACATGAAGCATTGTACCTTTTAAACATAAAAATAATTGAGCTTTTGATATGGAATCAGATTAGCGTCTTGTAAAAGGTTCAATAAAAATGGAGGAGGGAGATAAACATGTCAGAATGAACTCTATTGGAGGCACTGATTTTATTATTATTTATATTACAGTAATGCTTGGAAAGCTAATAAAAGATCAGGAATCCATAGTTCTTGGTACTGACCAGAAAACTAACAAAGATGGTGGCCTCTGGCCCAGAGAACGTTTAAACCAGGGATCTCAAACACGCGGCCCACGGGGTTCTTTCGTGCAGCCTGCCAACCTCCCAATGCCCCCCCCCGCCCGCGCGCCCCCCGCCCCTCTGCCTACCCCGTGGCGCCGCAAGCCCCGCGCCGCTCCCTGAAGCGGCTGGAAGTATGGCCCTGCAGCCCCGGGGGAGTAGAGGGCTCCATGCTCTCGCTTCCAGGCACCGCCCCCCGCAGCTCCCATTGGCCGGGAATGGGGAACCGCGGCCAATGGGAGCTTTGGGGGAGGTACCTGGAGGAGCAGCAAGAGCAGCACATGGTGCCGTTCCCCCTCCCCCCCCAGACTCCGGCTGCTTCCTGGAGCGGAGCGGGGCCAGGGGCCAGAGGCCAGGGCAGGCAGGCAGGGAGCCTGCCCTGGCCACAGTGCGCGGTGCTGCCACCCCGGAGCCGCTCTAGGTAAGTGGCGCCGGGCTGGAGCCCACACCCCAACCCCCTGTCCAGAGCCCCCTGCCACATCCCACACACCCCTCCTGCACCCCAACCCCCTGCCCTGAGCCTCCTGCCGTACCCTGCACACCCTCTGCACTCCCTGCCCTGAGCCCCCTGCCGCACCCTGCACCCTGACCCCCTGCCGCACCCCGCACCCCTCCTGCACCCCACACCCCAACTCCCTGCCCGGAGCCCCCTGCCTACCCTGCACACCTCCTGCACCTCAACTCCCTGCCCTGACCCCCCGCCACACCCCACACCCCTCCTGCACCCCCTGGGGGCAGGGAGGGGGCAGAGTTGGGGTGAGGACTTCGGGGAAGGGGTTGGAATGGGGGCAGGGAAGAGGCGGGGCAGGGGCAGGGCCTCATGGAAGGGGTGGAGTGGGGGGCAGGGCCAGGGACAGCAAGGGGTGGTTGTCAGTGATGTGGCCCTCGGGCCAATGTACTAGTCTTCATGCGGCCCTCGTGGTCATTTGAGTTTGAGACCCCTGGTTTAAACTATAGGTGAGGCAGAAGTGCAAACAGGTGGATGAACCAGACAAATGGGCTGAGGGGTGGGTCAGAAGGATGAGATTACAAAAAACCAAACAGCGTGTAACAGAGCAGCAGAAATCCTGACTGATTTTTATGACAGACAAGTGACTTTGACAGTATTTTAATGAAAAGTCAGGGATTTTTTTCACTCCCTTTGCAGACTTTCTGAGTTCACTGCCCCAAGACAATTACATTTTGTATTCCAGCAGCAAAGCGCTATAAATATATTAGATGGAACAAAGTGGTACATCAGGCCAAACAGATGGCCAGTCCCTGTGCTGAATGCTATGGTATATATTCTGAAGGCAGGAAGGAAAACTGAATAAACAAGACCTACAAAGAGTTGAATGTGGCATTTAGAGTTTGAACACTTCACAAAATAGTTTGTTCTTGGAGGTGTAGGCAGAGGGAGCTTGGCATATGTAACTGGGAAAGTTATTCTTGGCATACAGGGACAATATAAAAGAAGGCCATTTAGATTTTCATTTATCAAATGATTTTTAAAGCAGTCATCTTGATAATATCAACGTCTTGGCTCTTTCCTAGTTATTTTATAGACACATAGGAATTACCTTACTGGATCAGACCAGTGATCTATCCAGTCCAGTATCCTGTTCCTGGCAATAGCAAGTACCAGATAGTTCATAGGGGGGTATACTAAACTCAGATGTTTAAAGACTACAGCAGTGAGGGATGTACAGTAAGGTAAGCGGAACAGAATAGAAATAACCCGGTAGTCGACTATCATGAATTAGTATGTGCATAGGGGAAGTTTCTTCCTCATACCATCAGTTAGATGCTGGTTTTTGCCCCGGAGTAACTGTAACAGTGGATATTCTCATAATCCATATAAATGTCTTCATCCTATTTTGAATCCTACTAAACCCATGGCCTCAGTGATATTTGGCAATAAGTTCCACAGGTTAATTATGATTGTGTTGAAAAAGTATTTTTTTTCATCAGTCTTAAATGTATCAGATAAGAAACCAAAATCATAAATCAAATAGAGTAATGTAGGTATGGTATGTTCTGGATGAGATAGAAATATTAATGTACCATTCATATACTCTTTTTAAAAAATATTTAATCCACTATTTCAAATAGGAGTTGATTTGTGGTTATGCAGGCTTTTCTGCTGTAATATAATGCAGTTTGATCTATCTGTAAAATTTGAGAATAAAAACTAAATAACCCAAGTTTACATGATCAAATGAGTTATTCTGCCTCTAATGAAAAAGATAGACACTGGATCTTCCCTCTCTTTACATTGATTTATTACATTCAATAATTGTCTATTATTATTACTGTACATTGTAATCTATTTCTAATGAATCCCCCTTGGTTATGGTGAGCCAAGTCCAGCATAATAAATTCTAATGTGTTAGGTCATTAACTTTGCTAATATTTTACAATCCACATTTAGTGAGATTGGGAAACACTTTGTACAGTCTTCTGGTATTTTCACTATTTTAAATACTATTGTAATTAATAGCTCTCCTTAAATTTTCCATTGCTTTATTAGATTAGTACCTAACAAATTGGAAACATGTTTTTCTATATACTTTTCAGAAATCTGCTGGAAAAACATCAATTCCAAGATTTCCCTATTTTTTAGGCTTTGGGTTTATTTAGGTACAGCATCATTGCCTCACACATTTCACAGCCCAAAACTGCAATCAGATCTGCGTGGCTAGTCCCCTACTGAAGTCAATGCGGCTCCATGCAGGCTTATTGTCTTCAGTAGGGGTTCAATTGGTGGTGGTGGTGATGTTTTTCTCTCTCTAAATCTGGATGACACAGAATTCGTCAAAGAACGTGTTATATTCCCCTCAAATTGTGAGTCTGTTTCTCATCTACTAGTCAGAATAAGGTCATTTTAATGTATCATATATTCCCTTATTTGCAATATCATTTACATTTATACATCTTGACTTACAGCTGTCAGCCAAGAAAATGATATCAAGCACCATAACCTCCTTATAAATCTTCCATTGCTGACAATGTTAGTTAGCCAAGGAAGAACCCACAGTGTGTTAAGACACTCAGGGATACAATGTGCATGCTACTATTTCAATAGATGTGTGTTACTTTAATGCAGTGGTGCCCACACTTTTCCTGGCATGCCCTTCCTTATCAGTAATGGAATCTGTCTGTGCCCCCTCTCCATTACTGCACAGTTGGCTCAGAGTAGCTTGGGCTGAAGGCAGAGCTGGGGGCGGAACTGGGTATGGGAGAGGAGCTGGGGCTAGAGGCAGAGCTGGGCTGGGGGCAGAGAGGGAATGAGGGCAGAGCAGGTGTCGGAGTGGAGCTGTAGCTGGGACCGGAGCTGGTCTGGGGACAGAACAGAGCTGCGGCTGGGGGGCGCTCCCTCTCTGCCCCCACATGGGGACTGGCCTAGGCCCCGCCGCACACCTCCCGAACAGTCCTCCATGCTCCCCCGGGGGGGCACACCACACAGTGTGGGAACCACTGCTTTAATAACATTCCCATGAGCAATTCTCCAGAAGGGTGAGTCTCTGACCCCCTAACTAGGAAGGTGCTATTCGGTGCACAATGCTTAAATGAGTGTTGGGCATCAAATATCAAGGTTGAAGTACCTCCTGTCACTGATATACTGCATACCCTG
Source organism: Platysternon megacephalum (assembly GCA_003942145.1). Taxonomy (NCBI): domain Eukaryota; kingdom Metazoa; phylum Chordata; order Testudines; family Platysternidae; genus Platysternon; species Platysternon megacephalum. Next base: position 76,664 of record QXTE01000113.1, on the reverse strand, counting down.
GGAGGTCTGTGGAACTTCAGGGAACCTGAAGCCACCAGAGTTCCTTTTTCCTGGATAGGACCCATAATTCCCTTTTCTTTTGTAATTATTGTTCTTTTATCATAATTCTCTGTCATTTAACTATAAAAGGTCTCAGGTCTATGTTCAGTCAAAGGTTTAGGTGCTGATGAGCAATGCACACTTTAAATCTCTGCATTAAATCCTTCTGGCAGGTCTAGCAGTTCAATTAGTAGTGTACATTTTGGATAGAATCTCTTGGGTTCCCATTATGCTCCCTTTGGCATTCACACAATTTTAATATTTCATCAAGACCTGTTATTTAAACAGGTCTTGTTTCATCAAGACCTGTTATTTAAAGCTGTAATTTTCTGTGGCTGTTGTTTCAATGCCTTTAACACTGTTAGTAGTTCTTTTGTATTTACTCTTTCCATATCATTCAATTCAATGGCAAAAAAAACTACACTGACAGAGAATTAAGGTTGCTTAGTGGTGTTTTGTCCCCTTGCAGAATGTTGAGTTGAGCAAAACTCAAAATTCTGAAAGTCTGAAAATGCACAGTTAAGGTTGCCCATGCAACCTTAATGATGCCCTCTTTCAGTAATCCTCCAATCTGCTTTGTTAACACACACATCTTTATTCTGCTAACCCCACAGCTGTTGAAATGCACAAGCTTTTCGCCTCTTTTTACAACCTATTCAGTCTCATCCACGGGATTCTAACAAACACTATTAAAGGACAAAAAAGAAAAAAAAAGTGTTGCCCACACCTCCTTCCCTATGTTCCCTTGGAGCTAGCAGTAGCCAATGGGAATTATTTGGATACATTCCAGATGCAGTCATTGATGTGTTAGGTGTCCAGATGTGTTAGGTGTACCTACACTAAATAGTGGAGGCAGTAGTTGGACCTACTTGATAAAGGTGTGTTTGTAATATAAGGACCTGTGGATTACTTTGAGGTGTGTGACTGAGCAGTGATTATGATATGAGGGGACCTATGTTTTGCACCTTCCTCCATTTGAGCAGTCTGAGGCCTGGTCTACAATACTCAGTTAGGTCGACACAAGGCAGCTGATATCAACCTCGTTGTGCATGTGTCTATACTTAAATTTGGCTCCCGCCGACATAAGTACCCTGTTACATTGACTTAATTACACCAACTCCCCAAGTGTCATAGAGCCACGGTCAATGTACTTAGGTTGTGAGTACAACATAAATAAATAAATCCAGTGTGAGTCTAGACACTGCATTTATTTATGTTGACCCTAACTATTCTTCAGCAGCTATCCCACAATGTCCCAAACTGACCACTCTGGTCACCATTGTGAACTCCGCTTCTGGAGACCGCTTCCCCTCCCCTTTAAAGCCCTGACAAATTTTGAAATTCCTTTTCCTAATTGCCCAGCTTGGCGAACACACCTAGCTGCTCTTCATTGTTGAATGCAACTGCCCAGCTGACCATGCCAGCTACACACTGCAAACATGCTCCTGCCTGGAGTAGACAGGAGATACTGGATCTCCTGGGCCTGTGGGGAGAGGAGGCACAGACCTGAACAGCCTTTGAAATGTTGACATGTATGAGCAGTTTGCTCAGGGGATGCAGGAGAAGAGGTAAGACAGGGACCAGCAGCAGTGCTGTGTGAAAGCAGAGGAGCTGTGGCAGGCATACCAGAAGGCCAGGGAGGCCAACAATTGATCCAATGTTGAGCGGCAGACCTGCTGCCAGGGCCGGCGCAACCCATTAGGCGACCTAGGCGGTTGCCTAGGGCACTACTATTTAGGGGGTGCCGGCGCCCTGGTTGTCAGCGGAATTTTGGGGGCGGGACCTTCCGCCACCTAGGGCGCCGAAAAAGCTGGCGGCGCTCCTGCCTGCTGCATTTACAAAGAGCTGCAAGCCATCCTCAGCAGAAACCCCAACAACATCATGAATATCTCTGAGGAGCCGAGTCACAGGATACTGCCGTAAGCAGTGAGGAGGAGGAGATGGTGGACAAGGAAGAGGAGGAGAAGGAGTATGTGGGACAGGCAACCGGGGGATCCAGTTGTGCAGCGAGCCAGGACCTATTTTTGACTCAACCGCAGTCCAGCCAGTCCCACCAGTCGAGCACACAAGAGCCTGATGCAGGGGAAGGAACTTGTGGTAAGTGTGTAGTTTAATTTTAAATTAAGGGATGGCAGCCCTAGATTAGCAGGACATCTTTTGACTTTTCATTAATTTACTCATGCTAGAAGAGGTAGTGGTACAACCAAGAGGGGTAGAAATGCTATCTGCTTTTCATTCCCCTGTGGAGTGAGGTTGGGGGAAGGAGGAGATGCGAACCAGTTTGTTTATGTACACAGGGAAGTTCCATGAATCCTCCAGAGCAGGGATCGGCAACCTTTGGCACGTGGCTCACCAGGGTAAGCACCCTGGCGGGTTTGTTTACCTGCCGCGTCTGCAGGTTCGGCGGTTCGCCGTTCCAGGCCAATGGGGGCTGCGGGAAGCGGCGCGGGCCGAGGGATGTGCTGGCTGCCGCTTCCCGCTGCCCCCATTGGCCTGGAATGGTGAACCGTGGCCAGTCGGAGCCGCGATCGGCCAAACCTGTGGACGCAGCAGGTAAACAAACCGGCCCGGCCCGCCAGGGTGCTTACCCTGGTGAGCCACGTGCCAAAGGTTGCCGACCCCTGAGCCAGAGAGATCTCAATGAAACTTTCATGAAGGTACTCTGCAGTCTTCTGACGAAGGTTTCTAGGGAGGGCTGCCTTATTTTTTCCTCTGTGGTAGGACACTTTCCCATACCACTCAGCAATAGTTTCAGCAGGCACATTGCAGTACCCAGGCTAGCAACATACGGGGCCGGGAGGCTTAGGGACGCCAGCAGAAGCTGTGCTTTCTCTGTCTTTGTTACCATCAGGAGTAAGACATGGGCTAAAATCACCATCGCCTGTGGAAAACGCCGTCACTATTCAGTGCCATTACCCTGTACTATTAGAATCATGCAATTGAGCAATTCCCTCCTCATTTCCCTAATCCCAAGTAAGCTGGTGCTATGACCAGTGCCAGGCACAAGCAATCCCAAGCAGAAGTGAGAATGTGGTGCTTAAACCTTTAGAGGATCAAGGGAAGTGAATTCAGCCTCTTAAGTTTTGCTTTCCATACTGAATACACTGACAACAATACCCCTTTGTGTTTTATCTGCAGGTGCTGCCATTGCAGCCTTCAGAGTCTCTCCCTCCACACCTGCAGAATGCCTGAGCTAGATAAGGAGGAGAAAGAAGAGGACTCATTATGACATGTTCAATGAGATCCTGCAAGCCAGTGCTATATCGGACTGAGCACAGGGCATGGAGTATGAACATTGCAGCCATCCTGGAGAAAGACAGACTGGAGAGGAGAAAGGCTCAAGAAAAGGAGAGGGCCATGCACCATAATGGGCCTTCTCAGACAGCAAACACAGATGCTGCAGATTCTAGTGGACCTGCAGGTTTGACAGACCCAGGCTCACCTCTCTCAGCAGCCAATTGAGAAATCTATATCAGGACCTCCCTATACCCCCTCAACATTCCACATGGCATCAGGGGTCGCTGCACTACCCTTACCGCTCCACTCATGGGGACATTAAAGACAATCACAGCTTCACAAATATAAGTAGTGGGGGGTTTTGGTTGGCCATCCCCCGGTACCAAAAGAAAGGGGAAGGGCCAATGGGAAAGCAAGACCCTTAGACCGACAGTCCCCAGGGCCGATGGGGAGAGGCCAACACTCCAGGTCAGCCTGACTGACAAGGCAGGCAGGCCAATGAGGGAGTGAGGAGGAGCTCCCTGAGCCAGCGAGGTAGCCGTGGCAATCAGGGCCAGAGGAGCAGCCCAGGGAGCTGTGCTGAAGGCAGAGCAGCAGCAGCGCTGAGGCAGAGTGGAGCTGGGGCTGGAGCAGTCCGGAGCCAAGCACTGTGAGCAGCTGGGGCGAGCGGTGGGGACCCTGGGCAGAGGACCCAGTGCAAGGAGATGGGTTTACTTGGTTCCTTTTACCTTCCCCATTTTTTCTTTATTTTTTTAATTAGTTGCCATTTAATAAATTGTATTTGATTTGAACTATATGTAATGATCAGTGGGTCAAGGAAGCATCCAGAGTGGAGAGAGTACTCCAGAGTGGGGACACCCTAGCCCCTGTCCTAAGTGACCACGACAAGATTGGGGATCAAGCCCCCAGGACTCCTGGGCCCAGCCTTGTTGGGGTTACGAGGACTCTGCCACACAGGAGAGTGGAAAGGGAGTCCTCTAGATTAGGCAGGGCTCTGGGTAAAGGGAGTGGGAGTGGGAGTAAGAGTAAGGACTCAGATCCTTCCGCTTGCCAATTCCACTGGGGTAGTGTATAAGCCAAGAAAGTTCCTCACAACAGTGGGATCATTCCCCCGCTTACACATAATCTGACTTGTGAAAGCCATGGTTGGTGTATGTGTACCTGAAATGGACATGAATGTTCTTTCTCCTTTGTAAGTTCTGTTCTCTTAATTTATTAAGTTTTATTAATTTTTAATGTATTTGCTTTTAAATTGCCCATTTTTTGTTTTGTTTTTCACTGATCTTGTTACAAAATAAAATTCTATTATTTGGAACATAATTCATCTTTATTAGTTCATAGCATATGCTGGCTGGTGCTCATCAGTTCTGAAGGTGACTAATTACCTGTTACTGCAGTGTCACACAACTTGTAAGATCATTTACAAACAAAATCAATTGGTACATTGACAATGTTGTATCTCTACATGTACGGCAATGACCACACAATTCATACCAGGCTGCAAAAGAGCAAGGCCAGGTACAGCACACGACAACAACACATACTACTCTGGCTCACTATTAAAATGGTCTTTCAAAACCTCCCTGAGCCCTACACCTCCGTGTCAAGTTCTTCTAATAGCCCTTGTATGTGGCAGTTCAAATTCAGCAGACAGCTGCTCCACCTCTGCCTTCCACTGTGGCAGAAATTTTTTCCCCTTTGCTTCATAGATATTACACCAGACACAGCAGGCAGCTATAACCATTGGCATATTTTTCTCACTGAGGTCCAATCTTGTGAGTAAACAATGCCAGCGTCCCTTCAAACAACCAACGGCACATTCAACTGTCATCCTGCACCTGCAGAGACAGTAGCTGAAGTGTTTCTCGGTGCTGTCGAGGTGGCCAGTGTATGGCTTCATAAGCCATGGGAGCAGGGGTAGGCTGGGTCACCCAGGATCACTATTGGCATTTCAAGATAACCAATGGTAATCCAACAGTCGGGAAAGAAAGTCACTGCTTGCAGCTATTCTTAAAGATGCGAGCATCATGCACCTTCCTTGACCAGCCCACAGTGATGTCAGGGAAGTGTCCAGCACTTGCATAACCATAGAAAAGTAGCCCTTTCTGTTGATGTACTCTGTGGCAAGGTGGTCTGGTGCCAAAATAAGGATATGTGCGCCGTGTATCGTTCCCCTGCAGTTCGGAAACCCCATTGCTACAAACCCATCCACAATATCCTACACATTGCATACCAGGACGTGATTAAGGGCCATGCACTCTTGCATTATGGAGACAGTTGCATGGGGTAGCCAAAAATAGCAGAGAAAAGAAATAAAGGCCTGATCTTCAGCTGATGTAGAACTACATACCTCCATTGACTTTATAAGAGCTATGCTGATTTTTAAACAGCTCAGGATCTGGCCCATGTGTTTTTTCTTTTAAGGTAAATTAAACTATATATAATTATAGATTAAAATAAACATATATATATTATATATATATAAAAATAGTATATATAATAAATATACTAATTTATAGTAAATTTGTGTACAGCCAAGAGTTGCAGGATGCATAGGAGTCAAAGTAGCTTGTCTCAGATAATAGAGGAGAGAATTTGGAGCAAAAACAGTGAGTGAGGGAGTTAGAACTAAAAATACATGTATTGCTTTTTGGGCAGAGGGCAGGAACTTCACCTTTGTATCAGCTTGCTTTCTGTGGCCACATTCCAGAAAAATGTCACTCGAGCAGATCTATAGACTTTGGCCTCTTTGCACATCTGGCTAGGAAGTCAGGGACAATGCTACAGTGGAGGAGGCAACTGGAAGGATACAGAAAATACTAAGGGGTAAGAGTGAGTGTAATAATAGGGTATGAGGACTAATTATTGCTGATATTGGAGACATTTTGGAGTGCTATGGATCACCCTTAGAATCTCTGTTCATTCACCTCATGTTGACCTCCTGATGGCCTGAGCACTTCTTTTGCATATTGCCAAAATGCACTATTTGCACCGTCCCCACCACCCACCCCCGACCTGCTCTTCAGTCTTCTTATATTCTAATTACACTGAGAAGTTTCATTCTGGTTTGCATACAAGAAGAGGACATAATGTGGAATTCTTTGGAAAAAAATAAATACAAATGGCACAGAAAAGAAGTTCTTGCTCTTGATTCCACTCCTAACCAGGGAGAGAAGATGCTTGTGAGAGAAAACCCCACCCTCTCTTCTTCTATGGAAAAGGAGTTCTAACACCTCTTATGTGGCACTAATGAAATAATTATAGACAGCAGAAGAGGTAGTAGAGAAGAGGAAGAGCAGCTTTATCTAAATCTGTTTCTTTGCTGCATGCATACCCAGGGGAATACAACAGAACAACAGCAAGGCTTGCAAACCTGTTCTATTCTTCATGGGATAACAGTTTTGAGGAAAAGATCCACTTGACAAAATTACATTCCGTTATGTTGCAGGACCAATAAAGAATCTGGCAAACTATTTGTGCAGATCTGATGGTGGTGCAATTATATTATGACATCATGATATACCTTTGGACTGCAATATCATGATGCATTGAGCTTGTCCTACAAGACAAACTGTTAAAGAGAGCAGGGAGCAGTCAGCTGAGATGATGAAGCAATTACATTAACATCTGTAGACTAAGATTACATTAACATTAGGAAACCAGACAATCGCTACGCTCTTGAATGAACTCACACAGGAAAATGATAAAAGACAAAAACACCATATCACCTGTGGGCAAACATTTTTTACAAAACTATCATTCTATATCTGACCTCTCAGGCTCCATTCTCAAAGGAAATCTGTGTAACACCTTCAAAAGACAAGCCTGGGAGCTTAAATTCATAACTTTGCTGGACTCCAAAAATCACAGACTGAATAGACACACCAGATTAATGGCTCATTACAACAACCTATAACCCACTAACATTCCCTCCAGCTGCCTTGTTTTTTCTCTCCCTTCCTTTCCTGCCTATGACTGGAGGGATGTTAATGGGCAACTTCGCCTTGAAATATGTGTTAACTACTTATGCTAAACAAACAATCTGTTCTATCTTGTATTTAGCTGTGACACTGAGTACGTTTCCCAGACCTGAAGAAGAGCTCTTTGTAGATCAAAAGCTTGTCTCTCTCACCAACATAAGACAAGTCTAATAAAAGAAACCACCTCACCCATCTTGTCTCATTAACATTAGAACTCAGGATCAACGCTACGCTCAGCTGATGCGGCAACTCATGGTGTCGGACGCCATCAGGTGGTCGAGGGATATCTACATAGAACACATCATCGGACATCGGTAATACCAGGAGGGATGAGCTGGAGTGCCGCTGAGAAGTGCAGTGGGGAAAGTAACTGAAATACTTTCCTGATGGATCGTATTTTCTAAATGGACAACTCACCCTAAATTCTCAATTACTGAGGGACAATTTTCACTTATTGATACATGTGCTTTCTACAACCAACTCTCTGTATAACATCCAAATACTTCTTTGGATGCTAATATCTACACTGTATTGTTAAATTTATTCACCTAAATTTGGGTTATTGCCAATTATGCACTATATGTATTTTATGACTTTTAAAACAAACTCTGTATTTGTGAATAATCTAAGCACTATACCCAGATGTACAGACACTCTTCTCTTAACCTGTGTATTATATATTTTTTCAACATTAGCTTTAATAACATTTTTAAATCATGTATCCACTCACCAGCCCTGAATCCACTAACCAGCTTTGCTTTTAGGTTGTTCATTCATTCAAAGAAAAATGTTTCAAAGTGTCAGCACCATGACTGGCAGATGAGGCTAGTGGGTAATATTTTTGCATGCCCTCTGTTGGCCTAAGTGCTAAATATAAAGAAACTATATATTTGCATTAGAATGACAAGAAAGTAGAACGAACATCCTTTTATTTGAAACGTTCTTCTGGAATTCTTCTATGGCATTCCTACACATGCTAGCCATGCCACAGTTTGAGTAACTATGTAAGCTATAAATGTCTTTTACACAAGTAAAGTAATTACCCAACTGATTATGTACAAAGGTTAATTGCTTCTTTTTGATATAATGTTGTTAGTCATGCTTCTTGAGTTTTGTTTTTTTTAAGGGAGGAGACTTCCTGATTTTGCTATGAGTACCATGAAAAGGTGCAGCTCTTCCCTTCCCCTGCAGGTAGAGTTGTGAAGTGATGCTCACACATCAATCAAGGCTGCTGTGGCAAATCACATTTATCAACAATCCACTCTCTCTCTCATCTTTCACTTCAAAAATAAATTTTGGTTGTGAAGATAAACACCATAGTATTTGAAGCTATTGTCTTTTTGATTCTCTAAAGACTGAAATGTCACTCCTAACAGTAGTGTAAACATCGTTTGGTGTATAGCCTATAACCATTTAAATGGCAGCAATGTGCTGTGCTTTTTTTAGGGAATGTAGGGCTCAACGCTGCAATGCGTTGAGCACTCTGGCCTTAACCTAGTGAAGAATTTAGGCATATGTTTAACTTTAAGCATGTGAAATCCTATTAAAGTTAATGGGACTTAACCTTGTGCTTAAAGTTAAGCATGTGCTTAAAGTTAAGCTTATGGTTTAAGTGTTTTGCTGAATTAGGGTAAAAGTACTGATCATGTTGCAGGACTGAGTTCCCTATGTACATGCAAACTGTTAGACTGGCAAAGTGGTACAGCATGGTCTGCAACAGTGCAAGCTTCAACACAATACCCAGCCAGTGTGCCTCAGTGCCTACTTAGAATGACGATCTCTACAGGTGAGAGAAATTCAGGTTTCTTGCCTGTTGCAGTCCTTGGCTACCACCCTTAAAAATTATGATAAATGGTATGTTTGTTGGTGTCAGCAAATAAAAAGTGTTGGACTTTAGGGGTGTAGCTTGTGAGATTTTATTTGTTTTCTATACAACTTGGTCCAGTAACAATGAAAGCAGTTCAGTTTATGGGGCGTGGGGAAGGGAATGTGTACAATATTTTGGCATGACTCCAAGCAGGTTTTTATAGTGTCTTTATTCTACTAGAACTAGTGTGTGTGNTTCGACCAGATCTAGTTGCTACTGTTGGTGGTACTAATCCTAACTTCCCTCTCAGTCCAGAATAATCTCTTTTGAAATTAAAATAATTTTAAAAAGTAAGTTTTAAAATAACAAGAGGACATTATAAATATAAATTACATTAAAAATCTACTTTAAATTGGACATTAAGGTTGCAAAGTCAACTTACTCAAAGTAAGGTTGCCTAGGGAGGGGAAGTCAGCCTGAGATAGACACTCAGCATGGAAAATTTCAGCCAGAATGGTGTAAGACTGGCAACAGTTCAAGCAACTGAAAACAAGGTCTTATAAAGGGAGGGTCAGACAAGCATCCTTATGAGCACTGTTACCTGCACTGCCTATGACAACACCGGTTATTGAGTAATGTAGGTATGAAACTTATAAACTATTCAGGCCACTTAAAAAAATAGTTTAGACCCCTATTCAACTACCACACCATCTCCCTTTTCCCTCTTATCTCTAAGATCATTGAATGTGCTGTTCACAAGCACTGTCTGGAGTTCTTCTCCTCCAGTTCTATCCTAGACCTCCAATCTGGCTTTCGCCCCTTACACTCAACTGAAACTGCTCTCACCAAACTCTCTAATGACCTCTTCCTCGCTAATGTAAAACCAGTATTCTATCCTCATACTCCTAGATCTGTCAATCTGCCTTCAACACAATCAGCCAAGTTCTTCTTGAAATCTTGTCCTCCCTTGGCTTCTGTGACCAGGGCCGTCCCTAGAGGGGTGCAGGACCTGGGACGGAAGTGATGAATTCGTCACTTCCGGGATCAACCTGTCACTTCCAGGACCAACCGCACCAGCCAATCGCACTGGCCTGCAGGGCCCAAAAGCACGGGGCCTGGAGTGGTCTCCCCGATTCGCCGTACCCAAGAGACGGCTGTCCGTGACCGAGTTCTACTGGTTCTTCTCCTACTTCTGTAATTGCTCCTTCAGCATGTCCTTTGGAGGATCCACCTCATCTGTCCTCCAACTTTCTGCAGGGATTCTACAAGGCTCTATCCCAGGGGTAGCTGACCTATGGCTCCGGAGCCACATGCAGCTCTTCAGAAGTTAATATGCGGCTCCTTGTATAGGCACCGACTCTGGGGCTGGAGCGACAGGTGCCAACTTTCCAATGTGCCGGGGGGTGCTCACTGCTCAACCCCTGGCTCTGCCACAGGCCCTGCCCCCACTCAACCCCTTCCCGCCCCCTCGCCTGAGCCTGCCATGCCCTCGCTCCTCCCCCTTTCCCCCTCCCCCCCAGAGCCTCCTGCACGCCACAAAACAGCTGATTGGGAGGTGCGGGGAGGGAGGGGGAGGCACTGATCGGTGGGGCTGCCGGTGGGTGGGAGGTGCTGGGAGCAGGAGGCGGGGAGCTGATGGGGCGGCATGCTGATGTATTACTTTGGCAATGTAAATTGGTAAATTCTGGCTCCTTCTCAGGCTCAGGTTGGCCACCCCTGCTCTATCCTTTGTCCCCTTCTCATCTCCCTCTACACTTTGTCTTTGGGTAATCTCATATGCAAAACACAAATTCACCCATCATCTCTATGCTGACAACTCACAAAAGTACCTCTCTATTCCTTCTGTCCAAACTAAAATGTCAGCCTGTCTTTCTGACATCTCCTCGTGAATGTCTAGTCATCAGCTGAAGCTCAACAGGGCTAAAACACAGCTCTTAATCTTCCTCCTCCAACCTTTCCCTGCTACCTTCTGTCCTGATCACTGTGGACAACACCACCATCCTGCCTGTCACTCAGGCCCATAACCTGGGTGTCACCTTTGACTCAGAGCTCCTTCTAGGTCCTCACATACAGGCTTTATCTAAATATTACTGATTCTTTCTTCATAACATCTCCAACATAACAGCCTTTTTTATCCACTGAAACAGCTAAAACTCCCCCATCCAAACAATCATCATCTTGAGTCTCAATTACTGCAACATCCTTTTCTCTTCTTCCTTTGGCAAATGCATTCTTGCCCCACTGATATCCATTCAGAATGCTACTACAAAGATCATTTTCCTATCCTGTCACTTTGACCATGTGTGACAGAATATGCCCATATTCACACTTTACATACTACTGTAATAATTTTTGTACAGAATATGCCTGGTGAGGTATCATTCAAAAACTCATAATTTGTTGCTCATTATTGTCCTGGTAAAATATGTGTGGCAACATTGTATGTTAAGTTATAAGATTTCACTGTTTGGTGTTATTAACACGTGTTCCAAACTGAGGTCTGTCTTAAACAAAGGAATGGGTGCTCTGCTTAATTTGCATTTAAGCAGTAAATAGAGTCATCAAGCAGAAAGGGAAACAAAGGAAGATCAAACAGGTGAGAAAAAAGAAGCAGGGAACATCCTTCCACATAGACTTTTTGTCTCCTGGTACCCCGCTGAAAATGTTTTTAAGAGGGGGACAAACTACAGAAAGGAGGGACAAACATTTCAAAGGACCCCTCTCTTGCTCTGCCCATTGATTCACTGCACCTGAAGGGATAAAGGAAGCTTCGCTGGACTCTGGGAGAAGGGGTTCTGACCTAAAAAGTTTGGTCAGTAAGACTGCTGAAAGCATGTGGTGAGAATGCTTTGCTTTGAATTTAACATAGTTTGTTAAGTTTGGTACCAGTTGTGTTTTCTCTTTATTTTTCTTGTAACCATTTCTTACTTTTATGCCTCGTTACTTGTACTCACTTAAAATCTCTTTGTAGTTAATAAACTTGTTTTACCTTATCCAGTGTTTTTAAATTCAAGTGTCTGTGACATACCAGACCAATAAGCTGCTGTGGCATCCTCGCACTGTAACCTTGGGTGCCTTATGATTAAGGCTACATTTTAGTGTATTTTTGGTAAAAGTCATGGACAGGTCACAGGCAGTAAACAAAAATTCACAGCCTGTGACCAGTCCATGACTTGTACTATATAACCCTGAATAAATCTAGGGGAGGGAGGCGGCTTGGGGGTGCCGTGGGTGCTGGGCTGGGGGCAGGGTGTTCAGGGTGGCCTGGGGAGAGCAGCCCAGGGCGCCGCGGATGCTCTGGGGGGAACAGCCCAGGACCCCTGCTGCTGCTGGGGAGGGAGCCGCAGCACGTGGCCCGGGACCCCTGCTGGTGCTGGAGGTGTTGGTGGGGCTGCCTCTGCCCCAAGCGCCGGATCCACAGCTCCCATTGGCTAGGAACAGCGGCCAGTGGAAGCTGCAGGAGTGGTGCCTGCAGGTGGAGGCAGCACGTGGAGCTGTCTGCTAGAAGCTGAGGGAGGGGGATGTCACTGCTTCCGGGGAGCCCCCCGAGGTAAGCGCCACCCAGAGCCCTCACCCCCTCCCACAAACACCCAAACTCCTGCTGCTGCTGGGGGAGGGAGGTGCGGTGGCCCGACTGCCCCAGCTACTCAGGCGGCCCCCAGGCCAGCCGCACTGGCCACTGCAGAAGTCCCAGAAAGTCTGTAGCCTTACTTATGATGCCTTGTTGAAGAAGCTCACACCCGGGCCACTCACAAACAGCCTTTTAGCATGCAGGCCATACCCTGAGTATCAGTGTGCACTGCAGCCTCCAGTCACGCTTGGGTTATACTCTGGCTCTCACCAGCCTTGGTTATACTGCAGGGCGGTCCCCAACAAACTCCCAATCTTACATTTTCCTCAAGAAATGTAAGTCCTGTACTGTCCAGTCCTCTCCTGGACAATACAAGTTATATAAAATCCGTTATTTCTTTAATAGAAATAATATGCACACAATTGCCACCCCAAATGGAGTTTCCTCAAAAGTCTCCTTTGCAATGATGCTACAAAGCTTGATATCAGGTAGGCTGCTAGTATGCTGATACCACAGTTTATCATGCTGAGCAATATTGTCTCATTGTTTACTTGTACTCCCCCATCTGTCTGTATCTATCTCTTGTCTTATACTTAGAATGTAAGTACTTTGGAACAGGGACTGTCTTTTTACTCTGTATTTGTACAGTGCCTAGCACAATGGGGTCCTGATCCATGAATAAGGCCCCTAGGCACTAATACAAATAATAAATAAATAAATAAATTACACACTGCCATTGTGACGGGTTCCCCCCAGGGTGCCACCTGGAACTGGGGTACCACTGAGCCTTCTGACTCACCAGTCTGACTCACACTGTGCTGCTGTGACAAACTGTAGACTGCTCCCTGTCCTACACTTTCACCAGCATTTGCACAGGCAGGGACACACCCAGCTTCAGTTGCATGCAGGCTGACCAGCCACTGCATGAAGCAACAATAGAGAGGCTACAGCCAAGATAACCCCCCGCTCCTTAGGCAGGCACCCACCACTGGAGTATAAACCCCAAATTATACAGTCTTGCACTGCAGAGGGATCTGTACAATGTAAGTTAATAAATAATTTGCCCCTCCCTAAATGTGGAGAGGAATATGCAACAAGCATGTGTTAAACCAAGCTGAGATATTCCCCAGACACTTCAGTCAAAGGCACACTGGTTTAGATAAAGCAAAAAAAAGTTTATTAACTACAAAAGATAGAGTTTAATTGATTACAAGTGATAGCAAATAGATCAAAGCAGATTACCTAGCAAATAAACAAAACTGCAAACTAAGTCTAAAATACTAGATAGATTGATAAGGCTGATGATACAAGCAGTTCACCACATTTCCATACCTAGGCTAGAAATCCTTTTAGCCTGGGACCAGCACTTCCCCCAGTTCAGTCTTTGTTTCTCAAATGTTTTCAGGAGTGTCATGTGTGGGGAGTGAGGCCCCTCGATGATGTCATACCCCACCTTATACAGCTTTACCATATGGCAGGAATCCTTTGTTCCAAAAACAAAACAGTTCCCAGCCCAGTTTGTGGAAAAATACAGGTACCCAAAATGGAGATCAGTGTCATGTGGTCTGGTCACATGCTCTTGCATGCCCTGCTGAGTCATCGCAGCCATTACTTACAGGCTGTCTTGAGCGTTCTCAGGAAAGCTCACCAGGTGGGAGAGAAGCTTCTCCCAAGGCCTATTGTTTCCCCTAATGGCCCATTACCTTGAATAGGCACTTCCCAAACAGCTGTCTAGACTAGAAGTGTTTTGCCTAGTGGGTGTCACCCATGTGTAACCACATTTGAAATAGATACATAGTCAATATTCATAACTTCAGATCCAAAAAGGATACATGTATACAAATAGGATAATTGTATTCAGCAAATCATAACTTTTCCAATGACACCTCACATGACCAATCTTATACAAAAAGCACCATAATTATATCATAATCACGGTTTGAGCATTGGCCTGCTAAACCCAGGGCTGTGAGTTCAATCCTTGAGGGGGTGACTTAGGGATCTGGGGCAAAATCAGTACTTGGTCCTGCTAGTGAAGGCAGGGGGCTGGACTCGATGACCTTTCAGGGTCCCTTACAGTTTTTTGAGATAGGTATATCTCCATTTTTTATTATTTTATTTAACTATGAAAAATATGGGGTGTAGTGTCACAGTCATATTATGCTTTGACAAAGACAATGTAAATATATAAACTTAGTCCCATAACAGGACTACTCTCGTGAATAAAGTTATGCACCTACTTAGTGTCTGCAGAATATGGTGGTTAAATTATAAAATCAAACCAAAATCAACTTTACCTATGGATAACATCTACTCATTGGTGAATGTTCAAGTATATCCAAAACAATATAGCAATCTGTAATTTTCAAATTTAGTTTGGTTTCCATTTTAAGACATATATAAAGTTTTGAGTAAAGAACTCTTGCTATTTAAATCCTGAATTCAATTCTGGAATGACAGTGAATGTGTTATAGTGATTAATTCAATGAACAAGTCTCAGATTAAGTGAATGTCCAGTTACCATATGCTCTTCGCTCTTTTATTACACCCATTCACCAACAACCAAACAGATAGTATCTCACTACCTTTAGTTATGCGTAAAACTGAATTTAAGTATAGACAATAAAATAGTCTGTTATATTGCAAAATTAGAAAAATGTAATGCTTTATGATTATTAGGAATAATAATATTTTTGTTCTTAAAGAGCAGTACAATTGCTCTGTCAACCATAGGACAGTGTTTGCAAAGCAGTACCCTATCAAAGTTTGAAGTTTTACAGGATCAAATGGGTCATGTTAGGTTAGAGTACCCTTCATAAAAAGCAAGACTTGGAAAACACTGGCTGCCAAGATTTGCTGAAGATAAAGACTGCACATTATCATTTTCAGGGGAAATCTCTCTCAGTATCTAGGAAGTTCTTGTTGTGTCTGATGTGTTTTCTACATCACATGCAGAGGAGATGAGTCAACCTTTGAAAAAGAGAGCAGCCTGCACAGTGTAGAAGGAGGCGAGCAATGGTGCATTTTGATAGCCCTGTCAAAACCAGAATTTTCCTGCTAATACAAATCCTATCTGGCAGCCCTGGCATGTATGCCCTCTCATCCTGTCACAACAAACAGAGGATGCATCTCAAAGATTAACGTGCCAGGCTATATGCATTGTTGTAATTAATGTTATGGGAAAACCCAACAATCAGAAAGTCTCTGCCGTCTCAGTAACTGTTTTTATGCTTTTCATAAATAATTGTGACACAAATATCATTTTCAGCTGTGTAAAACCATCTCAAGGCTGTGAGGGAATTCCACAGAGAGCCAGTGAGATGTTTTAAAAATGCAAATAGGAACAGGCTAAAGCAATAAAGGAGAAGGGAGAAGGTTTTTTTAAGGGGGGTAACTGAAACTTGCCTTTTTTCCAGGTTTAAACCTAATAAATTTATAAAAATTAATTTATTTGAATAATTTCTCTCTTTGAATGCTCTCTTTTAAAACAGCTATGAATCTTAGTAGCAATGAGCTATACTGATTGTTATCCTCTCTATACTTATTTAATATAACTGCAATGAAATATATTTTTAAAATACTTTCCATGAAAACACACCCACACCCTGCAGTGTTAAAAAGCTCCTGCAAATGACAATCTTGCCAAATTTAAAACCTGCTTAACCCAAGTCTTTGTATTCAAAATGCACACAATTAAAGAGGCAGTTCATCTTTAATAGACTTCCACAATTAAATAGAAAATTATATCATCAATGACAATTTAGATGACATTTCTGCTTCAGTAAAACTAGAGCTGAGATTACTGCATGTTAAATTGTTCCAGTGTAGAAAAAGTAATGTGAAGAAACAAGAAAAAAATACCTTCATCACATTCATTTAATGGATAAAACATGAAGTGAGCAGCAGTGGAGATAAGCACCCTGGAGGCTGTTTGGTTTGTCACAACATACACACAGTAATCCCTGACAGTCCTCAGTTAGGAGGGTTTTTTTCTCTTCTTTTTGCTAATGCAAAGCAAAACTACAGTGATAGCTGCTTATTAATACAGCAGACTTTAACAGTTTAAACATGAAGGCAATAATTCACAGAACACAACCTGAAAGACACAACAGACGTGCAAAGTTAATTTGATATACAGCATAACCAGAAACAGAACTCTTTCACCTTAACTTCCAATATAAATGTGAACTCTGATGATCAAATTCTGCACCCAAGCAGCCCCCATTGACTTGTGGGAGTGGGTCACATGGGTATAACTGAGAGGAGAATTTGACCCAGAGCTTCATATTTGGATTTGCTAAGGGCCCTGTTATACCCCTTGATCTTTATGCAAAACTCCCATGATGCTTCGTGTTTGGAGCTAGGAGAGAGATAACAATCTAAGTTATTATGAAAGTTGCTGGTGGGGGGACTCAGCATTTTCTCTACTTGATTAAAGAATAATCTTCATGTTTTGACTGTAAGCTCTTTGGGGGCCAGTGATCTTGTCTTGTAGCTTATCTATACACATTTATTACTCCTATTTTATTTATTTATTTCTGGTAGTGCCTGCAATATGCTAGGTGCTTCCCAAACAAAACAAAAAAAGACACAGTCCTTGTTCTGAGGTGCTCAAAGCCTAAAGATATACAGACAGCAGGTAGGGGGTAAGGGATACAGAACATAAATAAGCTGTTTTTATAAATAGGGTATATAAACTATTGCCATTACCAGCCAGTTTCCCAATGCCAATCATGCTATATAAACAACAAAAAACAGATGAATGTAATGTGCTTGTGTATATGTTTCAGCCTGAAAAAATGAATCTTTACCATTCATTAATTGGCTCTCTTCATTCAGGAAATATTCCTGATGCCTGCCTTAGCACGGACCTTTTCAGCAGGACATACTTCAATAAGTAAAGGTGAAACTGTGTTTCTATATGATGATGAGAACGTTTGAAAACACTTTCATCAAGGAAAAGAGAGAGGTGGCCTTGGATTTTCACATGGGAAAGTACTAGGAGAAGACTTTTCCCAACCATGTTTTATGAAAACCAAGCAATTTTAAAGGTGTATCAGATAGATCAAAGTACACAAAAATATTTTGTCATATATAGTTAACAAAAAACATAGTGTTGTTTCTTCAAAAGAGATAACTGGAATGAAAAACCCCCAGAAATTTGAATGAGCAAATTGGCACAACCAGTTCAGTCAGCGTATCTAGCAGCCATTTCCTGAAAGTTTTTGTTTATGGGACTAGCATGTAATAATAATCCTTAGCTGTTTCCCTGCACTTTTCATCAGTAGATCTCAAAGTGATTTACAAAGGAGGTAAGAATTACTATCCCTATTTTACAAAGGAAGAAACTGAGACACAGAGAGGGGAAGTGACTTGCCCAAGGTGACCCAGTAGGTCTATTGCAGTGCTGGCAATAGAGCCCAGGGCTCTTGAGTCCCATTCCAATACTCTACCCACTTGGCCACAGTAGTTTTAGTTAAATTTCCTCTTGGTTCTTCAAACACAACTTCCTTACATGGAAGTCATTAGCATATCTGACAGCTCCCTTTGTGCTGACTTACAGAATTTGCTTACTATGCTTTCCAAGGTAAATATTCCCCCTCAGCTCCGCCCCCCCCCCCCCCCCCCAAAAAAAAACATTAAACAATTAACATGCATGTACTCAGAGAAATGTATAGGATAGACCACAAACCTATTTGGTATGTTTTAACACATCTTTTCAAATATTTCTGAAACATTACATAGAACCAAATGCCTACAAATATACAAAATTGCTGTGGATGACCCATTATGATAATTTTGTGGATAAAATATATCCCTCCACTTACTACACATGAAATACATGAAACAGTAGCATCTTTGGACACAGAAGGACTGGATGGAAAGAAAAATGCACTTTCACACATATATCTGCTAATGAAAAAAAAGGGTTCCAAAGAAAACAGTTACCATTTGATCTGGAACTCACACTGGAGGACTTTATAGCACTAACAAAAGTCTGGATGTTTGAGGCTGCTATAGTCCTCCTTTCATGTATTTCAGATTATTTGCAGGGAAACTATACTCACTTTCTGCACAGTGGCACTCTCAATTTTCAAGACATAAGGACCAGGTTCACTCCAGGTCCTTTGTGCTAGCTAAAGATGGTGCACACAAGGCTGTGGAGGACTTGCAGACAGGCATCTAAATACCAGCTGTTATCTAACTTCCATAAGGGAAGTTAGGCACTTAAATACCTTTGAGGAGCTGGGTGGTAGTTCAAAAAAGGGGACTGTGGCCGGGGGAGGAGCTATTCATTGCATCCTCACTGTAGCCTCTGCTGGTTGGGTCTTACGGAGCCTGGGAAAGATCAAGGCTGTACTTCCCTGGCATAGCCCACAGATGCAGCAGAATTAAATAGCACAGGCAGCTGCCATTCTCTCACTCACACACACACACAGATTCTACATCATAGTCTGTTGCATCATAGTCTGTGTGACTGCAGCCCAATAAGCACCTCCCAGCCTGAAGAGAATTTAGAAATACAGTAAAAAATTAAACCCTTCTTTGGCCTTTAAAAAAACAAAACAAACCCCCTCCCCCCCCAAAAAAACCCCAAAAAACAAAAAACCAACTTTGGTGGGATTTTCAAAAGCCCTCAGCATTGACGTAACTCTGCTCCCATTAAAGTGAGTGTTAGTTTTATCATAGGTTTCAATGTCAGCATGTTTAGGCCAATGTTGACCCCTTTTAAAAATCTTATCCTTTATTTATATTATTATTTATTTATTTATATTAATTTTCTATTACAGTTTTACATCTACCAATATAAATTATACAACATATGCTTTCCCCCCGTTTCCCAGCAGTCAAGGGCAAAATGTTTGCTTCTTTCTTCATTACATAAGCATTGGTATGTTATTTACTGTTTTTCCACCATTTGTGGGGGAGAAAGGTGGAGAGACTAAGTTGTAGCCTCAATACAGCAAGCACGGAACATTTTGGAAAAACCAAACAAGAAAATAAATAGATCATTTCAAGGATGTTGATCAGCCTTTGGCCTTCCTGTAATATGTGACATTTCTGGAAAATGTTATCTGGGATAATACACAGTGGAACATTCATTCAAATTATCTCCTTTGACCTTGGACATCTAATACAAACATAAATGTGTTTCAGATAATGTTAGTTCAGTTAGGAGGATAATGTTACATGTAAATTCATATTAGATAATAACTATGGAGCCAGTCTTGTGTATGGCAGCTGGAACAAGGCATCTTGAATCAACAGTGCACATTTATAGGTGTAACTATGGGGCTAATTGCTAATTGAATACTGGCTATGTTACTGAGCAGTGCATCTTGCCCACAACCAGATATGCACTGCAGATAGGAAGTGTCTTCATTGATTTTTGCTGCCCTATTCATGAGTAAAGATCCATGAACCTTCAAGATATCCTGACAATAGAGTTAAGACATTCTTATTTAAAAGGCTAATCAAGCCAAAACAGGTGTGGTAAACAGAATAAGCATTACCGTGTAAGGTATCTGTATATGAATGTAATATGCGCAGTACATCTGTATCTACAATCACTGTACTTGACAGTGTTTGTTCATAAGTAGTTGTGCAGGCCATTTTTGGCCTTCATACTATTATCAGAACATAGCCTTGTAAATATATTGTGAGAAAACAGCAGCAGCTACACAATCTGACCAGCAACTCACCTAAAGAAAGGCTTTACAGTGTGTAGCCTCCTCAAGTTTCTCTTGACATACCTTATATACCTTTCAAACACTCTGGATTCTTTTGACCTTTAGAGGTTGTATATTGATAGCTCACTAAAGTTTAAGGTGCTCCTTCAGCCTTCTCCAGTAGTGCTTATTTCTGACAGAACTTCTATCATTCCTTGTCATCAGCCATATCAATGAGACTTGAAAGTATCCCTTTCCTGCCATCGTTTTATAAAATACTTCTACATCAGTGTTAACTATACATGGATGTAGATGAAAGAATATGGTTTAAAGACATTTTTACTGGCTGAGGTTACTATGTTCATTTAAGGAAATGTGTATCAGGGTGTTGATCAGTCTTTGCCTTTTTTTTTTTGGTAATATAGAACATTTTTTGGAAGACATTATCTGGATAATACCCTGGGGAACAAAACATATACATTCTCTCAAGTTCTTTTAATTTTAACAAAAGTTTGATTTGGTATTTTGTAGAGGAGGGTTTTTAAAAGACATTAAAAACAGCATTTTGTTCCATAAAATAGCTTTGACAAGATTCTCATGCCTTTATTTTAAACCGGATTCTTCTTTTGCTTTCTATTTATGAATTCTTTTACAGAAAATTACTACTTCACATGTGGATCTTCAGTGGCATTTATGGCTTCCACATATATTATTTAATTAGGTTGCTTGGTTCCATCTAATTTTTAAATGACTGTGACATGGTCCTTGTTTTGTGATCTGCTGAATGGGAGAGGATGTGTGCTGAGGATTTTTCCCCTTCTAGAAGTAGTACATTAATGAGACATTTTCTTAATAAAAGACTTGCATCAAATCTGTAATCAGAGCACTAGAGATACCCAAACCAGCACAAACATTCATTAATTCCAGAAGCTGCCATTCCTGATCTGAATTTAAACATTACTCCTCAAGGAATTTAACCTCACCAGTGATTTGGGGTAAAAAGGCTGTTTACCTATTACATTAATAGATGTAGTTAGTCAAACTTATATTGTCATACAGAAGTTATGTTTCATATCTAAATGACTAGTCTTACTTTAAAAAAAAAAAGTCAGTGGCGCACTGGAATAAGGAAGCAGTTTTGAACATGACTTTAAAATTGCTACCTGATTAGTCTTCACTTTACCCAATCCTAGACTGCAGAATTAATTGGTGCTTGATTTAAAATTAGAATTATTTCAATTTATTGTATAACACCTGTGAGCTCATCATTAAGCATTCCCAAACAAGAGAAGTAAGTGTGCTGTTCAACAATTTTTACACATCAGTGCAGTACATCTACAGGATCTCCCTGAGAACTCTCTGGGAAGAGAAACCTAAAAACATTCATTAAAATAAAGCCCATACATGCACCTACAGTCATCACATCACCTGTGTTAGAAAACACAATCCATCTGTACACAGACCTCCACAGAGAGGGAGATATTCAAGCCACGTCTCGTTAATCCAAATTTTTATTTCTATATTCACTAACTGATCAGATTAACATCTGATATATTTCATATCAAACTAAAATCATGCCCAGAAGAAACAGTTCAGAAATGTATACTTGCCTTTTTTTTTACATCTAAATGCCAGTGCCTGCAATAGATGAGTTGTACAAGAAAAGAAAGATGTTTCACTGGTATTAGAGAGAGAATATTAATGGGCCGAGTTGAGACATTTATACAAATAATCCTGTACTTTAGAAACTTTATTTATTTATTTATTTATTTATTTATTTGTGTAATAAAGGTCACTCTAGATACAATGAGAAAGTCACTTTTAAAGTAACAATGGAATCCAACGAATTTGCCCATTACGTCATAAATGAGAGAAAATTTTTAACATTTCTTCACTCAGTGTTATAGTGGGCACAATAGTTTTTATTATAACCTCCTGTTTTTGCAAGCTCATAACTTTCCAAAATATTTACCTTTTGGGCTGAAATGTTTCATGTTTGTTCTCCACCTGAAAGTGAATTTGTTTGAATATTTCAGCTAAATCCCTTCAGACATATTTTAAGTTACCCATTGTAATAAATATATGTTTAAACAAGGATGCAGCAAAAACAGTTTAACTTTTGACTCAACAGTGCAGTTAGTATAACCACAGGATCCACAAATGGTGGATATAGTTCTCATTGAGGACTAGTGCTTTTGGTCTGAAAAAACAAAGATATGACCATTTTAAAATTGCATACTGAGTAGTCATAGTAGAAGATTTCCTTATGTGTACAGGTGTGCACATACATGTACTATCCCTGTGTGCAGGTAGTAAGGATGGAGCCAGTTAAGTACACAAATAGGTACGTGCAAATTTGTTGATTAAAAGAACTTTGAAGACCTACAGGCAAAGCTGAACAAGTCAAATAGCTGCAGAGCAAGGAATCGCGTTCTGCAAAGCAAACAGAGAATGTGATGTGATTTGTGCACTGGGCATTATAGTTCAAATCTGTCTGTGGTACAGGGAATCCTTTGTTTTTCCTTACAGAATAAAATATCTATGAAAATTACCTGCCCATTCCCCAAATTTTGTATATGCTTTTGCAAATAATGAGTCTCATTTACACTAAGGTTCCTTCATACTGTAATGGCAGTGTAAAGGGGCCTTAAAGTGGATGTAATTACATTCATATTGCTGATACATTATTTGGGAATTTTTCTGTTGGTTTCATCCACCTCACTATGTCTGCTGCCCCTACTATAAACCTGCTAAGTGCTCTGATGGTGGATAGAAGCTTGTGTAAGCAAGACACTAGGACTTGATTTACTGAGTTTATTCCTAATGAAGACACCAGTCCCAAGGACACTGGTGACTGTACATATACAGGTTATATTTTGATTTTGTCTTGACAGTTTTATTTGAAGTTTTCTTGTTAAAAACTGAAATAGTAGGTTTTTTTAAAGAACATTAAACAGTGTGGGAGTTAAGTAGCTTAACATAGGCAGGCTGAAGTGTGATCAAATGTGTGGAGTTTGGCAATGTAGCTTGTGGCCCTCTTCTCTTTAATATAGAGGCCCAGCCCATGGTGACTACAGGTCCCAAGAAGTGATGTTCCATCTTGAACTGAGAGGAAGACTGCTCCGAAAAAAATGTGGAATGGTATACTGAGACTTGTTTCTAGAGACCTTATCTCCATATTAAAGAAAATGGCAATTACCATCCACTCCATTTAATGTAAATTAGGTGCAGTCCTGAGCCTCCTGGCAAGTTAACAATATGGTTCCCTGGGGCAAAGTTGGAACCCTTGTATTAGCATGTTCAGTAAAATAAACAACTAAATTCCGTGCTTATTGCAATGCTACGTCTGCAAATGCTCAAGAAATAAACTGCTTTCAAACTTTGTTGTTAATTATTCATTATTTACCATCAAATTTTCTTTAGGAAAAATGGATTAATTAAATAAAGGAATATTTCATCAAATATATGCAATTCAAACACACAGACTCTTATGAGTCAGAAAGAACAGAGATGAGAAATAGTCAAGGAAGAGCTTAACATAGTGACAATGATACAAAATTAAATTCTGTAAGATATCCTAGATTTCTGATGGGAATACTTGACAAATGAAAAACACTTTTCAATTTAAATTAAATTAAATTTCCAATTAAGTCACAGAGAGCTGTACTCCAGCAGGAAAACCTACTAAAATCACATATTTCTTGGTCATGAATTAAACATTTAGAGTAGCTCAATGTACGATGACCCAACATGTGGAGAACAATACATATCCTCTGCCTTTTTTTTAAATCAACACTGCATATAATAAATCACTGTCTTATACTGCCAGTACTGATATTCCTTATATCCACTAACTAAAGCAGGGGTGGAATTTAGCTGGTTACGTAGTTGTGAAAAGTGACTTATTCACAAAGTGATCTTAATAATTATAACAATGCTTTCTGTATTGCACATAGTCTATGCCGGTTAAGTCTTTCACAAAACAAATTGTATATTCTAGTTACCTGTGCCCTGGAGTTTTTTGAGTTTATAAGTACTGAACATATTTTAAATAACATACAGAATGAAATACAGATAGAGTAAGGTACAATCTAGGCTAAAAGTATCCATTAGCAATGAGCCAGAACAGAACATAAACCCCTGATTATGACTAGTCTAAATTTTGAGAAAGTTCACTGAAGTCAATGGGAGTTTTGCCATTGACTTCAATGGGGCCAGGATTTCACCTCATGTCTTGATGTGAATATTAGAGACCTTTATTTCTATAATTAATTTAACCAAAATACCATATTCAAACAGCTCTGAATTTTGGGATTGTCTATGATTTGGACTTTATAGCCCAGGTACATCTTTCTGACCCACTGGTTTCTGAACCAAGGCTGTGGAAGTCATGTAGCTCTGAAGAGATAAGATGGGTAAGATAAGATCTTTTATCGGACAAACTTCTGAGAGACAAGCTTTCAAACTTACACAGAGCTCTTCTTCTTGAGTACATTTCCCAGACCTGAAGAAAAGTTTTGTATAAGCTCAAAAGCGTGTCTGTCTCACCACCAGAAGCTGGTCCAATAAAAGATATTACCTCACCCACCTCGTCTCACTAATATCCTGTGACCAACCTGGCTCCATAACACTGCACGTAGCTCTGAAGCCAGATATCCCATTCAGGAGAAGTTATGCTACCTACGCCTGAAAATGCCCTCAAAAATGCCCTCAAAAAGCTCTGGAGTGTAGCGCTTACAAGTCAATGAAAGCTAATAAGATGACAGGAGGAAGTGTAGTCACAGGAGTAAGTAACATATACCCCAGTGATAAGGTAAATCCTGCATGCATGCACCTCCATCACATGGGGACCTAGATCTTTTTTCTGCAGAGGGAAGTTGTTGTTGTTTTGATAAACAAAAAACTTGGTGTTCATTAGAGAAAGTGTTTGTTATCCCAGATTATTGAGGCGTGGTCAGCAGGGGATAATGTCCCATACCTTCATCACTAGCAGTGAGGGATTGCTATGGAGCTTCTGCCTTGACTGGCAGAGATGGGAGGCTATCTATCCCCCTCAGAATCAGGACTCTGAGGGGGACAGACAGTCTATTGTGAGTGCTGGTTTTGGAGAGGAGAAGAATACTCCCTTTTCCTCCTTCTTGATTGACAGGCATGAAGCTATCAGCTGAAAAGAAGTGATGTCTTTCATCTGCATGGTGTCTTTAAATGTCTTCCCTGACTAAAAGGGAAAAACACATCTTCCCCATTCTCACACTAGGCTACCTGGGGACCTGAAGTAAAATCTAAAGTGAGAAGGTGTGTACATGTGTATCCACTTGTAGGCTCAGCCCTCTATTTGTTTCTACATGGCCTATGTTATATAGGAGGTCAGGCTACATGATCACAATGGACCCTTCTGCCTTTGAATCTATGTGTGAGAATAAATGCATTCCCCAACATAAAAATAAAACACTTTTCAGGTGATGCAAATAAGGCATCAAAAGCTGGAATAAGCAGAGACAATATTTTGGTGGAGATGACTTATGTCTTTTTTAAATGTAATAATTTTAGAGTATTATTACAGTGTGATTTTACAGGGTAATTAGTATCATATGCACTTCCTCTATTAGAGTAATCTTTGTAACAAATACTGAAGTTGTAAGTCACCATTCAACATAACCCATTTGCACTTTATTATGTCAGCAAATTCAGTGACTTGATGCAATGGAGTAACATTTCTGTATATTTATCACTGTAATCTTGATATTAAACTAGGATGACACCATGTTAAAACTTACAGCATCTGTCAATGATTTTTCCAAACAGAAAATTATGTGAACAGTATTTCACAACTACAAGTATGTGTTCAAATGTATAGCAATTATTTACACAATACAACATTCTTGGCACTCTACAATACATAGATATAATGCTCGAGACACTTCCTGCCTCAGACATCTTACAGTCTAGAAAATAGACACAGAAAGAAAAGAAACACTAGTCGATACAAAACAAGTTACATTAAAAATCTATAGTTCTCTAAATTAATCCTGCACATAGGATGTATACATAGATGATTTTTTAAATGAATCTCTCTTGCTTCCCTCTCATCTCTTTTTCTCATTCATGTTTACACTTTATACAAATCCAATAAAGTTTCTACATTTCAAAAATTTCAGCATTAACTCCTAGGTTTCCTGACATTATTATGAATGAGAAGTTACTTACCTGTACAGTAACTGGAGCTCTTTGAGATGTGTTATACATATTCACATTCAACCAAAGGTATGCATGCACCCGTGCACTTGAGTTCGGAGTTTTTTGGCCAGAAGTGTCCGTATGGTACACCTGCACTCTGCGAGTCCTCATGCTCCTCATCAAAGGCATAAAAGAGGGGAAAGCACCAACCACCACTTAGTTTCCTTGCAACCACAGAATCCAGAAGCAAAGGACTCTGAGGTACAGAGGGTGGAGGGGGATCATGGAACGTGCATAATGACAACACATCTCAAAGAACTCAATTACTTTTCATTCTCCTTGGAGTGATTCTCCATGTGCACATTGCACTACAGGTGATCCCAAGTAGTAGACCAATGTAGTGTAGGTGCAAGCTTGAAGTCTTAGGAAAAGATTGCAGTAGACTTGCCAAGTGTAGCATCTGATCTACAGACTTCAGTAATTGCATAATGCTCACTACCTACGAAAAGACACTCAGGTGACCGCCTTACATATATCTAAGATAGACACACTTTTCAACAAAGCTGATGAAGCTGCCTGTGCTCTGGTCCAATGAGCCTCAAGAGTGGTAGGTGGTTCTATTATGGCTATTTCACAGCAAGTTCTCATGCAGTCAAAAATCCACTGTGACAGTCTCTGAGTTGAGATGGCCTTGCCTTTCATCCTTTCCTCAATAACCACGAAAAGTTTTGGTGAAGACCTGAATGGTTTTGTTCTTTGAAGAAAGAATGACATGGCACATATGATATCTAAGATGCAGAGAGCGGCTTCTGCATTGGAAGCATGGGGTTTAAGGAAGAATATGGGTAGGTGAATTTGCTGATTCAGGTGGAATTCCATGACCACCATCAGCAAAAACTTCAGATGAGTTTTTAAGAAACTTGTCAGGGTAGAAGACTGTATAAAAATGTGTGTAAGGAGGGTCAGAATTCAGCTCTTGAATCTGTCCTACTCTTCTTGCTGAGATAATGCTGCTAAGAATGATGTTTTCATTGACAAGTGAAAAAAGGAACACATCATTATTGGTTTGAATGGAGGGCACATAACAGCTGGTACCAAGTTAAGGTCCGACAGTGGGATTGATCCTTAACAGATGAAAACACTTTAATCTGATCCTTCAAAATTTTTACTAGAGTAGGTGTGAAAAAAATACTGTTTGGCCTTCTCCTGGTGAATGCTGTGCTGAGATAGCCACCAGATGTATTTTGGACGAGCTCAGTGATAAATTGCTCTATATCTATTCCAGTAACTAGTCTAGGATTACAGATACCCAAGTCTCTTGAGGATTCAGGGACTTCTGACAGCACCAAAAAGAGAATCTTATCCATTTGACTCGTAGAGTCTTTTATACTGTTGACCAGGAGATCCTGGACAGGTGAGGAAGCAGGACCACTCTACAACCATCCAGCAGACAAACCATTAAATGCAAGATATTCCATCACGCTATGACAAATGGTCCAGAAGCAGAGGCAAGATCTTGGGCTGGGAGATAAAGAAGCTCAGGATGTTTGGAAACCAAAACTGCCTCAAACACTCTGGTGCTATAAAAAACAGTTTGGCTCAGCCCTGTCTGATCTTGTGTGGCACTCTGTGATATATACTGATCTCAGACAGCCTTGCACATATTGGTGGTGTAGTCTTGAAAGCGGCATTACAAAGGTACACATGTGTCCTAGAAGGGCAAGTCAAGTTCTCACTGTGATGCCAAAATATGAATCCAGCTGCGAGAGATGGGCTGGGGAAGCAAGGCCATGGACTTGGAGGAGTCTAGGATTGCTCCAATGAACTCAAGTCTTGAAAAAGGAGTGAAGTTGGACTTTTTTTTAAATGTTAATTTTCAGGTGCAGGCTCTGGAACAAGTTGAGTGTGTAATGAGTGGCTTCTGCAACTTTCTGAGGAGATCTTCCTCATATCAGCCAATTTTACAGGTAAGGGTATAATGAAATGTCCCCCTTTCTAAAGTGTGCTAGCCATTTGGTAAATACCCCCACAGCAGTTGATAGTCCAAAGAGTACAACTCAGTATTGATAATGGTTGTGGCCTACCACAAACCTTAGGGACCTCCTGTTTGATGGTATTATCAAATATGTGGAAATACATATCCTGAAGGTAGAGAGACATAAACGAGTTGTCTGGATCCAGAGCGGGAATTGTCGAGGCAAGGGTGACCATCCTGAACTTCAACTTATATATGAACACATTCAGATTTCTTAAATCCAAGATGGGTCATCATCCTCTCTTCTTTTGGGGGGATAAGTAAGTACTTGCTGTAGAACCCCTTCCCTTGATACTGAGGTGGAACCTTTTCTATCGCTCTGAGGGAAAGAAGTGAGAGGACTTCCTGTTGTAAACCATCCTGGTGAGAGGGATCCCTGAAGAGGGACAAGGAAGACGGGGTTGGGGATAGGCAGTTAGAAACTGGATAGAGTATCCTGTTGTTAACATGTCTGTGACACTCTACACTCCAGGGGAGTGCTCTGTAATCCCCATATTCATCATTTGTATATAATTGTGATATTGCATACACAGCATGACTTGTAAGGTATCATGGGAAAGGTTATGATCTGCTGAAACCCATTGTTCCATCTAAATATGTACAGACGCTCCCTGACTTATGCAAGCATTCCATTCCAGAACGCCTTGCGTAAGTCGGGAACGTATACCCGACAATTACGCCAAAAAAAAAAAAAAAAAAAAAACGCTTACAGAACTTACGAAACTGTTTGCGTAAGTCGGGGTTTGCGTAACCCAGGGAGCATCTGTATATCATTAATGCATATGAAGTTATGAGAATTGTGTTGTATGATTGTCACTAAAATATGCTGTGTGTTTGGGAAGCACCCAGATACTAGCTCCCCCAAGACAATAACCATGAGGATAACCAACGTCTGGGCGGGTGTTGAACAACCATCAACAGTCATTGTCCTGCAAGGGAGTTACAATTCAATGACTCATTTGCACAAGGGACCACACCAGGAGAATTGCTCAATATTGCCTGGTAACTCAGCAATGCCCACCAGACATGCCTGGACTTGTGTTCTGCAAGCACATGGACTAAGGGTATAAAACAGAACACAGTGGCCCCATGCTTCACCTTTCTTCTTCCCCCACCTACATTGCAAGCAACAAGATGCTGAGAAGATAGTAGATTTCAACAGAGGAGACTGGCCCAGGTTTAACAGAGAAACCTGCATATTAAGGTGTGTAAGATCCACTGGGGTGAGAACATTGCTTGACCTAAATGCTGTCTAGAGTGATAAGGGTTAAGGTTTAGACTGAGCTTCTATTTTCTTTTCTTTTGGTAACCACTCTGACTTTTTGCCTATCACTTAAAATCTATCTTTTGTAGTCAATAAACTTGTTTTACTGTTTATCTTTACCAGTGAATTTGCCTGAGGTGTTTGGTAAATCTGCTCAGGTTACAAAGGCTAGTGTATGTCCACTTTCCATTGATGAAGTGGTGAAGCAATTAATAAACTTGCATTGCTCAAGCAAGGGTCTCGAGCATTGCAAGATGGTATATTTCTACGGTACAGGTCTGGGAGTTGGGGGGATTTGGCTGGTGCCTTTCTATGAGATTCATGAGTGGCTCTGGGAGCATTCATGCAATCTAGCTGGGTCGGGGGCTCCACATGCGGTTGCACTGAGTGGTAACAGCACCTGGAGGGGTTTGCTGCTTGCCACCAGTAAGTCATTGTGACAGACAGCCCAGGCTGGAGAGTTAAGGGGGCACAGTAGTCCCACAGTCCCAGGCTGCACCCCAGGGATCCCAACACAATGTCCATAACCCACTGATCTGTGGTGATGGAGGAGCATGAGTGCCTAAAGGATACAGATAGGTGATTTCCAAAAGAAAGGGCTGGTTCTGGATCTGTAGGCATGGGTTCATATCTCCCAACAGTTCCATAAAAATAAGTGCTTCTCTGATGCAAGTTGTGACGAGTGGGTTGCAGAGGAAGGCTGTCTCTGTAGAAAGAATGCTGCCTTTTCTTTGAAGGCTCCATAGGCCTCTGGTAGGAAAAAAAGTGGCAGTGCAGACCTCTGCGAAGCATATGATTGTTGTCTAAAATGCTGTCTTAGGGGCATGTAGCAGGGTTCACATTGCAGACAGCAGGCCTAGTAGGCAGGCTGCAGCTCAACCATGCCCAGAGTTTTGGGGGGCAACCCGAGGGCCTGACAACCAAGTCAGTCTGTTTTTCTCCAGGTTCTCCCTGGTTGGAGTACGGGGGAGGGAAGAATAGGAGGACCCTGGACCTCCCTCTCCACCGGGTCCTGACCTAGGGCCCAAGGAAGGAGGGGGGGTGTTTCCATCCCCTCTAGCTGACACCCCAGATCTGCCTCCCACAGGCCATTTCTATCCCCCACCCTCCATGCATCTCCCTCCCCTGCTGCTCTCTTCAGTTTGGAGTGTGGTCTCAACCCTGTCAGGGATCAGAGCCTGCAGCACACACAGTCTCCTGGCAACCCAACAAGCACAGCTGGCCTTCAGCAGGCTAACTGATTGACTGCACCACCTTATTCAGGGGTTCTCAAACTGGGGGTCGGGACCCCTCGGGGGGTGGCGAGGTTATTACATGGGGGGTCGTGAGCTGTCAGTCTCCACCCCAAACCCCGCTTTGGCTCCAGCATTTATAATGATGTTAAATATATAAAGAAGTGTTTTTAATTTATAAGGGGGTGGTCTCACTCAGAGGCTTCCTAAGTGAATGGGGTCACCAGTACAAAAGTTTGAGAACTACTGCCCCTCACTGGTCGGGAAGGGCAGCTAGCTGGCTTTTAACCCCAGCAGCAGCAGCTCCTCTCTGGCTACTCAACGCGTATCATGCCTGTAGCTGTGCTTGCCATTGTTCCAGTCCCTGCTCCTGCTTTGTTTCAGCCATTGCCCCAGCCTGCTTTCAGTCCCTGCTCTGCTCCAGCTTGGGGTCCCCTTCAGCTCCTGCCTCTCCAGTACTGACCCTTGGATCCGCCCTGGCTTACAATTTTGGTTCACCCTCCAGCTTTGGCATTCACTTCCTGTCTTTCTAGTCCTGACCCTCTGCTCATTCCTGGACTCTGCCCACCCTGCACCCAACTCTAACCAGTAGGCCTAACTTTCACTTTAGCTAGGGTTGCCAATCCTCCAGGATTGTCCTGGAGTCTCCAGGAATTATTGATTAATCTTTAATTAAAGATTATGTCCTGTGATGAAACCTCCAGGAATATGTCCAACCAAAATTGGCAATCCTAGCTTTAGCCACTAGGCCAAACTGCCCACAGCCTGGCCTCTAAGAGGCCCTCTGCTTCCCTCCCAGCAGAGGGTTGTTCAAGCAGTCTCAATGATTCAGATAGTCAGTCAGGACTTCCCAGATCCCTTTGTAATGTCCTGTGAGCTCCTCCTTGTCAGAGAGAATGGAAGAGAAAGAAGGGTCAGGCCCTGGCTGCTCAGTTGGGCCTTACCCACAGTCCAGGTCCTTCCCTTGTGTTTTCCTCTGTCCCAGAAGGTACTAACTGGCTCTATTTCTATAGACAGCCTCTCCTTCACTCTCCCCCCCAGCTTGATAGCCAGAGTCCCATTTTAAGAAGGTCCTTCATTTGAAGCATGCTCTATAGCTGCTGAGGGGCACGGCTGCCTTGGCCTAGTACTACTTCATCACTCCTTTAGTCTTAGTGAGAGGTCTGTAAGCCCCATCGCAGGATGGATGTGTAGATCCTGAGTTATCACAGAGTTGCTCTGGAGTCCTTCAAGGTGTGAAGGGCCTCGCTGGTTTTCACACTGAACAACTTTGCTTCCTCAAATGCAAATCTTCCATGATAGATTGCATTTCTCAAGGGAAGCCTGAGCCCTGCAGCTGTGGCCATCTATTGATAGGCAGTCTGCTACGCTCAGTGCAACCTGGAGATTGGTCTTGGCCACTAATTGTTCATCACTGATTAGGGAGACAAACTCCTCTCTCATACCTAGTGGGAGCTTGACTGTGAAGGGCGCACACTACTCCAACATATGGAAATTGTATCTGGCCATTAGAGCTTAATAATGGTCAACTCAAAATTGTAAATTCACAGATGAGTACATCTTGTGGCTGAATAAATCCTCTCTCTTTGTTTCCTATTCTTTAGGAGCGTCTTTTGTTCTGTTGTAACTTCTTGTTAGCAGCTGTCACAATTCATGACAGTGGCATAAGGTGTGTATAGAAAAATCCAGCCCTTTTGGGTGGGAATTAAATTTTTTTGTCCACCTTGCAAGAGGTGGGGACTGTTGTGGCTGCCAAACTACCTGTACTGGGATCTTGGGTCCATCCATGGCCTCATTCATGGGCAGGGCTATTGTCCCTGAGGAGGTGGACTGTAAGACATCCACCAACTTCGTGGGTTGATTCCTGAATCTCTTCTATCAGGATTTATAACACTGCTGAAATCCTCCTGACAGGGTCTTGAAACCCTTTGAAGTCATCCATTTGAGGAGTGCAAGGGGGAACACTGGCCTTGTCAGGGTGGATATCGTAGTGGGTCCTACTAAGTCAACAGGTAGGAGAAAGACCTCTGCAGGAACATCCTCATGAACTGGTTAAGGCTGAATTGGTGGTGCTCCGAAGCAGCCTGGCTGGTTGTGGATGGGGTGCCCTAGGGACATAGGGCCTGTCTGGATAACTACTCCTCCCTTGAAAGAACCAGGGTCCCCAGTACAGCCACATGGGCATCAAGGGACCAAGTGGCCTACGTGTTGATAACCACTGCCCAGGACCTGGTTGTTGGGTGTGCCAGTACATGTCCGAAGAGGAATTCCTGGTCCCTTTGTGTAGGAGACTGAGGAAGGTGGGGGAAGAGTTACAGGGGAGTACATATGCAACTGCTCCAAGTTGTGACTATAATCCAAAGCCATTGAGGACACCGAGAAAGAGTATGTTAGATCCACAGGTGGCACAGTAGATCTTGGTGTAGTCGGTAAAGTCACTGAGATACCTGGCACTGTGTAGAACAAAGCCCCAGCACTGCTAGGGAGATGGTGACTGATAATAGTAGTGATTCAGTTTTCTGTAGCACAAGCAGGTCTGTTGGTGCCATATATCTCACCAATGCCACCTGGTGTTGTAGATGGACAGTGCTGTGGTTTCTCTGGGAGGCTGTGCCACCCCAGGTGTCAATACCATGCGTGGTACCATGGCCTGCTGCATCAGAGACTGTGGGTCCCCATGTAGTGGCACCCTAGGAGCCATGGCGGTGCTCAGCAAGAAGTCAAAGGGCCTAAGCCCCTGGTTGAAGAAGGCTTAGTCAGTGCTGTTCTCAATGATTCGTCAACGCACCACTTCGGTTTCGACTCTTCGGCTCAGAGAGAATAAGAATCTTCAGTAGGATCCACGTGGGGCTGTGAAGCCTCAGTTGAAGAATGGTGCAGGAGAGCAGATCTTCTTTTGGAGGAGCTCTTCGTAGGATGCCTTCCCCTGTTCCCTGAGACTTTTCCCCTGAAGGTCTTTTATCAGGTTTGGCTGGCTTAAGAGTTGGGGCAGGAGATGAAGCTCCACAAGACAGTGAGCCCATGCTTGCATTCTTTGGTGCCAGTAGACAGAGGCGCTGACTTTGTAATTTTCCAGGGGGTGCTCGACCCCCCCACTCTGCCCCAGCCCCCCCATTCACCCCTTCCTCCAAGACCCCACCCCTGCCCCACATCTTCGTGATGAAGATGCTGAACAGCTGATCGAGTCAGGCAGGAGGTGCTGGGGGGAGGGGCAGGAGATGATCGCAGGAGATGGCCGGTGGGTGCTGAGCACCCACTATTTTTTCCCCATGGGTGCTCCAGCCCCAGAGCACCCATGGAATCAGTGTCTATGCCAGTAGATCATGTCTAGTGATCCTGCAATCCAGGTCTGATGCTGGCTTGATAGAGTTACCCATGAGGTAAATCTGCAGTCTGGTCTATCTGTCTTTACAAAGTCCAGGAGCTAAATGACTTAAAGATACGATATTTTTCCAGAACGTGCAACTCCCTTATGCAGTACAGGTACTTGAGGTGTCCATTGTTTGTCGGCATGGCTACCTCATGCAAGGGACAGTATTTCAATCAAGGAGGATATCCCAATCCAGAAACCAAGTTCTAGAAATTTAAGTTTCTGATGAATACCAAAGGGGAACGATGACTACGGAGAACTTTCAACTATTGCACCAAGTCTTCATAGGTGAGTAAGAGATAAAGGGCCAAATCCTGCCAGTGAAATACATGGGAGCTATGTGTGCAGCTTGAAGGGGAAGTGTGAAGTAGAGTAACACTGCAGTATGCCACAAACTAAATGTGTGTGTTGACAAACCCTTTTATACTGTGGTGATAGGCAGCATTGAAAAATGTAAAGCAGGTAAGTAGGTATTTTTATGACTTCTGAATTGTTGAGAAGATTTAGTCTTAAGTGGGTTATTTTCTTTTTAGAAGAGAAATGGATGGACTGCCTGGGGATTTCAGCCATTGGTGACCAGCAGTGTTGTAACTACACTGGCTCAAACCACCAGTGTAGACTGGCAAGAAGCTACAATTTGCATTGCTGCAATTACTCACAATGTTCAGAACCCAAAAGGAGCATAGATGACGTCTACTTAAGACCAGGACTGACTGAATTCTGAAACAAGGCACATTATACTGTGAAATAAACTACACCTCTACCCCGATATAACGCGACCTGATATAACATGAATTCGGATATAACGCGGTAAAGCAAAGCTCCGGGGGGGCGGGGCTGCGCGCTCCGGTGGATCAAAGCAAGTTCAATATAACACGGTAAGATTTTTTGGCTCCTGAGGACAGCGTTATATCAGGGTAGAGGTGTATTTGTGAAATAAATCATTGGCCTGTCTGTGTGGGGACCACAAGTGGTTTGTAAATTGGGGACTTGGTACAAAAGTTTTACTAATTAAAACGTCTTCTCTTAACTCAGTTTTAATTTCCCAAGTCAATTTGCAGTCTATATTTCATTAAAGTGCAAAAGACACGTGATACTCTTTTACTGTGTTGATTTGCCACCGCTCTGCATCGTAAGTAAATTATTTATGAAAATGAGAGATCCATCATTTCCAAACAAAAACTTACTTTCTTATACCACCTTTTGATAACCTTCCACACTTTCTCTCTCTCATATTCACCAGAATACTGAGCAAATACATTAAACCAACTGGAGTGTGATTAGGGCTTAGGAACTTCAGAGTTTTGGTAGCTTTGTATATGGAAACAAAATAACTGGAGAAGAAAAAGGTATAAAACTTACAAACTGTTTATCAAAATAATATGTTAATACCATATGTCCCAGATCTAGAGTGCCCAACTTTTTTCTTTGTCAGTAAGACATAGTTAATGTACATGAACTGCTGCCTAAGATGCTTGCCAGAGCACTTACTAGTTCACTCGTTTGTTTGGTAGTTTTATAGGCCTCTTGTGCTGGAGCAGAGGTACAACAGCTTGCATTGCAGGAAGGGAAAAGATAAAACTACCCTGCTGTGCAGATTTAGTCAATTTGCACTGGGCTCTCACACAGAAAACAAATTGCAACCTCTCACAAAGAGTTCTCTCTTTGCACAGGCAGCCCTAACAAATGCAGATAAAAACAAGTAAATCAGGCAACTTCACATCAGGAGGAAAAAAATGGCTACTACTCCAACAGCTGCTATCATAATTAAGAACAGATTTCATCACTAAACTCTTGCTGGTTATGTCTGCAGCAAAACAAATACACAGATGTGGCACATTTACATACTGAAAAATGTGCACCATGCAACTGAAACAAATTTGCATTTTCTGCTCTTAAATATTCACTTTTTAATATGAAACAATGGGGATAGTTTACATGCTAATCCTTAGCTTATGCTCATCAAAATCATTCAGTCAGTGTATGAAATATAATACAACATAAGACCACATTTCAATCCTGCACCAAAATTTACTATCCTGTTCTATAAAATGCAATTTTCCGGTCACTTTCTGAACTGTAGTGCAGTTCTACTGTATGTAAATTACATTTTTAAAGAAATGTGACAAAGGCTTCTTTTAATCATAAAATTCACTAAATTTATTGCTGCTTCATTTATCCACACATTTTAAAAGGTCACATGGCATGATCTATTTAAAAGGAAATCATGTGACCTTTTTAAAGCTAAGAGGTATATCATTAAACACAGGGAAGTAAAATGAGTTTACTAATAAAAAATATAAAACCCTACAACTGGTGCATGTGCATAATATGCTCCACCCAAAATTCTGAGAGTGTTTCTGATAACATAAAGGGATGGGGGAATTTTACTCAATGCCCTAGCTTACCTTTTGCTTACTCTAAAGACTTTAACCGCAAAAGGTAAATCGTATTTCATAGCTAAATGGGCTATTTGGTTTTTTACATAAAATCCCACAATAATATTCTAAGAGTTTGTTTCCTCTCTGGAAATCTGTGCCAATTATAGAAATAGGTTGCAAATGTAAAACACATAAGCTGACCAAATATACTGGGGGACAATAAAGTAGTTCTGTTGGTAATGTCAAGAAAGGGTTTCTTCTAAAGCAGTGTTTCTCAAACTGGGGTCGCCGCTTGTGTAGGGAAAGCCTCTGGCGGGCCGGGACGGTTTGTTTACCTGCCCCGTCCGCAGGTCCGGCCGATCGCGGTTCCCACTGGCCGCGGTTCGCTGCTCCAGGCCAATGGGAGCTGCTGGAAGCGGTGCGGGCCGNACCGCGGTCGGCCGGACCTGCGGACGGGGCAAGTAAACAAACCGGCCCGGCCCGCCAGGGGCTTTCCCTACACAAGCGGTGACCCCAGTTTGAGAAACACTGGTGTATTTTAAACCAGTCAGTATGCTATTAGATTTTTTCCTAGTGAATATGTTCATTTAATACATGTTCATGTCCAGAATTAAACAATTTATTTTAGATGGTGAACAGAGCTCAACAATTACAGTAAAGTAAACTTTTTAAACATTATAAGTAAGACTAAGATTTTGTCACGGATATGCTGAGTAAAAGTCAGGGACAGGTCAGGGGCAATAAAGAAAAATTCACGGAAGCTGTGACCTGTCCGTGACTTTTACTAGAAATACCTGTGACAAAATGGGGATCTGCAGGTCCCCACACCGCCCACAGCGGGGCAGCTGCGCGGCAGCTAGGAGCTCGGGAGGCCCCCACCGCGGGTTGGCTATCGGAGCTCCAGAGTTCCTCGCCACCCACGGCTTGGAGCTGTGGGGCCCCCGCTGCCCGCAGCACCAGGGGGCTGCGGGGTACCCCTGCCGCCCGCAGCTCCAGGGGCCCCCACCATCCGCCACGAGCTCAGGCCAGGAGTTGCTGGGTACCCCCACCGCCTACGGTGGCTTGGAGCTCTGGGGGCCGCCAAAGGCAGCGGGGGTACCCTGGAGTTCCCTGACTCTGTGGGTGGCAGGGACCCTGCAGCTCCCAACCTCCACAGGCTGAAGTCACAGAGGTCACTGGAAGTCATGGATTCCGTGACTTCCGCGATCTCCGTGACTAAATCATAGCCTTAATTATAATATATATATGCCTTATTTTCAAAGAGGCTCCAAGCTGCCCTCCATTATGTGAACAGAGTTGCACAGGCAAAATCATCTGCTTGTGCACTTTTCAAGCACTAATAACTTTGCATACAGTTGATAAAGTCTAGCACCTGCATATGCAAGTGACGGAGTTTCACTGTGTAAGTTCTGTTACCAGCATGCACAGGCATTAGTGCTTGGCAGGTGTGTGCACAGCCAACTATATGCATAACTTTGCATGCTTGCAAAAGGCAGCTATTGCTTGAAAATCAGTCCCATATTGCATAATGTAGTGGGCATCGTTGCCATGCAAGTAATTAATGTATCATTAGTGCTATTCTGTAGTAAAGTATAATTACGTGCAAGTGGTAAATGTCAAGTTTCTAATGGGAAGCAACGTGCAAAGAATTGCACTGTGTGTACATCCAGTTATCAATTAATCCTAAATTAAATGCAGAAGCAAAGTGATAAAACTAGAGAAGCAGGGTGATACAAACGGCATATCTGGCACACAGTGCAGGATGAGCTGGGAAGGAGGTAGTTAATATGGAATGGAGTACTCTGCATGTGCCCCTGGCTAATGTGTGCTGCTGAATGGGGCCAGCCAGAGGCATCCGCACCCCCCACCCAGCACATCAATCCCCCAACTGAGTTCATGGTCTAACATCCCATATGGTAGCTGATCTTCAGCGTGAGTGGAGCTATGCTGATTTATACCCACGGAGGATCTGACCCATGGATTATTTGAATGCAGGATATATTCATTACATTAATCTATTTGTTAGTTGTTTCATTTCTGACAGAATTGCTAGTTACAGAGCTGCCAGGGAGTGGTGAGTTCGTTCATGTAAATTCACCTCCCCATGAACTATTCCAGCACTCCACAGGGTGGGAAGCGTTCAGAGGGGTTGTTTTCAGTTTTTGCAGCAGGCTGCCTCTTCCCCTTTCCACAGCCTTCCAGGACAGGCGCCGCCCAGGAGACCACACATGATTTTACCATACTGATCCCTTGGTTAACATCTGTACAACAATAACAGATTAATGAATCTCCCATATTCCACAGCCAGAAGGCTTGAAAGAGTTTATTACAAGTCAAGTCCTTCAATGAAGGAGAAACAGCTGAGTTACAGACCCGCAGCCTGATTCTCATTTACATCAAGACCATGCCTGCTTTAAGGCACTTTACACTGCCAGTGTGAGGTAAAGGGAAGTCAGTGTACAAATTCGGGCCCCACATCCACACAGCAACTTTTTAACATACCTCTAATGGCTACGGGCATGGCTGACTAAAAGTGCATAGAACACAGTTAATAACTGGTTATTAACTAGTACCGTAATACTTAACCAGGTGCCTTTCCACTAGTCTGCCACACAGCTCTAGTCTTGTAACCAGCTACAAACAGGTTCTTCTGGTATGTGCAAAAGCAGCTCCTACCCATACTGCTATAACCATAAGAACAAGTCCCTCCCCCTTCACTCAGTGCTGTTAGAGATAAAATAGTGCACTTTGCCATGGGATGAGAGGGTGTCACTCTATGTGCCTGGTTTCCAAGGACCCTATTTCCCAGCTGTAAGCTATCACAGAAGGCTTCTCTAGCTACATCAGCAGGAAGCCTTGGAGCAGATTAAAATGCCTGTAACTTGTGTTGCTGGACAAGGCACTCAAACAGACCAGCCACTGAAACTCAACCCTGTGGACAGCAGGGAATTTGAACTGGATGAAGTGGTATTTGAAGAGAAGGAAAGCAGGAATGAGGAAGTGATCTGGCAATAAGATAATTCAGTCATCATACAAAGTCTTTATGGTATATATCAGTGGTTCTCAACCTGCGGGCCGCATATGGCCCAATTAGCACACAGCTGAGGCCCAAGCTGTGTGCTAAAGGCCGCAGGGCCCACGTGGCGGGGTCTGGGCTGCCCCCCAGGGTCCCGGCTGCCCTGCCGCCTGGCACAGCATGGTTCAGGGTCCTGGCTGCCCAGGGCCGCCCTGCCTTGTCGCGCGACAGGGTCCATGGCCACCAGGGCTACCCTGCCTTGTTGCGCAGCAGGGTCTGCTCCTGGCCCCACTCTGTGGAGAGGTCTCTGGGCGGGGGCTGGGGGGCTGGGCATGGAGGGGAGGGGGAGACTGCTGTGGTTCTCAACCTGAAGCCCAGGTAAATACATTGTGGGCCACATATGTGGCCCATCATAATAAATAGGTTGAGAATCACTGGTATAGATAGATGTTAGAGGTGGCTACAAGTGCATGCATGCCGCTTTTGTCATTATACTGGTGTAACTGTTCTCCTGAGGGGGTAGAAACTCTCTTCCCACTGTTTTCACATTGCAGTGTGCCCAGCCTGGAAAACATTTTCCGCACCCCTGGAATCTGCTCATTCAATAAATAGTAATTAATAGCAATAATTAGTAACTTGAAGGTTGAAATATAATAACACCCTTACTACTCCTCAGCTTACATCTCTAGAAAATTTTGACTCAAGTGCTTGAAGAGGTGATGAATGCAATGTCTGGTAAAGGCAGAGCTGAGTGGAACATCCTTAAATATTGCAAGCTCATTGGCCTAGCTTCCCCACAATGGCAAGCATAATTTCCATATTTCAAAATTTAAAAAACAGAACAAAAAACAAGAAAATATTTTATAGTCAATCCACACATCCATTTATTTAGGTAAGTGGATTGAGGTGTCACAAGCATTTCACAGCCCTTCCCCCACTTATGTTTGGACCTTGGAAAACTAGCCAATGCACAAGTTCACCATAGCTTGTATCTTTCTCAGATCTCAATTAGGTATTGCAGAAATCTTTTCTGACAGCTACCAGTCTAGCTTATGCATCAGAGTCACAGGCAGTGCATATTTCTCTGCTGAACCTGCATACAACACTCATCATCTCTTAAGCATGTCTCACATAATCATTTATCATTACCATGGATGCTCTGACAGCATAGCAGTCTGGATTCTTGGTGGTTTACTGGTAGATTAGGTCACAGACATCCAGAGGAACATTTAGTAATGTCACTGTGTGCATTGGATGACCTTGGAATCCAGAGTTGATAGCCTATAAAAAACCAAAGGATTTGTCTTCCCTTTCCTGGGCCAAACACTGTTACTTTATTTGAAATCAAATGGGTCTGAGAAAAAAATTAAATGATTTATCATCATCCTAAAGCCGCAAGTGAAATAATGCCTGCTGCACAGAGTTTATTAGCTGACTTTAGTGACAGGCAGCAGAATGAACAGCACTCTAAAGAGAAAAATCTTAAAATAAAGTTTATATTACAGAAAACCAAGATTGCACATCTGTCCAGGGGAACATTTCATACAGAAAGGGGCCCGATATATCCATGCTATGGAATTAACATTCTCATAGTGAATAACTCACAATCTCTCTTTGACTTTGCCATAGAAATGCATATGAAAGAGCTGTCTAATGATGGTAGCATGCCTAGCATGTCCCAACCAGCGGCTGGCTCAAGGAAAAGGCCTGCAAAAGGTTCAGAGCTTATGGCAAATCTGAGACATAAAATAACTCTTGATTTATGCAGTCCTTCATGGATGGAGAAGATCATTGTTGACATCATCATCATCTGAGCATGGCTTCATCAGCCATGGCAACAAAGGATGGTCTCATTCTCCAGGAATCACATTTGGCACAGAAACACTATTAATGTCCCTGCGGTGTTGGGGAAATAGTATCTCCACTTTCCCTTCCTATACAAGCTCAAATTCTTTAATACTCTGGCATCATGAACCTTGCATGACCTATGCTGGCATCCACAAAGCATCCTCATAGAATCACTACAGCCTGGATGACCACAGAGTAGTACGCAGTTACTGTAGAACTCTGTTTCACCTGATTTGGGAAGGAGCTGGAAAGTAAGCTCCATGAACAGGCCCATCACAGTTTGGGAATCCCTAGCAATGCTGAAAGCCTTCCATTATCTCAGGATCATTGGTAACCCTGCTTAGACTGGTCAGTAGCACTTGCTTTATTGCAAAGCACATGTTCATTACAATGTCTCCCACTTTATTCTTCCACAGGCCAAAGGAACTCTGCCAGGAAGCAGTTGCTCATGT
Source organism: Platysternon megacephalum (assembly GCA_003942145.1). Lineage (NCBI taxonomy): Eukaryota > Metazoa > Chordata > Testudines > Platysternidae > Platysternon > Platysternon megacephalum. Next base: position 34,585 of record QXTE01000113.1, on the reverse strand, counting down.
TCGTGGCCTGTTTCCAGAGTGCTACAGCAATTCTCTTGTCCACGGGCACAGGAGCTCCCGTATAGGCAACTTTTTGCTGTAAGGTGGTCGTCAGCTCCACACACACACAAAGTCAAAAGTGGGCTTGGTTACTTAGAGGTGTTTCAACTACTCAATGTCAACCCAGACAGCCATAGTGTTGTCACGCCAGTGGGAAGAGCTTGAGAATGAGGCCAAGAGGTCTGTCCTTTGTGTAGTTTGGTTCAGCAGTGCAGCTAAGCACAAACCTCTTCCTCTGACTTGTTTTCAGATACCACCTCAGAGTGCTCTCTGGGTGTTGTCACCATTTTTGCTTTGCTCTTCTCAGCTTCCATAATCTGAAACATAAATTTCACAAAACTGCAAGCAGCAGCAGCATGTAACAGGAAGTAAGGAAAGTAAACTTACCATATCTGTCTGCATGAATTTTCAGGACTATTCTATAATTTCCTCAATCCTTTAATTTTAAACCTAAATTTCAATTATGTGTCTCAAAAACATACATGAACCAACATATTCTAATTTCTAATCTAAGCATATCATGGTTTAAATCAACATTTTTGTGTGCCTACTACTTGTTACTTAATCTGTGAAATACAGTTCAGAAAAAAAATCCAGGCTATAAAACCTGTTGGTGTAAAGATAAGCACTTTATTTAATATCCAATTAAATGTGGTCACTGGAGAAATCACAGCTTATGAAACTTTATCAGGAAAAGATTAATCTATTTCAGGCTTAACCCAAAGTGTCATAAAAGAACTCATGAATTTAGATAGGAATCCACTTATTATCCAAAGACATTTTCATATTGAGTAAGAACAGCCTAAATTGCTGACTATATTTATACTTGCTTCAATCCAATTTCTATACGCCTTTGCTGTCATTGATTTTTAGGACAATTATCAAACAAAAATGATGAACAAACTAAAGGAATGTTATGGAGTCTTTTTCAATTCCACAGTAATCATTAGAAAATGCACAGTCTGCTCACTGATAATGGTTTAACAGCTTGGAGGGTGACTTCATCAAATTTAAAAGAAAGTTCACACCTGGAAGGCAGAAGGAATTTTTTTTTAATAGCTTTACAATTTACCACTTTAAAGGTAATTGTATTGTGCTTTGCGTTTCAAACTACACAGGGTACTTTAAAGTTACCCTCTATATTACATGCTTAATGCCCATAACCATAATTTTAAAATAGGGAGAGAAATAGCTGGGTTTATTTATTTTTTTAATTAAGTGGACCTTCTCATACATCTAGAGACAAACCCTTTTACGTTCTTTAACTGAATTTCCCAAGGAGCATGAGGAGGTGGATGTTAGTCCAACAGTGTTTGATTTCTCTACTTGATTTATTTAAATAAATATTTTATTTTAAAATTATTGAATGATAATTGTTTGATCTTATATCTTTCTAAATTAAATAGCAAGTATTCAAAAGGACTCATTTTCACAGATAGTACAAGTGAGTTACAAACAAAATAGTTTGGTCTGGAAGGCCAGCTGGTTTAAGTGATGGGACCCAGAGGCTTTGAATCTAGATCACCAGGTCAAATTCAGCCACAGCATATAATGGCTGAAAATCACTGCCATCTGATGATGTTTAGTGGCCTATTTGAAATGAGTTTGGTTGTCCAGTCTCCACACAGTGCAAAAATAACCAACTATATACACAACTATAATTAATACAAATTACTAAAAAATTTCCTGAACTGCATTTTCTCCTTTGCGTTTTGACTTCTTAATACTTTGCTTTGTAAAATATGTAGCTCTTTTGCAAAATTTGATATGGCTATGTAGTTAAAATTTGGCAAAACTATGCAATATTGTGATCTCTTATGTGGCTATTATCATATCTGTTAGTTAATTACAAACACACTGTAAAAAGCAACAAAGAGTCCTGTGGCACCTTATAGACTAACAGACGTATTGGAGCATAAGTTTTTGTGGGTGAATACCCATTTCGTCAGACGCCAATACGTCTGTTAGTCTATAAGGTGCCACAGGATTTTTTGTTGCTTTTTACAGATCCAGACTAACACGGCTACCCCTCTGACACTAAACACACTATTGAGAACTGATGTGTTAGACATTTACACAAGATGACATTCAAGTCAGTTTGCTAGACTGGCACATGGTTTGAAAGCATAAGTTCAGGTGAACAAACAAAAAACGAAAACAATTAAAAACAAAACAAAAAAACCCAGCTGTACTTTGAATGACAAACTAGTAAAGTAGAAGTGGGAAATCTGATCAAATTTCTGAACCCACCAACCAGGACTATCCTGTGCATCTAATTTTTTTTAGGGGCAAATCCACAGTCAAGAGCCCAGCATGGGTAGCTGGACCAGTCATTGAACAGATCCGAGGGAGAGGGATCCTCCTACCCCAGGCCATGGAGCCATTCTACAGAAATAACCACAGTTCAACAAGTTGGTGGTAGTCTTTGCAGTTCCTTGTGCACCTCTGCCCACTGCAGGTGGGAGGATTTGTGTAGCAGTGGATTCAATGATCCTTCCCATGCTCCACATGCTCCATGGTGTCATGCAGGGAACTTGCATGGAGTGGAGCTCTGTACTGGGCAAGGTTTGGCACCTCTGTGCAACCCCTGCATCTAGCCCTGTCCCACGTGGAGTGGAACTACAGGAGTTTCATTGCCAAACAGGTCTCTGGGGTTACACAGGAGGCAGCTGGATTTGCTACTTAGTGAATCTTTAAAGATTTGTAGCAGTAGTTTTAGTTGCACTTCCTAAGAGTCAGATCTTCATCTCATGATCTTTACAGAGCAGTCATTAGCATATCTGAGAAATCCCCTTTCAGTATATTTTACAGTCTCTTTTCTGTGTATTGAGGTAGTATTATAAGTTATGTGCAGAGATATGCCATAATTCCTAATGTATAAGTATCATGAAATCACAAATGTGGATTTATTTACTCAGGGTCAGTGAGGAAACTGGTTCTGAACAGGAAACCAGAAAACTTTAATTAAGACATACACAAGGTGATCAAGCATCTAGGATTGGTCAGAAAATTCCTTTGATGCTCTAAAGACATAACTTTAAAATTATCAGGTTAATAAAGTATAGCATTTCAAATGGATTTCTGAATTCAACTGCTATTTTCAGCAATTGATCTTGATACTGTTTTACTATTGCAAATATTGAGTTTCTATCAGTAACAACCAGAATTATTACATCTTTGTTTCTGGAACAAAAAATATCAAAATAAAAAAGTTTAAAAAATGAGGTAAGCATATGGTCTTCCCTCAAGCAATATCGTCTTGATCAAAAGAAGTTTTCACTATGTATAAAAATAACATTCATTCATGTTGGGCCCTGATCTTGCTCTCAATTAAGTCAATGGCAAAACTCCCATTAATTTAAACAGGAGCACGATCAGTGAATAACTCACATGGAAGAGGTAAACCATGAATGACATAACCACATGGGAACTGTCTCTGTCTCACTGACCTAAAGAGCTACTTTTATCAAGAAATATGGTGATAAGACAGCCATGAATTCAAAGTGTAACGTTAATTCTTTGCTTGTGCTTTTCTATAACTTTCACTTTCAAGATAAAGGCTAGGGAAGAATTTTATGTTATAATCTATTCTTATGTAAATCTCTGTGACGTAGAAGTTGGAGCACGGAACTGGGAGTTAACTCTGCTTGGTTTATTCCTCATTATGACACTTATGTATGACCTTGGCAAAATGACTGCCCCGATAGTGCCTAAGTTTACTTCTCGGTAAATGGGATTAATATCACCCATTTTAGAGTTATTCAGCATTAATTAATTCTTACACAGTACTTTGAGAGCCTTGGCTATATGGTGTTAATAATAATAATACAACTGGTATATTTTATTTTGGTTTGTACAGATATCTGGATATTATCATAGCTGGTCTAAAAGCTATAATATCTAACCAGAAAAGAATCGTGTATATTTCAGATAGAAAGAAAATGTGACGGAGTACATTGCACACTCTCTTGCATACCTATGGAAGCATTAGCAACACTAATGCAGTCTGCCCAACAACTAAGGGACATAAAACAAGAAAGATAATTGTGCGCACAGAACTAATTTTCAAGCTCTCATGAGATAATATACAATATGTTTTAGAGAAAATCCAAACATATTTGGCATGTAACCATATAAACCTGTTTTACACCTGATTTGCTTTCAAGGATCTTGCATCTACCTCCTATCCCCATTTTCGTTCAAATCATAATACAATTTATTTTGGATGACTAAATGAGAATATTGATTACACTCCCAATGCATCACAGCTGATATCACACCTTCTTTTTATTCCCTGGCAAGAGGATGATTGTCATAGTCTGACTTTTTTAATAATTGTGAGACTATATGCTATATGGATTCAGTCTACGCCAGTCGCTTCTTGATTTATACAACAGCATCAAGTTATATGAAACATATATGGTATTTGCAATACAAAAAGGCTAAGAAATAGATAATTGGCACATTCTCCTTGGAATAAGATGTAAACACTGCTGTTGTGTTCCGAGTCTGTTGTCTGAAAGGTAAGGAATGTTGTAAGGATTTCACTTAAAGGTAAAAATATGGCTCCTTTGTGTTTGACCCCTTAAGCCTGCTTAATGTCAACCAAAACAGTCTCTTTTTCATACGCTTCTCTAGGAGCCATAGCATACTCTCCTGTGGAAAAACTCATGAAAGAGGACACATTTCTTAGAAAAAAACGCAGCTTTGAAGCTCTAGAGTTCCTTGGGTGGGATGCTAGCTGGGGGACTGGGTTATCCTGTGGCAGAGGCCAATGAGAAACAGAGGGGAGTAAAAACCTGGGGAGGCTGAGAGCAGCCTTCTGGATTCATTCTTGTGTGGAAGGGGAAAAGTGTGCTGAGAAATGTATTTCTGAAGATATCCCCAACACCCAGGAGGGTTAAGGGTGGCAGGGAACTCTACAGACCAGCTCCAGAGTGCCTGGAGCATCTTGCACAGAGAAATCTGACTACAGCTGTGTGAATAACCGATTTTTCGGTTTGCTGTTGAATAAAATTCATATACCTGTATATATTTTTTTCTGGGTTGAACCAAAATGAAAATATTTCTGCAAACTGGAAAAGGTGAAACATTTTCATTGAGTAACCCAAACTGAAATATTTAATTTTCAAGGGGTTTTTTTTTATGCTTTTAAAAAGAAAATGGAAGTAAATTCAAAATGAGAAGCCATTTTTAATAAAAAAAATCAAAATGTTTCATTTTGAGAAATGAAATGTTTTGATTTTTTCTGAAGTTTTAGTTTTTTTGATATTTTAATGAAACATTGAGTGATTTTGTTAAAAAAAAAATCACTAAATGTTTTAGTCCACTCAAATCTGCATTTTTTTTTTAACAATAAAATTTCACACAGCTCTAATGCTTACACCGCCAGCAGTAATTTAGATGGATTTCTCATGCATAATTCCATGCTGTTCTCACCATATTATCCCACATACATTTTCTTCCCCAGACAGCTCCCAGGCCCCTGTATTCTTTGCAAATTTTGCACTCCCTGCACTACAGGTTAGCCTGGTGGATTAATACTGTTGTCTGTCTTGGGCCTGGTCTACACTAGGAAATTAGGTTGGTATAACTATGCCCCTTAGGGGTGTGAAAAATTCATACCCCTGAGCAACACAGCTAAACAGATATAACCCCAGTGTAGACAGTGCTAGGTTGATGGGAGAATTGGTATGGCCCCTAGAGAATTCCCCCATTAACCTAGCTTCCGCCTCTTGAAGAGGTGGATTTCCTACACTGACAGGAGCACCCCTCTCATCGGTGTAGGTAGCGTCTTCCCTGAAGTGCTGCAGCTCCACTGCTGCAGAGTTTTAAGTGTAGATAATTCCCTAATATTTATTTATATGGCCCCAACTGCCATAGTATGAGTGCCTCATAATACCCCAGTTAGTAGGGAAGTAATATTATTCCCATTTTACAGATGGGGAATTGAGGCACAGAGAGTCTAATTGACTTGCCCAAGGCAATACAGGAAGTCTGTGTCAGAGCAGTTAATTGAACCCAGGTCTCCCAGTTCCAGGCTAGCTCCCAAACTAGGGAACCATCCTTCTGCCCTGCTGTAACAGCTGCCTCTGCTTACAGTGTGTTGGGGGTTTTTTCCACCTCTCCCTCTCTTTCTCCCTCCCCCCTCTCAAATTACTACCAGTTTTAGGTCCTTTTTTCAGTGGTATGATTTGATTCTAGACTGGCACTTCTACAAGGTGAGAAATGAACTGGCAGATGTATTTCCTTGAGTCAGTTTGTCCTCTAGGATGTAATTCAACCTTCAAGAGAAAAGAATATGAGTGCCAACCCATAGTTATTCTATTTATTTTAGTCAAATCTACTTTTTCTTAATTATGGGTTTTAGTCAGGCACAGTTGCTCAATCAGAAAAACCCTTTCTCTACCTGTTCTCATGAGGTACAGTTCTATTTGCACGAAGCTGCACCAACTGAGTATCTGAATACGGTTGAGTATCTAACATGTTGGAATATATAAGTGCAAAAATAGATTTTTTTTCTGGACAGATGGTATTGTAGCTATTTGAACTGTAATAATAATCTCCAGTATGCACAAGAAAAAAATTCAACTACAACTTAAAAAAAAAATTACAATACAGAGATGCGGTTTTAAAGTCTGTCACTTCTTGAACATGTGGTGGGTTACATGTAGGTGTAAACAAGATATAATCTTTTCACTGCACCAACCTCCGTTACAGCCATTTGCAGAAAATACAGAAGGATATGAATAGCAATTTTCACCAACAGATTGGTTCAGATAGAAAATGCTGGACCTCAACAATCTGGAATCTGTGGTTCTTCTCCACTTCCCTCATAGTTTCTACATTCATTTTCCCTCACAAATAAACCTTGCTTAAATATTTAATATCTGCTGTAAGAAATGAGAGTAACTGTAATAACTTGATCAGCAGGAATGGTGTCATATATTTCTCTCACTGATAGAGCAATGTAGTGCAGCAGCATACAACATTGCCTCTTTGTTATTGGGAGGGGGTTGAGAGGAGACGGTAGTATGCTATTCTATACAATAACTTGAGCCTACACCATCCTGCATTCTGTTTTTAACGCATGAAATAATATGGTACCATATTTCAGTACATTAAATTGTTACATATATCAAATACAATTGAGAAATTTGGAACTGTATGAATACATAATGTACATACTTCTTTACAGATGCATTTTTCTTCAGACAGGCTGGTGCCTGCTTTAATTTGGAAGCTATCCATTTTCATACAAAGTTAACCAAGAGTGACAGGAAATCAGATGCCTACACTATTTATCTTTTCTGAACTTTTTTTCAGTAAAAAACCCCCCACCTGTTCATTGCTTTTCTGGGAAGCTATTTTGTAGCACCATAAGGATAGATCTTCTGTATTTTGAAACACTAAGGAAATGAAACTGTAAGATGTGCAAAGTGAATATGGTGTGCAAATATTGGGGTTTGTTTTGTTTTCATTAACAGTAATTGAATGTGTGACCAAGAGTAAATGGTCTTTGACTCTGCTGGATGCATTAACCATGATTATTGGAGATCTGACCTTTTTAACTCCATTTATCAAATGGCACACATTGGTCATTTCTTTGGTTGAAATCATCAGTGCTCTGTCCAGCCCTTCACATTTTCCTTTGGTTCTCCAGCTCCTCAATCATATCTGACCCTAAGTGTCTCATATATTCAGAGACAGCAACTTCATGTCACTCTAATTAATTAAAGACTGGGAAAAGAAACTATAGACCAAGACAGGGAAACCTTTTTCATGGATAATTAAAAAAAATCCTAGGCCATCCTTAGGGCTTGCTCCTGCACAAACTGATGTGCATATGAGTACAAGGCAAAGTGTAAGAGTAGACTGGGATTATCATTATAATTACTGGGACAGAGGAACCCAGTCCTGCATGAATACGAGCACTGCTGTATCTGTCAAGTTACTTCGGCCTAGTATCAGGAGTAAGGCCTTACAGGACAGCATGTATCTAAGCACTTCACTGACAAGATTAAGTTTGCACCTAAACTTGTCTCCTAAAATCTGGCATGCTCCACACACATCCATCCAACCTCTTTTTTAAAATCCATGTTCTTAAGAGTCATAGAGCAGATACAATGGGAGCTTGAGAACCCTGCTCATTGGAGAGAACAATGCCCTGTGCTAAATCTTATGTGAGTCCACAAGTAGCCTTCACTTACATTGCACTAAAGAGCAGCAACTTGTGGTTCCTGCTGTGTGCCCTGCAGGATCATGAGATCCAGAACTTTGTGTTAAATTTTAAAACATCCCAATGAAGTTCCAGTAATTCAAAACAGTGAATGTTAACAGAGCAAATAAAAAGATATTTGAATATACAAGTAGCCTGTGAGACATATTTCATTAAGAAGGTTTATTAGATTATATTTGGCAGTCAGGATTTGTTTTACATCCACCCATTATCATATGAAGCACTACAGATTGATTTAAAAAAATCTACCAAATTTCTGTTTAATTAAAAAGCGTTTTCCGTTCTAGAAATCTTAATTCTTTTATCAACAATGTTATTATCTTAATATGCAGAGCTAAAGAAGCACTGCAATCCTGTATAACTGAACTCTATTCATGTACATGGTATTACCTCTAGAGATGATTCAGAAAGCAAAAACATCCAGTTCATTTAGGGGGAAAAGGTGGAATGCACTTTTTCCTAATAAAATACAGAATTCTGACATTCATTAAGCTCTCTTCCCCATCCTAAAAGTAGCAACCTTTCCAACTGATACCTGTAGGAAAGATCAATTTTACTGACAAGTGGAGTTGAGTAAAAGAGACCCTTGTTACAATGCTCAAAATATACATCTTTTATTAAATACAAAAAATGAACTTGGGAAAAACTGGCAAGAAGATGCATAAGTTAAGGAAGTCCCTTGACAATCATAACTTATATATCCAGTTATCTGAGATTTTCCTACAGTGATTATCGTACTAGTCAAGATTAATGAGGAATAACAAGTAACTCACCACAGCAACCAATGTAGATTAAACACCATATGGAAAGGGATACATACAAAACATTTAGAATCAAAGCAATATAGTTCTTGATTTTTCAAAGATGTTAAATATGTTTGTGTAGCATTTTTCCCCACCAAAAAAATGGTTATTTGATACAAAAGGGAAATGAAACTGTTCTGCTGGGGATGGAACTAGTAAAAAGTAGAGAGCACTAAGATATATATCAAATAAAAGCTTATATAAGACAAGGCCTCGTTCCTGCAAACACTGTCAGATGAGTAACTTTATGCATTAGTCCCACTGAGTTCAATGAGCCTGCGCACAGGTATAAAGTTACTATATGCATCAGTGTTTGCAGGATCCTAGAAGAGGAATTCATGAAAGCCACCTTAGCTTACTTAATCAAACAACGATTACCCATACAACAGTCTTAGCACATTTGGTTCACCCTATGTTTGTTTGAGACTGTCAACACTACTCGCCCATTCCTTCTTTGGAACCTGTACTATTGCATTCTCCTAAGTAAAAACATAAAGCTCTATACATCTCCCACACATGCACTCAAAGGACTTAAATAAACCTATGACTGTTTCAGATCACTGAGTAATGTTTTGTGTATTTGTTGTCGATTAATTCTTATTGAGAGAGAATAACTTTTACTTGTGAAAAGTCATGTTTAATGTTACACAGTCAAATTGCACTCTTCATCTATTCCTGATGCATGTAGCTTGCTAAACTCCTTCCCATTAATATCTGGGAAAGAAAAGATTTGCAAAAAGCTCCTAAGACACACAGGGTTGCCAACCCTCCAGGATTGTCCTGGAGTCTCCAGGAGTTAAAGTTTAATCTTTAATTAAAGATTATGTCATGTGATGAAACCTCCAGGAATACGTCCAACCAAAATTGGCAACCCTAACTACCCATAGTACGGTACTCAAGTTCTCTGATTGTAGAATGGCTTCCCAAACACTGCAGTACTTCAGTAAAATTGACAACTGTTACAAGACTCTCACCACACTTAATTCCATTACATAACAGAACCAAACTTCCAACTTCTTTTGGAAAATCTTAAGTCATCTCAAAAGAATTACTGACTTATCGTTAGTGTGTCCACATTAGTTGGATCCAAAAATCACCTTCAACTGCTCATCTGTTTTTTGTTCCTGCCTGTATGAGATATAATTCAACACATCAGGTTTTGGAGGAGAAAAACTTTGGTTCATTTCCCAACCCTGCCAGTTGTATAGTGGCACTGAAGAAGAGAGTGCTGTTCTACTGTTTCCCTGAAGTTAGCACTGACAGAGAGAATCAGAGCTCTTGAACAAAACTGCAGACCTTTGCCTCTCTTTATGATGATGCAGAGTATCTTCCATTTTCTTGACTGATACACAGTCTTTATGGTGAGAGCACAAGTATTGATTATGACAATTTTTCCCCATCTACTATGTACTGGAGTTTCTACTTGTAAGAACCTGCCAGACTAGAAGCTGGGACCATGGGGGTTCTGGACCACTGACACCTCCACATCACCACAGGAGGCTTGGGCTAGGCTTGTGCGGGAGGACGCTGTGAGGCTAGGCTCAACAGGAAGTACCACCAAGCAGCACCTGAGTGGCAGCTCTTCGCAGCCCACTGATTGGCCGGTGCCAGCACTTAAACCAGGAAGCCATGACAGGGAGTTGTCTGAGCAATAAAACAGACTGCCTGCCTGTCTCTGCTTGAGACCCTGCGTGTAAGAGACCCCAGACTACGGCCTCCAACTCTGCCTGTCTTCTGACACCTGACTCTTGGTTTTCCCTCTGGCCTGTCTCACACTCTGACTTCTAGTACCCAACCCGGCCTCATACCCACTTTGACCACTAGGCCTGACCACTCATGTCCCAGTCATGACATTACTGTTAAATGAGATGTAGCCACATTTAGTTTTTCACACATGAATGTCTACTGCAGCAGTTCTCAAACTTCATTGCACCGCGACTCTCTTCTGACAACAAAAATTACTACACTACCCCACGAGGGGGGACCAAAGCCTGAGCCCCACCACCCTGGGTGGGGGGTCCAAAGCCAAAGCCCGAGCCCCACTGCCCTGGGCAGGGGACCTGTAACCTGATACCCGCCGCCCAGGGCTGAAGCCGAAGCCTGAGCCCTGCTACACAGGCATGAAGTCCTTGGGCTTTGGCCCCAGGCAGTAGGGCTCGGGCTTCAGCCCCGGGCTTCGGCCCCAGGGCCCCAGCAAGTCTAACACCAGTCCTGGCAACCCCATTAAAACGGGGTTGCGACCCACTTTGCGGTCCCGACCCACAGTTTGAAAACTGCTGGTCTACTGTTTAATTTTTGGTTGTTGCTGTTTTGTTTATTCCAACATCCTTGAATAAAACTGACTGAGAAAATATTGTCCCTAATGACATCCATAACTAACATGCACCATTGAAGCATGGTGGCTAGTGCCTGCTGCCAGACACTGCTGAGAATATAACTGGGAGATAATGGATGCTTCAGTTCACTGGCAATTCCGAAACAAATCAGAAAAAATATTGGGTTGAACTAGACATTTAGTTTGACATGAAACTAAACATTTTGTTTCAATTTTGAGCATGTGTTAATGTTATTAAAAAATAAAATTGAAGAAAATTTCAAAAAACAAAAAGTAATTTTGAATCAAAAAATCATAAGAACAGCCATAGTGGGTCAGTATCGTGTCTTCTGACAGTGGCCAGTGCCAGGTGCTTCAGAGGGAATGAACATAACAGATAATCATCAAGTAATCCAACCAAAATGTTTTGTTTCAAAAATGTCAAAGGAAACATTTCAATTTTTTCAGAAATTTGTTTTTGTTTTTGGATACAAATTTAACAAAACTGACACAAATTCGTAAAGTATTTTGGTGTCAATGAATCTGCATTTTTGCTGAAAAAAATTTCCGGCAAAAGAATTTCACCCAGCTCTAAATGCAGCAAGTAATTACTTTAATATGGCCAATCACCGTGAGTTTCTTACCCAGGCAAACTCCCATTGATTTCAATAGGAGTTTGCCTGAGGAAGAATGGAATAAGGAACTCCATGTGTAGTGCATTATACATAACTTTTGCAGAAATTGTGTAAGCACCTTATGAAGTAGAATAAAAAAGTGTTCCAAATATGCTCTTATCTGAATTTCACATATTTGACAAAAAAATGCTTTACACCATTAGACTATTAGTCACTTCTCATTCTCAAATTCCTGGGATTTTCTTGTTTCACTCTACTAAGCAAAGCAGAATTATCAGAGGACAATGCATATTTTAAACTCATGTGTTTTCAGCATAATAATAAAAACTAACATATAGACTACAATATTGTATTTAAAAACGCAATTCTAATACAAAGGCTTACTTGCCATCTCAGTTTTTATATTTCTGTTTCTAGCATAAACATTTTTTAAAAATAAGAGGCACTTGCTTGCTTTCTTGCCTTTTCCCCTCTATAATATGGTATCACATTTCTCTGTACTTCTGCTCAGTACATTAGGTTTTTATCTACAGTAATATAATTCACAAATAATTTACAGTAAAATTCAAAATGTGAAACAGAAGCACTTGAGATGAGAGATTATCATTTATGCAGAGCAATATCATAATTTTTGAAAGGACCAAGAGGTCGGGTATGGCTTCTGATTAACACTGATGAACCTGATTCCTAAAGACTAATATACTGAATGGGAAACTGATACCTTTATGCATTCAGTCTACCCAAGGTATTCTCAGTAAAACAATTTTTTAAAATGTTATAATCTTCACTTTGTGTCAAGATATTGAAGGCTTTCCATATCTGATTTAAAATATTAAATGAGGTATTGGGCTACATTAAAAATCAACCTTTTTCACATATTGAAAAGTAATGGTCTATAATTTTTATTCATGTGCCTTTATTTCCAGTTAATGATAATTGTACCACAGCCAACTTTGTGGCCTGTTCAACTGAAAACCTCCAGGGATATACCAAAGAAGAGATTGTACAACAGAAGAGACACACTTCATATAACACCGCTTCCTATTTTGTATTTTTTTAATTTGATCCTAACTTTGACTGTTTTCTCATCTGTTTATTTTTCCAGCTGATGGGTCCTTTTAACTGGTAAATGTGCAAGCAAGAGCACAGTTGTTAGATTTACCAACAGACTTGGGACACAGCAGTACTGCCAAACTCGAGCATTCAAAAACCATGACTCAGACCTCAACAATCGAGGAGATTGCTTACAGATCATGCGTGTGACGGGTTCGATCACAGAAACCCCCTCGGGAACTGCCAACTGATGTGCCAAGACTACTTCTGCCCCTGCTTTCCCTGCCAACCTGGGAATCCAGCACCCTGTCTTGTTGAGCCAGATACACCAGTCTGCTCCAACACAGACCCAGGGTCTGAACCACGTGCCCCAAAGCTGCAGACTTAACTGAAAGCAACTTACAGAAGTGTTCCTGTCTTTAACACTCAGATGCCCAACTCCCAATGGGATCCAAACCCCAAATAAATCCGTTTTACCCTGTATAAAGCTTATACAAGGTAAACTCAAATTGTTCACCCTCTATAATACTGATAGAGAGATATGCACAGCTGTTTGCCCCTCCCCCCCAGGTATTAATACTCTGGGTTAATTAATAAGTAAAAAGTGATTTTATTAAATACAGAAAGTAGGATTTAAGTGGTTCCAAGTAGTGACAGACAGAACAAAGTGAATTACCAAGTAAAATAAAACAAAACACGCAAATCTAAGTGTAATACAGTAATAAAACTGAATACAGGTCTGTCGCATCTTAGGCGCATTTAACATGCGCGATTTCAGCTTTACGCAGTTGGCAAAAACAAAAAAGAAGAAAAATAACAATTTAAATACTGTTTCTGTAGTGCGGGCGATTCCGCCCACCATTACACTCAATGTAATTTTGACTATACGCGATTTTCGCTTTAGGTGCTGACTGCGGAACGTAACCCCAGCGTAAGATGAGACAGACCTGTACAGATAAAATCTCACCCTCAGAGATGTTTCAATAAGTTTCTTTCACAGACTGGATGCCTTCCCAGTCTGGACACAATCCTTTCCCCTGGTACAGCCCTTGTTCCAGCTCAGGTGGTAGCTAGGGGATTTCTCATGATGGCTGCCCCCTTTTCTCTGTTCCACCCATAGGTGCCGACTCCGTGGGTGCTCCAGCCCCGGAGCACCCACGGGGAAAAACCAAGCTCCCCGCCCCCCGCCCTAACTCACTTCACCTCTGCCTCCTCCCCTGAGCGCGCTGCATCCCCACTTCTCGTCGCAGTGCTTGCCGCCTCAAAACAGCTGTTTTGTGGTGTAACAAGCTGTGGGAGGAAAGGGGGAGGAGCGGGAACGTGGTGCGCTCAGGGGAGGAGGCGGGGAAGAGATGGGGCCAGGGCGGGGATATGGGAAGGAGTCCAATGGGGCAGGGAGGGGGCGGAGTTGGGGCGGGGACTTTGGGGATGGGGTTGGAATGGGGGCGGGGCAGGGGTGGAGTCAGGGCGGGGGGGGTCGAGCACCCACCGGCGCCAGGAGAAGTTGGCACCTATGGTTCCACCCACTTATACATCTTCTGCATAAGGCAGGAATCCTTTGTCCCTCTGGGTTCCCACCCCCCTTCTCAATGGAAAAGCACCAGGTTAAAGGTGGATTCCAGTTCAGGTGACATGATCACATGTCACTGTAAGATTTCATTACCCACTTGCCAGCACACATGAATACAGGAAGACACACAAGTAAAACAGAGCCATCTGCAGACAATTGTCCTGGTTAATGGGAGCCATCAAGATTCCAAACCACCATTAATGGCCCACACTTTGCATAATTACAATAGGCCCTCAGAGTTATATTTTATATTTCTAGTTTCAGATACAAGAGTGATACATATATACAAATAGGATGACCACACTCAGTAGATTATAAGCTTTGTAATGATACCTTACAAGAGACCTTTTGCATGAAGCATATTCCAGTTACATCATATTCATACTCATCGGCATACTTTCATAAGATCATATAGAGTGCAACGTCACAATGAGATTTTAAAAAAATTAAATAAATCACATTGTTTTTCATCTTTTCTGATTTTTTCACCTTTAGAGGATGCCCATACCCAACTTGTGAACAATCACCTCAAATTCAAAATAAAACCTCAAATGCCCACAGAAAAATGTTGTCCTCCCTGTTCTCTACGAGAAGATGGACTCTATTCAATTTTACCCCCTACGATGCAGGGAACTACCATTCCCTTTCTATTTCCCTCCATAACTGGACAGGCTAGACAGCTGCCCAATTCACAATCCCCCAGTCTCCCACCTATCCCCCTACATTCACTTGGCTCCCATATTTCCCTTCCCTTTCTCTCACAGTCTTCTGCCTTTCACACTCTTCCTACCTGCCACATTTCCCTGTGCCCCCTCAATTTCCTCCTGACCCCAATTCCCCTGCACGCCCTCCCGCCTTATGTAGGCTAGAGTAAAAAGTGTTTTAGAATGGATTACCTAACATGTTTGAACTAACAAGTTTTAAGAATCTAGTGTAAACAAAGCAGCATGTAGTCTTTAACATGTGCTAAACTGATCAACTTAAATTCCCTAGGCTTTAAAACTAGATCAGCTTATCACATGTTAAAAAATACACTGCTTTTTCTGCACTAGTCTCTTAAAACATGCTGGTAAGATGCATTACCTAACACACTACAACATCATACCTTTTATTCTAGCCTAGACAAGGCCTCAGTCTGCCTCTTGCTTACCATACTTCCCTGCGCCAATCCTTTGCCTCTGTTCTGCTCTCCATGTGCCTCTGCATGCCCTCAGTGTGCCTTCTGCTGCCCATATTTCCCTGTCTCCTCATAGTTTCCTGCCCTGTTTCTTAACACATTCCTCTTCCCAATTTCCCTCACAGCCTCATTTCTGGCCCCTGCCAGGCCCTCACATGGTGACTAAGGGATTGCCATCTCCTGAGAACAGCCTGACTTCAGCCCCATTGGAGAGAATTGGAGCGTCATTTTCCTCTGCAAAGGGTAAAGGGACATGATGGCTATCGTTCCGAGGGCACCTCTGACTTCAGTCCTATTGACAGTAATGGGAGATGGTGGCCATTTTGGGTAGAGGGAAAAGCTTTGCAATATTAAAAGCAGAAATAAAAAATTCATTGAGACTCCTAAAACCCCCCAAATATCTTGAGACGTTTGATAAAATTGCAAGAGCTTGAAATATTGAAACAGAAAAAGAGAAGGGATTACAATTTAGAACTGATAAGTGCTATGCATGGAGGATGGATGACGCAAGATACTACAGACCAGGGCCCCAGGACTTGGAGCTATTTTTGGTTGAATAGCCTATCAGCTTTGGTTAATACGTCTCCCTGCAGTGACACCCAGGTGCAGAGAATTTCTCTGCACTGTTTGTGATAGAAAATGCTAGCATAAGATAAAGCAAAACGCATGTGAATAATATTTAAACCCACAGACCCGTAGCTTTGGCTCACATGAAATGGCCATACCATCTTTTCAATATTTTGAGTCCATCTCAAAACCCTAACAGAGATCTCTGTGATATCCCACTAGACATTTCCCTCCAACTCAATATATCAGAATTTTTCAATTTTTTAAAGAGTGTTTTGGCCATTTTTCAGACCACCACTGCCTCTAACCAGCTAATTTGATTTCAACTAAAATTTCATGTGACATGGTATCAAATTACTAAATTTCAAGTATATTACATCTTGTCCCACTCACCCACTAATTTTGTAATTCTATAAATTGGACAGTTAATTACCAGAATCATCCCAGTAAGTTTCCATAATGCCTGCTGGATCACAGACTGCATAATTTAGTATCTGTTCTTTGAACAGAATGAGGAAAGGATGGACAATATATAATTAGCTGTAGCTTCACTGGATACTAGGCAGGTCAAAATTAGAATACAGGTGAAAAATCCTGAAGCCAAAACTGCAATTTGAAACAAGCAAGTGAGTCTTTACTGGCACCTCTGCAAATCAAGCTTAAGGAGAAAATTTGAAAGAGCAAGACAGGGCATATGTTTCTGTTATTCCTCGAACACCTCCTCATTTGGGTATCCAAGCACGTGTTTGCACCAGAAAATCAGGGAGTGTGGTCAACCCATTCCAGGGGCTCTTGAAAATTTGACTCGAGTCTAAATCAATCACTTTTCAAGGCCAACAAATCACTTCACTTTCGCTTTGAATTGGTGGATAATTCACTTAGAGAAAATAATCATGTGGTTTGGAGTGCCTGAGTGGACTGACTGAGACAATGCAATTGCTTTCATAGAGAATTGGTTTCCTAAAAATTAAAGTGGCATACAGCAGGCAACCCAATTTTTGAAGAATAGGCCTTTCAGAATCCCAGTGAGAAGGCAGCAAACCAAGGGAGACCATAGAAGCATTCATTTTCCAACATGAGAGACAGAAACATTAAAACAGCTAAATAAACACCCTACCTTTAAATAAGAGTAACAAGGTCACTATCTCTGCTCTGATGTAGTCCCAGCCCTTCAGGCCAAAGAAAATACGCCAGATCTATAAGTGGTATAAATTGGCATTGCTCCACTGAGTTTCAATTTACACCAGCTGAGCATGTGAAACTAGCAAAAGAGGCCTCTGACTTTACCCTGGCAAACTTAAACACAACAACCCACATATGGTCTGCCAATTTTTTTTTGTTTTTTAAACACACCAAAAAAAAATTTAAAAAAATCACAGAATGTGGTACTGATCAAGCACAGTGTTCTGATGGGGACAATGATGAAATTTGAAATTTCCCCAAAACAAAGGATAAGTCACATAGAGCAGATAACAGAAATGTTGCCTGTAAGCTTTTTGTTGCGAATGGTCAAATTTGTATGTTAATTGTTTTTTTATAAGAAGATGACTCTTGAGGAAATATATCATGTGTATTTTTGTCTTAATCTCTTTATAAATCATTTTGAAACAGACAATTTCTATGAAAGCTAAAGATATGAATAGCCAATACCATTATTAATCTCTCATCTGTGTTATAATAATAACATTGATTATATAAGTTATTTACATGGTGTAGCTGTTTTGACATTGTGGAGGCCTGTGGAACTATTCCTGACCATTTGGCATAGTTCAATGAATGCCGAAGGGAGAAATCCATTAAAATATGGCAAAATCTAGAAGTAATATGCAGGATTCTTGAACAAGTAAATTAAATTTTATGTCACTATGGTTTCCTCCAGAACCTAGGCTTAGATAGCCAGAGAAATTTCTAGGGATTAATATGCCATAATTTATGTTAACTGAACATTTGCCCCTGTAAAATGTGTTTCAGTTTTGAAGACAACTAAGCCTTTATCTCAGATACCTGTTTGATGTAACTATTGGGTTACTATTTGCAGTGTATGACATTCCAATTTAAAACAAACAAAAGGCTTTAAACAAAACAAATATATAAAAATGTTTTAAAAGAGGTGCACTTTGCCAAATAAACTGGTATTTAAACTTTGCAATGTCATGAAATATTTAAAAATGCTTACCTCTTCTTGCTTGGGAATGTTACATTTTGCCATCTTGGTCTTGGCCATAGCTGGGTCAGGCTTATTAGAAGGTACTCCCCTATATGGTGTACAGTGCTTGTTAGCTTCTGCCAATAACTTTAGCTTTGGAGAATCATCAGGAGCCTGATCTTGACCATCCATTGGTCTTACATAAGCCGTTGGTTTCTGTTGAACTATATTAGGCTTTGAAGCAAGCGAAGGAGGGAAGTTCTGAACACAGTGCCCAGTGCTGTGTTTTGCTGGCCTTTCTTGAGCCTGAGATCCTGCTTCTACACTGCAATTTAATTTGGACTGCTGTTGTGCTTTGCTGACACTGTCTCCAAGCACGGATCTTAAAGTACCTTGTTTTGCAGCACTGACAGATGACGATGTGGGACTCGATGCAAAGTGTT
This sequence comes from Platysternon megacephalum, assembly GCA_003942145.1. Classification (NCBI taxonomy): domain Eukaryota; kingdom Metazoa; phylum Chordata; order Testudines; family Platysternidae; genus Platysternon; species Platysternon megacephalum. Next base: position 15,599 of record QXTE01000113.1, on the reverse strand, counting down.
TAAGCTTTTCCAGACTGGTTTTTTGGTTAGCCATTTTGAAGTCACTGTTGTGTGACTCAAGCAATCTGTGCCCATGCTTGCTTGCCCTCTGCTGGCCATCAGAAGCATTGTGCCCAGCTTTCTGCCAACCCATTGTGGGGCTCTTGCTTTGCTGACCAGATAGAGCTGCTGGTATGGATGATGAAGTGCTGCAGATGGAAGACTGAGGCTGTGGTCTTGAATCTGCAATAAAATGTTCATCAGTTTTGTTCACAGGTGCCTGTGGAATCCCAGGTTTTGGAACTCCAACAAGATGACTCTGGTTGGATCGATCCGTCAATAAGTCCTTCATTTCATCATAGTTGCCTAACGTATTCTGGATACGATTTGAGAGCTCATCCCCCTTGTTAGTCTGCAAAACAAAAAAAATCAAACAAACATTCTGTAACAATTAAAGTAAAAGAAAATAATTCCATTCATGCTTCACTCCTTACTGAAGCAGCACTGCCTTATACAGTAACACAGTTGAGGAATGAGATCGAAAATCCTTATTGTCTCTGAAGACACTTGTCAACATCTTAAATCTACCCTGAACTGGAAAAGCTGTAAAGGGCCTCAGAGTATATAAAAAAGAAATCTATCACTGGTATCACACTGTAGTTAAAATATATTACCTGGAAACTAGAAAATTTATTATTGCAGCTATGCAGAATGATTTGGATTAAATCTGGTCATAATAAAGAAATTTCCTTTGTTGGGAGCCAAGTATTGAATTGAGGCCTACAAGGTGCTTAGGCAGCAGCCTTAGCTACTGCACCACAGCAATGCACTGATGAGCTGCCTCTGACCAACAGCCTTAGTACTGAAGGCCTACAGGCCCACGGCACCCAGGCCCCTGATTGGATGGACAGGCAGCACTTCCATTCAGTACCTGGACTATATAAAGGCCTGAACAGGAAGAGGAAGCTGTCTGAGCCCCAAACTAGTGCCTGCTGGTTGGTCCCCAGACTGCCTTGCCTTGCTGCTTCACCTTACCCTACCTTGTTGCCTCATCTGATCTCACCTCCCCAACCCACTAATCTGGCCCCTTGGATTGAGTCTTCCGGCTACTGACCCCTGCAAGAACTCTGACCATGGTCCCAGACAGCCTCTGACATGCAGTGACCTGCTGGCTGCCTGACCATTTGCACATACATTACTGCTCTGGACTGTCCCCTGGCCCACCTGGCACTAAATCCTTGTAGTCCACAGCAAGCTTCCCTTTCAAGACATGGGTCAGGCTTCAGCCATGAATGAAAATACTACATTCCTGATTTCCTCCAGTATGCGTTCTTTACAGAAATGTACACAGAGAAGAAAAGGAAGGCAATACAATAGCTTAAGAAAGTACTGAATTCACCAGTCAGCCTACTGCATATTCTGAGCTGACCCTAATATCAACAAGGTTTCTTAAGGAAAGAAAGTGAGCTAATGGGACATGGGAAAAATATTACTGACTCATGATTCTACTTCTCTGAAAATATCATTTCTGACAGAATTCTCACTCTGGGTCTTAGCTCTTTTGCAAAAAACAGGAAGAATTTCCCAAGTTCTTAACATTTTTTGGCAGTGGTAGCAAAATGGAATACAAGCAAGTTTTTTTGCATCCTCCCAAGGGTGGAATGTGCTATCATCTGAGCCTAGCCACTGTCTTCGAGCAGGAGGCAAAAGCTCCCCAAAGAAATAAGACAATCAATAAAAATAATTGAAAACTATTGTCTCAAGAAGTTAATTGTAAACAAAGGTATAAACATTAACATCACCGCCTCATAGATTCTTCCAAACTCTGCACAGAAGCAGGTGGGTGAGTGAGAATCCTGTCAGGCTACCTTCACAGAAATGGGATTAGAGGTCAGTAATTTTCTGCCTTTCTTTCACCAGTGGTGAAATCCTGATCCCACTGAAGTCAATGGCAAACACCCATTGACTTCACTAGGACCAGGATTTAACCTCAGGATTCTTGCTCCTGGATAGATAAGCAGCTCAAGGGAAGAACATAAAAAGAATGTAAAAAAGAAAAAGAATGTAAATAAATCTGCAACAGTAATCAGGCCAATAACAACATGGAGAGGAAGGTGGGGGTTTTTGGCTTACTTTTTATAAACTTCAAATATAATTGGCTTAAATTAGTCACATACTGAAAAAAACAAACATGCTAGGGGAAAGGAGAATTGGTACTCCCCTAACTCAGAAACAGTATCTGCATCACTGAAACAGGATTTCCTCCTAGAAGCTGAATCCACGTAATAATGCCTTAGGGATGTGTGGAATGAGGGCCATGTAGCTGACTTGTCTATGTTTGCAAGGGAACCTTCCCCAGGGCAAGCAGTACAGGCAGTAATAAAGTTGAACATGCCTTGCATTGGCTTTCTAATTTCAGAGCAGCCAGGTGATAGATATGCAAAATGCAATCAAACTACAATTTTTGAAATGGATCACTTATTGCCCAGTGGAGTAAAATAAAAAAAAGTTGGGAGGATTTTTTAAAGATTTAATCCACTCCAGTTATAATGCCAAGAACTTTTTGAGCCTAGGAAGAAGAGCATCGTGGGCACATGTGGGTGGAAAGAACATTGGCAAGTTGTGAGGCTGACTACAGTGGAAATTTGTCACCACCTCCAAGAGCAGTCTCAGCTGAGTCTGAGGCATCACACTGTAAAACTTGGAATAAGATGCAATAGACATGAGAGCCTGAAGCTCACTCTCTCTACAAGCAGCAGTCACTATCACACTGAATTTGAGCTCACAGATATTTGGTGCCTTTAAAGGGAGTTTTCATTAGCTTTGTCAGGACCACACTAACATCCCATAATAAACAGAGCTATTAACGAGGTTTCAAAAATGGAAAGCCCCACATAAATCTGAAGATACGGGTCTACAGAGATAATGCCTTGACTAGTTCTCAACAGGCCAAATGTTTCTTAACTGAGTTGGGATTTAAATTAGATTCAGTCAGTAAGAAGCTAGTCAAGCATAGGTAGTAAAGGGGTCATCATGGTCCTGCTTGTATCATGCCACAAGCCTCTTCTACCTGGAATTGTAAGTCCACCTGCTACATGGTTTTTGAGAAGCTAGGAAGACTGGCGCTACCAGTTCAGAGAGCGCATAACTATAGATCTCTATCCTGTCAGGAGCCAATCTTCTCAAGGAGGGAGTTCCTGGGTTGGGAAAGAGGGGAGTGCCCTCTGGCCAGATTCCCAGCCTCATGAAATCAGGTATCTGCAACAGAGTTGACAGCTATACTTGTCTGGGCCAGTATGGGGTTCGTAAGATCACTCTCTCGACTAAACTTTGCCAAGATCTTAGCTAGCAGAGGTACTAGCAGAAAGGCACAGAGGAGGCTCCTTCTTCACACGATCTCTTCTTCTCCAGCAGATCCCTCACTAGTGTAGTCTTTTTCTCTGTCTTGGTCAGATGACTACTGAAGAGATCCACCTCTGGCACTCCCCAATGGAGGGAAGAGCTGATCCACCATTCCTTGATTTAGAGACCATTTGTGAGGATCTGTCACAGATTGATCCAGTCTGCCTATGATTATGTTCTACTTCCCTGCTACATGTATGGTGTCAAGGAACGTTTTGAGAGACAGGGCCACTTTCATATAAACAGGTTTTACCAACTCAGGCGGTGTTATAGGATCCCACTCCAGAGCAAGCCCCATGTGCACAGAAGCTATTCACCAGCTTTTGTTTCCTTGTGCTGGGTGTGGGGTTGATGGGGCTCCCTGTTGGTCACCTTCTCCTGTTGTTAGCCTCTGTCTGGGTCTTTTGTGACTTAAAAGTTCAAACCCCCTTCTGGGGTATCCAAGTCCAGCTGTAACTGGACAAGCCCCGAGCTGGCTTCTCCCAGCTGACCTCTTCAAAGTCCCTTCACCCATCTGCTCCGAGTCCAACAGCAAAGTCCTTCTAAATCAAACAGAATTGCAGTCCTCCTTTTTTTTGGAAAAGTAGCAGATACTATGACTTCTCCCAAACTCCAAAACTAAACACTACCAAAATGTCTTTCACCCATCTAAGCGCTTGAGCCTCTTGCCGCTCTTGGGTTCCTCTTCAAATCCCAGTTCCTCTTACAGAACATAGCCCCTAGGATTGCCTCCCTGGAGACTGGCCCCTTGTTCCAGGGCCTATCACAGGAGTTAGCTCCACTCTGGTGACTCAGCTCTCCAGCCACAAGCCAGCTCAACAGCTCTCCTCCACAGCCAGCCCCTAAGTGCTGTGTTTCCTCCCTTTTTAAGTCCTACACCCAGATCAGGTATGGTAGGGCCTGGCTAATTAATCAGGCTTGGCCAGGCCCTGGCCTCCTGGCCCTTAAAGAGGCAGGTCACCCCATTACATGGTGCTTCCCTACTTATTGATGTAAAATGTGGTGGCCTGATTCTCCTCAAACTAGGGCCACCTTTTGGAATACCAGGCTTTAAAGCCTGAGGAACTGTCCATATCCCTATGTATGAAATTTTTGTGCAGTCTTTGTTCCTCCAAGCATTGGGCCCTTCTGTATGGACTCCCCATCACAAGCCAGGCACATTTGTGCTCACTGCAATGTGGATGTCCATAGCTAATTGAAGGTTGTCTCTAGATGCCACCAGGCCAGAGATATTCTCTCATCTGAATGTAATGTGAGAGTCCCTGCGCTCTCGGGGGCCACTGAAGAGATCTCATATGCAAACGTGCCATGGGAACTACAAGTACAGCTGCAGCCATCAGATCCAACATTCTTAGTATGGTCTAAGCTGTCATCTGCTGGCTCTTGCTTATCCTCTCTGCCAGAGTGGTAAGATCTTGGATCCACTCCTGAGGCAGGAAAGGTTCAAGCTAAGCTGTATGTGGCTGGGCTCTCAGGTATTCTAATGGTGTGCTAGGGACAAGTTGGAATGTTGGGTATTTTAACAGGAATTCTAGTGGTAGAGTCTGATTTTATGACACCCTCAAAAGGGTTGCTGTCCTTGAGTAGCCAGTTATTAGGTAGGGGAACACATGCACTCCCAATCTGGGTAAGTAGGCCAAATATTTTGTGAAAACATATCCCACATGTAATGATCGAAGAGCCTTCTGATACCTGGGAAGTATCTCTATGTTCAGTCAACTGCAAGATCCAGAGGATATAGCCAATCACATTCTTCTTAAAGATTCTTTAGCAAAATTACTGATTTTGTTGATGAGGCAGTCTCTTCTGTCCAGGAAGTATCTGGAATAAAACCCCTTCTCCCTCTTTCTTGGCCAGAAGGGATTGGACTTCCTGCAGCATCTCATCATCAGAGGGTGCCTGAGAGCATTCTTGAGAGGTATAATGGGGTAAGGAACAGTCTGTAGGGCAGTAATACTCAGACTGAGGCTTGGGAGCTGCAAGTGACTCCTCAGTGTGTCTCCTGCAGCTCTTTGCAGCACATGATATTAAAACACTGTGTGATTTAATTATTAACGAATCTAAGTTATTAACCACTCAGAATGCTTTTACTATGTTATTAACCAGTTGTAAAATACTTGGTCAGTCATTTTGCTGTGAGAATAATATATTTTTAAAAATAGTAAATGAAACAATGAATTCACACTACTGTGGCTCTTTTGGGTAATGTTGATCGCTAATTTGGCTCCTGTATCACTGCTGTAGAGTCTTTCTGAAAATCTGATTTTAGGTCACAGGGCACAGACATCTAAGATGACCAGGAGCAAATAAGTATAAAAGGCTCCCAAGTCTGCTTTTGACAAGGTCATCTACTGCTTGCAGAAAGGCAAGAATGAGGCCCTTTGACTTCTGCTGGTGTTATTGAGGCCAAGTGCCCTGTGCAGAGGGGTATTAAACTCCCTTGAAACCTGGAGTTAATGTAGAAGTTGAGCCTACAAAGAGGAATGTTTCCCTTCATTCCCTTGTGGAAGGTGTGACCCTAAAGGCCCCCTGATGCCAACTGGTAAAGGGTTCACTGTCATGTAACAGCATCTCCTATCAAGCCTGACAAACTCACTACACCTAACACATTGATATTGTAGAATTTTATCCATAAAGAATGTCGTGTGAGGTATCATATGAGAGCTTATATCATACTGGTCATCATAAGCATTGTGAGATGTATGTTCAGGTCCTATTCCAGAAGTCGCATCTATGTACTAAAAATACATTTAAACTATGTAACCAGGCTGGGTTGATAAACAAGGATTTCCCAAACAAAGGAATGTTGATTTACCTGTCTGCCTAGATCTCTGATGTAAATTAAGCAGGATATGCCAAATACAATGGGAGTTCATTTGCCTCTGAGGTAGACAGGAAGAACAAGTTAACAGGAGGGTGAAAAAGCAGCATGGCACCAGCACACCAGACCACAAGCATCAGGAAAGAATGAATTTATCTGGGGGTACACTTCAAAAGGATACATTTCAAAGGTTTGCTGGACTATAAGAAGAGGGAAAAGAACCCCCTGGACAGTTATCTATCACTGAGGGAGCAGAAAGGACAGCGCTTTTTTCATCTATGAAAGTTCGATCCTGGTCCTGGGGGCTGGTGCTGCTGAGAAGTTGCTTTAAGTGGGAAACTTAGACATAGGACTTGTCTTCACTACAGCACTAAACTATGTAACGGAAGTCAACGTAACCTACATCGACTTACTTCAGTGTCTACACCGTGCTATGTCGACAGGAGATGCTCTCCCATCAACATAGATTTCTCTGCTCGGTGTTCCCATCAGGTTCCCTTTCTTTTGACCCTTTGACTGCACTCCTGTCCCTGTTTTTCATTAGTTGTCAAAAAAAAAAAAAAAAAAAAGTCAACATAGATTCCATCTCTCGTTGAGGTAGATTACAGAAGTCGATGGTAGAGCGCTCTCCCATCAACTTAGCATGTTTTAACCAGACTTGCTAAATCAATGCCACTACATTGATCGTAGCAGTGCCGATTTAGCCTGTAGTGAAGACAAGCCCATAGGTTGTGTTCATGGGTTTGCCCTTCAAAACACTCCAAGCTGACCTCATAAGGGACTTGTGGTAGTCTCTCTGCAGTGCCTTGAGGAGGACTTGAAGATGTTTCCCATGTTTTCTAAGTGCTTAAGGTAACATTTGCAGCAAATCTAACACCTGTGCAACTGGTAGGCCACTCCAAAGCAGACAGAGCAGCGGACATGTTTCAGCCATTGCCAATGTTAAAGGTAAAAGGCACCCCGCGGTGCTTTGAAGCATCCAAAGAAAAGAACTGGAGCAGCAATTGGAGAGGTACAGCCCCTGCAGGGAACTGTTTTACTGACCATGCTCAAAAAGGAACTACCAGTCCTCAAAGTTTAGGCAGTGCTTAAGCTCAAAGGGTANCATTCAACTGGTTCCCCGCTCCTGCACCAACCAGGTTCCGAGCTGGTGCCCCCTACGTAACAGATACTGCACACGGCACACTGGGGTTATGCACACGGCACGCACGGTACTGTAGCACACGGCACCAATATGGTCTGCACACGGTACCAATATGGCCTGAAGTTGACCAGGTGGAAGGTTCAAGAATGGTCACACGGCACTAATGTGTTGCACACGACACGCTGGGACTCTGCACACGACACCGATGTGACCTTCTGACCGACAATTGGCCATACAGACACCATGACAGGGCATAGGGTCGCGACAGTAACATTTGCAGCAAATCTAATACCTGTGCAACTGGTAGGCCACTCCAAAGCAGACAGAGCAGCGGACATGTTTCAGCCATTGCCAATGTTAAAGGTAAAAGGCACCCCACGGTGCTTTGAAGCATCCAAAGAAAAGAACTGGAGCAGCAATTGGAGAGGTACAGCCCCTGCAGGGAACTGTTTTACTGACCATGCTCAAAAAGGAACTACCAGTCCTCAAAGTTTAGGCAGTGCTTAAGCTCAAAGGGTAACACCTGACCATTGGTGGTGAGACTGGCTTGTGTTCCATCCCTTAGGGACCAAAACTCTAAATGACATTTGGGAATTCTGTCTGCCTCTTTTGGAAGCTGGGACCACAGGAATGAAAATCCTAGCAGATGGTATTTTCAGACAAATTACGTTTGTGTCATTCATAGCAAATAAAAAATAAACTATATATACTGTCATGCTAAACAACAGGCACCTAGATTGGACTCATGATACAAACATATTTAGTGTGTAGCTAAATATGACTGGGCAACAAAACTGGCAGATGAAATTCAATGTTGGTAAATATAAAGTAATGCACATTGGAAAACATAATCCCAATTAGACATACAAAATGATAAGGTCCAGAAATCTTGGATTCATCGTGGATAGTTCTCTGAAAACATCTGCTCAATGTGCAGCAGCAGTCAAAAAAGCTAACACAATGTTAGGAACCATTAGGAAAGGGATAGGTGAGACATAAAATATTATAATGCCACTATATCAGTGTTTCTCAAACTGGGGTCGCCGCTTGTGTAGGGAAAGCCCCTGGCAGGCCGGGCCGGTTTGTTTACCTGCCCCGTCCGCAGGTCCGGCCAATTGCGGCTCCCACTGGCCGCGGTTCGCCGCTGCAGGCCAATGGGGGCTGCTGGAAGTGGCGGACAGTAAGTCCCTCGGCCCGCGCCGCTTCCAGCAGCTCCCATTGGCCTAGAGCAGCGAACCGCGGCCAGTGGGAGCCGCGATCGGCCGGACCTGCGGACAGGGCAGGTAAACAAACCGGCCCTGCCCGCCAGGGGCTTTCCCTACACAAACCCCAGTTTCAGGAACACTGCACTATATAAATCCATGAATCTCCCACACACAGATTGAGTATTGCATGCAGTTCTGGTTGCCATATCTCAAAAAAGAGATATTAGAATTGGAAGGGCAACAAAAATGTGTAGGGGTATGGAACAGCTTCCAGATGAGGAGAGATTAAAAAGACTGGCACCGTTCAGTTTAGAAAGGAGACAACTAAGGAGGGATATGATGGCAGTTTATGAAATCATGGATGGTGTGGAGAAANGCTGGGACTCTGCACACGACACCGATGTGACCTTCTGACCGACAATTGGCCATACAGACACCATGACAGGGCATAGGGTCGCGACAGTAACATTTGCAGCAAATCTAATACCTGTGCAACTGGTAGGCCACTCCAAAGCAGACAGAGCAGCGGACATGTTTCAGCCATTGCCAATGTTAAAGGTAAAAGGCACCCCACGGTGCTTTGAAGCATCCAAAGAAAAGAACTGGAGCAGCAATTGGAGAGGTACAGCCCCTGCAGGGAACTCTTTTACTGACCATGCTCAAAAAGGAACTACCAGTCCTCAAAGTTTAGGCAGTGCTTAAGCTCAAAGGGTAACACCTGACCATTGGTGGTGAGACTGGCTTGTGTTCCATCCCTTAGGGACCAAAACTCTAAATGACATTTGGGAATTCTGTCTGCCTCTTTTGGAAGCTGGGACCACAGGAATGAAAATCCTAGCAGATGGTATTTTCAGACAAATTATGTTTGTGTCATTCATAGCAAATAAAAAATAAACTATATATACTGTCATGCTAAACAACAGGCACCTAGATTGGACTCATGATACAAACATATTTAGTGTGTAGCTAAATATGACTGGGCAACAAAACTGGCAGATGAAATTCAATGTTGGTAAGTATAAAGTAATGCACATTGGAAAACATAATCCCAATTAGACATACAAAATGATAAGGTCCAGAAATCTTGGATTCATCGTGGATAGTTCTCTGAAAACATCTGCTCAATGTGCAGCAGCAGTCAAAAAAGCTAACACAATGTTAGGAACCATTAGGAAAGGGATAGGTGAGACATAAAATATTATAATGCCACTATATCAGTGTTTCTCAAACTGGGGTCGCTGCTTGTGTAGGGAAAGCCTGGGGCAGTAAACAAACCGGCCCTGCCCGCCAGGGGCTTTCCCTACACAAACCCCAGTTTGAGAAACACTGCACTATATAAATCCATGAATCTCCCACACACAGATTGAGTATTGCATGCAGTTCTGGTTGCCATATCTCAAAAAAGAGATATTAGAATTGGAAGGGCAACAAAAATGTGTAGGGGTATGGAACAGCTTCCAGATGAGGAGAGATTAAAAAGACTGGCACCGTTCAGTTTAGAAAGGAGACAACTAAGGAGGGATATGATGGCAGTTTATGAAATCATGGATGGTGTGGAGAAAGTGAATAAGGAAGTGTTATTTTCCCCTTCACATAACACAAGAACCAGAGATCACTTAAAAAAATTAATAAACAGCAGACTTAAAACAAACTTAAGGAAGTGCTTCTTCACACAACGCACAGTCATCCCGTAGCAGGGGATGTTGTGAAGGCCACACGTTTTACTGGGGTTGAAACAAGAACTAGATAAGTACATGGAGTATAGGTCCATCAATGGCTATTAACCAAGATGGTCAGGGATGTAACCTCATGCTCTGGGTGTCCCTAAGCCTCTGACTGCCAGATACTGGATGACAGTGTATGGATCATGCGATAATTGCCCTGTTCTGTTCATTCCCTCTGAAGCATCTGGCACTGGCCACTGTTGAGGACAGAATACTGAGCTAGATGAACCATTCGTCTGACCCAGTATGGCCATTCTGATGTTCTTATGTTAGCTTGACCACATTCTAACACAGTTATTTTTCCTAAATACTTTAGAAGTAGAGCACCATCACCCTTACTCTTAGATTCAGTGCAACCTCTTAGATTCAATGCAATATCACCAACGTATTAGATTATTTCATTTTAGTTACTACTGAATCTTGTAAGAAACCAATATAAAAGTATCTGATTCTCAATGAACCATAAATGTTTATATGCAAGTTTTGTGAGGCCAACACTTGTAGGAGACTACTGAAGCCTGAACAACATCTTGTACAACCTACATTTTATTGTCCAAAAATAAATAAATAAAAAACAGTACAGTTGGGAAACATCTACCTTGTACGGTTCACTGAAGAGGGAGTAACTGGTATTAAATGAACCATCTTCCTGCTGTGCCTCCTGATTTCTCCTCTCCCATTCTTTCCTCCGCAGAATATTTCTGTCTGGTTCATAGACACTGCGTCAAAGGAAAGAGAGAATTTAAAAAAAATTAAAGGGCAACACATAAACCAATGTTAATCTATTAGCGTGGTTCACAGACAGATGGCAAAGATAACAAGAACATGAATCAGATTAATGCCAGTCTAATCAATCAGTGGAAGCTCAGGTCTCTGGGTATGCCAGTGCTTTCTCACACAGAAAACGGATAATTAAATTCTTAAGGAAGCCAAAAAAAAACCAAAAACCCACACATGGGGCAAGCTCTAGCCCGTACTGAGCTTCTCTGCCTGAAATGCGATGCAGAAAAGATCAAAGCAACTTTGACAGAGCACTGAAAGTTCTCTTAAGACACATGGTAATTACAGCTAAGAGTAAATAGAAATTATGAACATATTTCCACTTATGACATATCCTCAGTGTGTTATAAGAGAATGCTCCTTTTTTACATAGCTGTGTTTCTGGAGTGATTCTTTCATTAACCAGCTCCCCAAAGAGCAGTTAAAACTACATACTGTAATGGTTTTCCCAGTTATGCTCCTTCTTCTTATCTCTGCTAATCAGTCAAGTCATGAAACTACTGCTGAATCAATTCCTCCTTCGAACTGATTTGACACCATCACAACTTCAGAGTATGAATAAATGAATATTCGAATGATGCGGTTGGGGGGGTTTACAATTATTAGATTAAAAGGATGACTTCATATTTTGCTTTTTCCAGCTAATGCTTGCCTCTTTTTTTGTGATGTAGTTTTGTAAAGTGGAAAATACATTAGTGTCATGTAAGTGTACTGGCCATAAATAAATAAAATAAAGCTCGTTTTTCTCACTAGCTGCCCAGTTAAGCAAAATGGACTTTAAATCATCTACCCAAGTGACTTAACTTAACATGCATCAGGGAAGACTGTTAAAATGCCCAAAGCTGTTAATTTTAAGATATGAGTGTACTGAAAACATCCAAGATATGTAGACACTGTTAGTATTTTAAAATAATTTCTTAGTAGTGACCAAAGGACACTAAAATCCACTGCTCATTTGTTGACCTGTGTGAGATGAACATCTAAGCCTAATTCTTAATGGACAGGTGTTCACCACTATCTCAGCTGACACCTCTGATTGCAGTCTCAACTCAGAGGCCAAACACTGAGCAGGCAGACTTAAGAGTGCTCTGATCCAAAGGAAGTTTCTCTTCAAAGCAAAATTAAGATACAGCAATGCAGAGAAAGCTGGAAAAGCTGCTGCTTAAGATACACTTTCTCTTTTGCTTAAAGAATATTTTTTTATTCAATGCTGTCAATTTTTCACTTTGCATGTGCAATAAATGTACTTAAAATAATACATCTTCTGAAAGAACTGGACTTGACCCATTTGTACCAATGGGATAATCATAGACTGGTCCCTTAGATTATATGGAGACATTGGTTAAAGCCTTACTATTTCAATGGAACCTGTCTTGTGCAGGTGAGATTCCATTTAGCAACCATTATGAGAGAAAGTAGAGAACATATACCACACACAATAGAGAGAGACAAAGCAGATGTCATTTTAAAGGCAACAGTTACTATACCATACCATCTGAGATAGCCCAGTGTGGTAAATAGATAAGTGACTTCTAACAGGAGGAAGGGGTGGAGTGGGGGCAGGATCGGGGGCACAGCGGGGGTGGGAAGATGCAAGGTGGGAGCTTGGGGGAAAGGGGTGGAGTGGGGGCTGGGCCTGGGGCTTAGTGCGGATTGAGCACCCCCAGGGAAAGGAGGAAGCTGGCACCTGTGGTACAGTATTTAATTACATGATCACATACTATACTTCCCAGTCTGCTCTGGAGATGAATCAAGGTTGTGTACTGAAGACAGATATTTCGCTGTAGGATCTCTACCTCATTTGTTGCAGAAGTTTAAAGGTGTGCGCCTATTGACGGTACTGGGATAGGCAGGTCTAGGTCTGCCCAGAACTGAAAGTCCACCTCCTCAACCAAGTTGGGGGGAGGGAGCCACTGAGCCCTGGCCACTAATGAATTCTTGGGACAACAAATGAAAAAAACAGGGACAGGAGTGAGGTTCGAAGGTTAAAAAACAGGGCAACAGAAGGGGACACCGACCTGAGAACCTCCGACAACACCTAGCGCACTAAAAGAGTGTCTAAGGAGGCACTAGACACCACCCAGAAGAACTCACCTCAGAGGCGGGATTGGAAATAAGTCCCACAGTCGCAGAGCACCCCCTCGTCCAGCTTCCTCCTCTTGGTATGGTGGGCGGCCATCTTGGCCAGCGCCAGGAGGACGTTGACAAGAAGGTCTCATGACTTTGTGGGGCACAGATGGGGTGTGTGTAAATGAGGTGGTGCAGGGAAACAAGGTTCTGGAGGAGCTGGAAGAGGGGCTGCAGCCTGGCACACTCTACGTAGATGTTCACCAGGGTCTCCCTCTTGCTGCAGAAGGGACAAGTTTCAGGGGAGTCTGGGAACCATGCCAGATACACGCCCGTACTCATGGCTCACTGGAGGATTCACCAGCAAATACCCCTGGCAGGTAGTGAGACCAAGGTTGAATACAGGCTAACCCAGTGGGGCTCCCTGCTCTCCACCGATGGCACCAAGTCCTGTCACTTGGCGTCAGGGCGGGACACAAGGGCAAAGAAGTGGATGTATGTGGCATGAGAGTGTACAGATGTTCTCAGGATGCCGTTCAGAGATGGATAAGCTGGATGCCATTCAGCCGAGTGAGGAAGTGTGTTGGGGGAAGCAAGGGAGGTTCGTGGAGCAAGGGCCCAATGACAAGCTCTGCAGGATCAGGGGTGGGCGAGGAGTGCCCTTCTGCAGGAGCCTCTCAAGAAAAGCAAGAGAAGCAGGGGTCAAGGCTTTCCTTACCTCCTGGCGCACACGATGGGGGATGCACAGACAGGACAACCCCACCCGCTGGCCAAATGCCACAGGGTCCACCCAGTCCTTTTGACTCTAGTCCAGGAGGTCTCTATTTCTGGTGGCACCACCCAGGAATGGTCCAGCACACAAAGCGGGACTCTACCTTCTGCATACAAAGGTGTGGGTTGCATAGCAGGGGTTCTGCTAGGAGAACTTCCCCCTGGGTAACCGCTGCAGACCTAGTGCACTCCTGTCCAGAAAAGCTCCAGGATCATCTTCTGGAGACTGGCCAAGGTCCCTGGGGGCAGGCTCAGGGGGTTGAACTGGTGCCAGATAATGGACAGAACTATCTGGTTGATCACCAGCACCATCCCCGGATGGAAGACACCAGAGGGGTCCTGTCCACTTCTGCAACCAGTCAGACACCCTGGCCTCCAGACTGATCCAGTTCTTCAGCAGGGAGCAATTGGTGAGACAGAAAGATACCCATCAATATAGAACAGCGAGCCTACGCCTCACTGGCTGGCACAGAACACAGGTGAAAGGGAGCACAACTGCCATCCATTCCCGAACATCAGGCCTGAACTGTTGACCCAGCTGACCCGAGTGGAGGAGGCTGCCAAACAGATGGCTTGGCAAGCTTCCACCCATACTAGGTCTCCCAGGTCCTGGGCCACGAGGAGCACATCACTGGTATATGTAGATGGGACCACCCACAAGTCCAGCTCTTGAAGTACCAGCTCCATCACTCTCTTACGGAGGAAGGGCTCAATGGTGAGGGCATACAGCTGTCTGGAGGGTGGGCAGCCATGATGCACCCCTCGACCGAAGGTGGTAGGTTTAGTCAAGGCCCAGTTGAGCTTCACCAGACACTCTGCAGCAGCATATAGCTCCTGGAGAAACCCCACAAAGCAGGGACCAAAGCTGAATGCCCACAGAGTGCCCATGAGATACCTTTGATCCACACGGTCAAATGCTTTCTCCTGGAAGAGGGACAGGAGACCATCCCTACATGTGAAATGGAGAAGGTCCCAGACCAGACAGAAATTGTCCACCCTGGGATGGCATAGTCAGGTCAGGGTAGATCACGTCTGCCAGCACAGACTTCAGCCACAGAGTGACGACCTTCGCTATGACTTTATAGTGCATGTTGAGGAGTGACACTGGTGCCAATTCTTCAGGTCATAGAAGTCCCCCTTTTGGGCAGCAGGGCGAACACAACTCGCATGCACAACAGGGGAAGCACTCTGCTCTCTAAGGACTTGGCCCAGATGGTAGCAAGGTCCAGACTAAGGATGTCCCAGAATGCACAGCAGAACTCCACGGTCAGTATCATAATGCAGACACACCAGGGGACCAAATTAAGATTGCACAGGCAACCTTCATTCTGGCATCTCCTAATTTTTGAGAGCTTGACTTCACAACCTTGAATGTAGTTTGTTGCATGTAATATAAAGTAGATTCTCTGTGGTCCCTGATAAGGGTTGCTAAGTACACTTGGAGTAGTAGGGATCTTCTTACATTTACACCTTGAGGTACCTTTCTTCCCATTTAGAAACTCTGGCCTTGAAAAGCTTTATATGTGGCATCTAGTCTATAGACAGATGTTCAGGCAGACATCTCCTTTTGAGGCTGTTATACGTCTGGTCCCTAACCAGTTTCTAGAAATTAAATGAGCACATGAGTCTTCACTCTGGCACCCACAGATTAAAAAAAATCACCCATATGACATTCACTGCTAAAGCTGAGGGTCTTTTTTCCCTCC
>QXTE01000112.1:5696665-5712130 GCA_003942145.1 Platysternon megacephalum | reverse complement strand
GTTGCGTGGGCGTCGGGTATGTGGGTCGCTGTGTGTGCTGGGTATGTGGGTTGCGTGGGTGTCGGGTATGTTGGTCGCGTGGGTGTCGGGAATGTGGGTCGCTGTGTGCGCTGGGTATCTGGGTTGTGTGGGTGTCGGGTATGTGGGTCGTTGTGTGCGCGGGGTTTGTGGGTCGTGTGGGTGTAGGGGATGTTGGTCGCGTGGGGGTCGGGTGTGTGGGTCGCTGTGTGCGTGGGGTATGTGGGTTGTGGGGGGGTCGGGGAGGTGGGTCGCTGTGTGCGCGGGAGAGCGGGGTTGTGTGGGTGGCGGGTATGTGGGGCGCTGTGTGCGCTGGGTCTCTGGGTTGTGTGGGTGGCGGGTATGTGGGTCGCTGTGGGCGCGGGGAATGTGGGTTGCGTGGGGGTTGGGTATGTGGGTCGCGGTGGGTGCGGGGTATGTGGGGTGCGGGGGTGTCGGGTATGTGGTTTTTTGTGAGACGTGGGTCTCCGGGATGTGCGCGCGTCGCCTACGTGGCGCTCTGCGGGTGCTGGGTATGTGGGTTGCGTGGTCGTCGGGTATGTGGGTCGGTGTGTGTGCTGGGTATGCGGGTTGCGTGGGTGTCGGGCGTGTGTGTTGCTGTGTGCGCTGGGCGCGCGGGTCGCGTGGGTGTCGTGTATGTGGGTCGCTGTGGGCGCTGGGTATGTGGGTCGTGTGGGCGCGGGGTATGTGGGTTGTGTGGGTGTCGGGTATGGGGGTGGCTGTGTGTGCTGGGAGGGGGGGTCGTGTGGGTGCCGGGAACGTGGGGGGCTGTGGGCGCTGGGTGTGTGGGTGGCGTGGGTGCTGGGTATGTGGGTAGCGTGGGTGTCGGGTATCTGGGTTATGTGGGTGTCGGGTATGTTGGTTGCGTGGGTGTCGGTTATGTGGGTGGCTGTGTGCGCGGGGTATGTGGGTCGCGTGGTGTCACGGGGTGTGGGGGAGTCCGGGCCCTGTACCCCCGGCTTCCTGCGAGTCACCATAACTCTCAGCCAGCCAGTAAAACAGAAGGTTTATTGAGACGACAGGAACACAGTCCAAAACAGGTCTTGCCAGTACAGACAACCGGACCCCCTTTAGTTAGGTCCATCTGGGGGGCCCAGGGAGGCCACTCTCCCCGCTGGGAAGCCCCAGACCCGTCAGAGTCCCCTCTTCATTCCTAGCGAGCTTCCAAAACTGAAATCCCCCTTCCAGGCGTCTCCTTTCTCCCTTCCCCCCCGCTCCTCCCCCAGCCTTTGTCCTGATTCCCAGTCCGCGGTGTTACCTGGTCTGCAACTCCCCTCCTGGGGTCTCATGTTACATGCTCAGGTATCTCCCTTCCCCCATGCAGGCAGTCCCAGCCCAGCTCCCCTGGAACCTTCCCCCTCAGTATTCAGGGAACACCACAAAACATTCTCACTTCATCACACGTGGGTGTCGGGTCTGTGGGTCGCTGTGTGGGCTGGGTATGTGGGGTGTGTGGGTGTCGGGTATCTGGGTTATGTGGGTGTCGGGTATGTGGGCGCCGGGGGCGCCGGGTATCTGGGTTGCGTGGGCGTCGGGTGTGTGGGTCGCTGTGTGCGGTTGGGATGTGGGTAGCGTGGGTGTCGGGTATCTGGGTTATGTGGGTGTCGGGTATGTGGGCGCCGGGGGCGCCGGGTATCTGGGTTGCGTGGGCGTCGGGTAGGTGGGTCGCTGTGTGGGCCGGGTTTGTGGGTGGTGTGGGTGTCGGGTATGGGGGTCGCCGTGTGCGCTGGGGATGTTCGTCCGGTGGGTGTCGGGTATGGGGGTGGCTGTGTGTGCTGGGAGGGGGGGTCGTGTGGGTGCCGGGAACGTGGGGGGCTGTGGGCGCTGGGTGTGTGGGTGGCGTGGGTGTCGGGTATGTCGGTCGCGTGGGTGTCGGGCATGTGGGTCGCGGTGTGGGCTGGGTATGTGGGTCGTGTGGGCGTCGGGTATGTGGGATGCGTGGGCGTCGGGTATCTGGGTTGCGTGGGTGTTGGGTATGTGGGTCGCGTGGTGTCACGGAGTGTGGGGGAGTCCGGGCCCTGCANATCACACGTGGGTGTCGGGTTTGTGGGTCGCTGTGTGCGCTGGGTGTGTGGGACGCGTGGGTGTCGGGTGTGTGGGTCGCTGTGTGCGCTGGGTGTGTGGGTCGTGTGGGTGTCGGGTGTGTGGGTCGCTGTGTGCGCTGGGTATGTGGGTCGTGTGGGTGTCATCTATGTGGGTTGCTGGGTATGTGGGTCGCGGCGGGTGTTGGTTGTGGGAAGTGTTGGGTACAGCAGAACCTCAGTGTTGTGAACCCCCCGCGAATGGAGGTTGTGGGTAACTGTGAGCACAACGTTGTGGTTCTGTCGGACGTTTCCAGCTGAACGGGGACGTCACACAGCTTTGGAGCTTTACTGCGCTGACAGAAATGCTGCTTTTAACCAGCTTCATTTCGACTAAACAAGCCCAGAAACAGTTTTTGTTAATTTGTCATTTAAAAAACAAATCTTTCTAGTTGTTTAGGTGTCACGCTGTCCGGGGTGTGCTTTCCTTTGTGTGGCTGTCACGGGGTCCCGCTCACACCAGAGGCGCCAACTTTCTCCGGCGCTGGTGGGTGCCCGCGCCCCCCAGCCCCTTTCCCCGCCCCCATTCCAACCCCATCCCCAAAGTCCCTGCCCTAACTCCGCCCCCTCCCTGCCCCTATTGGTTCCCTTCCCCAAACCCCGCCCCGGCCCCGCCTCTTCCCCCAGCGCGCCCTGTTCCCCCTCCTCCCCGCCCCGCGAATCAGCTGTTTCGTGGCGCAAGCGCTGGGAGGGAGGGGGGAGAAGCAGGACGCGGCGGCGGCAGAGGTGAGCTGGAGCAGGGGGGTGGGGCAGGGCGGGGAGCTGCCGGGGGGTGCTGAGCACCCACCAATTTTTGAAGCACCCACGGAGTCGGCGCCTACAGCTCACACTGAAGTCAGACAGTGACTCCCCTCAGAGCGCACCCTCCCCATGGCAAGCCCCCTGGGCTTCAGCACCTCCTGGGTCTGACCTCGGCGCGATCAGCCCCCTGCTCACCCCGGGAGCTCCCCACACCTGAACGGGACCCCCGGGGAGCCTCACACGCCCCAAAGGGCCCTGCCCCCATCTCCGCAGCCAGCAGCGACTCCCAGCCAGCGTGTGACACAGACGGGTTATTAGCCATAGAGCAGAGCTTGTGAACACAGGGAGCAGGAAGTTACAGCCAAGTCCATCTTGGGGGGATCCAGAGCCCTGGGCTCCCCCCCTGAGTCCCAAACCAGGAGACTGACTCCTTCCAGCTGCCCCATCTCAGGGCTTTATCTCTCTCCCCCCCCCGAAAACAGGTCACCTGGTGTCTTTGTTCTTCAGCACATCGCAGAGGAGGGGGCCTGGTCATCAGTTGCCAGGATACGGAGTGTCGGCCTGGCAGCCAGTTGGCATCACACCTGCCCTCTAGGGGTCTCTGCAATGATCACACACCCTGATCCCCCCACCTAGACACTTGAGTAACACATAGGGAAACCGAGGCACACACAGTATTCAGAGAAAACATCAAGAACATTCCCACTTCCTCACACTTTGCTGCTGCCTGATTGCGAACTGCTGGTGCCAAGTGAGGTGTGTGGTGGACGGGTCAGTTTGTAACTCTGAGGTTCTACTCACTGTCGCAGAGGTTGTTGGTATCTGGATTGCCGTGGCTGCTGGGGCATGGAGGGTGTTGGGTATCCAACTTGCTGTGGGCTTTGGGTCACCTCATCTGTGCTGCTCTGTGGCGGGTGTGTGATGACGGCAGGGTTGGGTTGCTGAGTAGCGGTGGTGCTGGGTGCGTGTGTTAGTGTGGCTATTGTGGGTGTGCCAGTGATACCGTGCTAGCCGCCGGCACAGAGACCCACCTGCCGATCCAGTTTCATGTCAATACAATGCCCTGTTGTGGGCAGGGTGAGCTCAGCAAGGGTAGCCAAGGGGTGAAAGGAAACGGAGCCCACGGCTGGCTGGCAGGACCGTGTCTGTATATGCAGGTCTGGGGACATGAACGGTGATACGCTGCTACCCCTGCTGTGCGAGGGACATGTCCACAACCCCAGAGCTCCCAGCCCAAAGCCCGGCTCCCCTGGCCTAGGGCGCGGGCACTGCTCCTGGGCACCTCAGCAGGTGAACAGCGGCTCGTGGACTGAGAATGTTGTGTGTGTCTGTGTGCGTGTGGGGTCGCTGTGTGTATCGGGAGGGGGTGTTGCGGTGCCCGTGTGAGTCTGTGTGCGCGTGGGGTCGCTGTGTGTATCGGGAGGGGGTGTTGCAGTGCCCGTGTGTGTCTGTGTGCGCGTGGGGTCGCTGTGTGTATCGGGAGGAGGTGTTGCGGTGCCTGTGTGAGTCTGTGTGCGCGTGGGGTCGCTGTGTGTATCGGGAGGAGGTGTTGCGGTGTCTGTGTGCGTGTGGGGTCGCGGTGTGTATCGGGAGGGGGTGTTGCGGTGTCTGTGTGCGTGTGGGGTCGCTGTGTGTATCAGGAGGGGGTGTTGCGGTGCCTGTGTGTGTCTGTGTGCGTGTGGGGTCGCTGTGTATATCGGGAGGGGGTGTTGCGGTGTCTGTGTGCGTCTGGGGTCGCTGTGTGTATCGGGAGGGGGTGTTGCGGTGCCTGTGTGTGTCTGTGTGCATGTGGGGTCGCTGTGTGTATCGGGAGGGGGTGTTGCGGTGCCTGTGTGTGGCTGTGTGTACATGAAGTGGCTGTGTGTATTGGGAGGGGGTGTTGCAGTGCCTGTATATGTGTCAGGGTGTATGTCAAGGATCACTGCGTGTATCTGTGTGTGTGTGTGTGTGTGTTAGGGTGACATCAGGCATCAGTGTGTGTATCTGGAGGGGTTGTTGTGGTGTCTGTGTGTGTGTGTCAGGGTGATGTCAAGGATCACTGTGTGTATTGGGAGGTAGTGTTGCGGTGCCTAGGTTGTGTCAGGGTGTATGTCAAGGATCATTGTGTGTATCAGGAGGGGGTGTTGCGGTGCCTATGTGCGTATGGGGTTGCTGTGTGTATCTGGAGGGGTTGTACGGTGCCTGTGTGTGTGTCGGGGTGACACCAAGGATCACTGTGTGTATCTGGAGGGGATATTGCAGTGTTTTTGTGTGTGTCGGTGAGATGTCAAGGATCAGTGTGTGTATTGGCAGGATGATTGCGGTGCCTCTGTGTGTGTCAGTGTGACATCAAGGATCAGTGTGTGTATCTGGAGGAGTTGTTGTGGTGTCTGTGTGCTTGTCGGGGTGTATGTCAAAGATCAGTGTGCGTATTTGGAGGAGGTGTTGCGATGTGTGTGTTGTGTCAGGGTGACACTAAGGATCAGTGTGCATACTTGGCGGGGGTGTTGCGGTGCCTGTGTGTGTGCCGGGGTGACATCAAGGATCACTTCGTGTAACAGGAGGAGTTGTCGCGGTGTCTGTGTGTGTGTCAGGGTGTACATCAAGGATCAGTGTGTGTAAGTGGAGGGAGTGTTGTGGTGCCTGTGTGAGTGTCAGGGTGACGTCAAGGATCAGTGTGTGTATCTGGAGGAGTTGTTGCGGTGTCTTTCTGTGTGTCGGGGTGTAACGATGCTGGTTCTGGCGGGACCCAACTGAGAGTGCCAGTTCAGGACAAATTGCTCAAAACCGGGCAGTTACAGCCCAAGGCTGGGGTTTTTCCACCTCTAGGGCAAACCAAACCAGCCAGACAGGGAGGACTTCGGTCTCACCCCACTGGCTAACCACAAGTCACACAAGCAATTCCCTTAGACACTCCAGATTCCCAGTATCACCACCAGTGCCACTCGCAGCGGCGTATTATCGCCTAAGCCAACAAGGCCTAGGCCTAGGGCAGCAAATTTGCGGGGGCGGCAAATTTGCTCGCTCCCGGCCCCGCCCCAACTCCGCCCCTTCCCCAAATCCCCGGCCCGCCTCCTCCCCCGGGCGCGCCACACGTCCCTCCTTCCACCTCCCTCCCAGGCTTGCTGCGCGAAAGCGCTGGTAGGGAGGGAGGAGAAGCGAGGAGCGGTGCGCTCAGAGGAGGCGGCGGAGCGGAGGTGAGCTGGGGCCGGCGGGCGCGGGGAGTAACCCGTGGGGGGGGGGGCAGGGAATCGCTCCCCACCCCAGCTCACCTCCGCTCCACCGCCGCCATCCCCTGAGCGTGCCGCAAGTCCCCTTCTCCCCCCTCCCTCCCAGGCTTGCCACAGGGGAGCGGAGGTGAGCTGGTGGGGGGGGCGGCAATTTTTTCAGGGCCTAGGGGCGGCAAATTTGTTAAGGCCACTTGTTATGGGGACAAATGGTTATGAAAATCAATCCCCAGTAAAAGAAACAAGGTTCTCCTGATCCCAAAGGACCAAGCCCCAGACCCAGGTCAATATACAAATCAGAACTTACCCACCAATCACGCTGTTGCCAATCCTTTAGAATCTAAAATCTAAAGGTTTATTCATAAAAGGAAAAAGAGCTAGATGAGAGCTAGAATTGATTAAATGGAATCAATTCCATCCGGTAATGGCAAAGTTCTTGGTTCAGGCTTGTAGCAGTGATGGAATAAACGGCAGGTTCAAGCCAAGTCTCTGGAACATCCGCAGCGGGGATGGGTCATCAGTCCTTTGTGTAGAGCTTCAGTTTGTAGCAAGGTCCTTCCAGAGGCAAGAAGCAGGATTGAAGACAAGATGGAGATGAGGCATCAGCCTTTTATAGTCTTTCCCAGGTGTAAGAACACCTCTTTGTTCTTACTGTGGAAAATTACAGCAAAATGGAGTCTGGAGTCACATGGGCAAGTCCCTGCACACTTTGCTGAGTTACAAGGCATATTTGCCTTCTCTCAGTGAGTCAGTTGTGTAGCTGATGGTCCTTAATGGGCCATCAAGCAGGCTAGGCAGAGCTGACACCAACTTGTCTGGGGTGTCTCCCAGAAGCACAGCATAATTTTGAAATACAGACAGTATAGAGCCAATACTTATAACTTCAACTACAAAAATGATACATGCATACAGACAGCGTAATCATAACCAGCAAACCATAACCTGGTCTTAGACACCCTATTTGACCCCATTTATATAAGATTTGGTGCCACTACAGGACTTTGGTTGCAACTATGTTCTATATGGTCCCAGTTCAAATCAATAACATGACATGTATCTGGAGGGGGTGTTGCGGTGTCTTTCTGTGTGTCGGGGTGATGTTAAGGATTAGTGTGTGTAACAGGAGGAGTTGTTGCGGTGTCTGTGTGTGTGTCGGGGTGATGTCAAGGATCACTATGTGTATCAGGATGGGTGTTGCAGTGTCTGTGTGTGTGTCGGGGTGCTGTCAAGGATCAGTGTGTGTATCTGGAGGGGGTGTTGCGGTGTCTGTGTGTTTGTCGGGGTGACGTCAAGGCTCAGTGTGTGTATCAGGATGTCTGTTGCAGTGTCTGTGTGTGTCGGGTTGGCGTCAAGGATCAGTGTGTGTAGCTGGAGCGGGCGTTGCAGTGTCTGTGTGTGGGTCGGGGTGACGTAAAGGATCAGTGTGGGTATCAGGAGGGGGGGGTGGGGGGTCTGTGTGGGTGTCGGGGGGACGTCAAGGATGAGTGTGTGTATCAGAATGGGTGTTGCAGTGTCTTTGTGTGTTTTGGGGTGATGTCAAGGATCAGTGTGGGTATCTGGAGGGGGTGTTGCGGTGTCTTTGTGTGTTTTGGGGTGATGTCAAGGATCAGTGTGTGTATAAGGATGTGGGTTGCAGTGTCTGTGTGTGTGGCGGGGTGCTGTCAAGGGTCAGTGTGTGTATCTGGAGGGGGTATTCCAGTGTCTGTGTGTGTTTTGGGGTGATGTCAAGGATCACTGTGTATCAGGATGGGTGTTGCGGTGTCTGTGTGTTTGTCGGGGTGACGTCAAGGATTAGTGTGTGTATCTGGATGGGGTGTTGTGGTGTCTGTGTGTGTTTCGGGGTTTTGTTACGCATCGGTGTGTGGATCTGGAGGGGGTGTTGCGGTGTCTGTGTGTTTGTCGGGGTGACGTCAAGGATAAGTGGGTGAATCGGAAGGGGTGTTGCAGTGTCTTTGTGTGTTTTGGGGTGATGTCAAGGATCAGTGTGTGTAGCAGGATGTGTGTTGCAGTGTCTGTATGTGTGTCGGGGTGGCGTCAAAGATCAGTGTGTGTGTCTGGAGGGGGTGTTGCAGTGTCTTTGTGTGTTTTGGGGTGATGTCAAGGATCACTTTGTGTATCGGGATGGGTGTTGAAGTGTCTGTGTGTGTGTCGGGGTGATGTCAAGGAGCAGTGTGTGTATCAGGATGGGGCCTTGCGGTGTCTGTGTGTGTGTTGGGGTGACGTCAAGGATGAGTGTGGGTATCAGGAAGTGTGTTGCTGTGTCTGTATGTGTGTCGGGGTGACGTCAATGTACTGTTTCGGCGTCAGCAGAGGTGTAGCAGTGTCTCCGTGTGTGGCGGGTTCGAACCAAAGATCAGGGTGTGTATCTGGAGGGGGTGTTGTGGTGGCTGTATGTGTGTCGGGGTCTCGTCAAGGATCAGTGTGTGTAGCTGGAGCGGGCGTTGCAGTGTCTGTGTGTGTGGCGGGGTGCTGTCAAGGGTCAGTGTGTGTATCAGGATGGGGCTTTGCGGTGTCCGTGTGTGTGTCGGGGTGGCGTCAAGGATTCGTGTGTGTATCTGGGGCCGGCGTTGCGGTGTCTGTGTGTGTGGCGGGGTGCTGTCAAGGGTCAGTGTGTGTATCTGGAGGGGTTGTTGCGGTGTCTGTATGTGTGTCGGGGTGACGTCAAGAATCAGTGTGTGTATCTGGAGGGGTTGTTGCGGTGTCTGTGTGTGTGGCGGGGTGCTGTCAAGGGTCAGTGTGTGTATCAGGATGGGGCCTTGCGGTGTCTGTGTGTGTGTCGGGTTGACGTCAAGGATCAGTGTGTTGATCTGGAGCGGGCGTTGCAGTATCTGTGTGTGTGTCGGGGTGACGCCAAGGATCAGTGTGTGTACCAGGATGTGTGTTGCAGTGTCTGTATGTGTGTCGGGGTGACGTCAATGTACTGTTTCGGCGTCAGCAGAGGTGTAGCAGTGTCTCCGTGTGTGGCGGGTTCGAACCAAAGATCAGGGTGTGTATCTGGAGGGGGTGTTGCGGGGTCTTTCTGTGTGTCGGGGTGATGTTAAGGATCAGTGTGTGTATCTGGGGGGGGTGTTGCAGTGTCTTTGTGTGTGTCGGGATGACATCAAAGATTAGTGTGTGTGACTGGAGGGGGTGTTGCGGTGTCTGTCTGCGTGTGGGGGCGATGTGAAGGATGAATGGGTGTAACAGGAGGTGGGGTTGGGGGGTCTGTGTGGGTGTCGGGGGGACGTCAAGGATGAGTGTGTGTATCTGGAGGGGGGGCGGAGGTGCGTGGTGGTGTGGCGGGGTGTCGTCAAGGGTGGGTGTGGGTTCCTGGATGGGTGTTGCAGTGTCTTTGTGTGTTTTGGGGTGATGTCAAGGATCAGTGTGTGTAGCAGGATGTGTGTTGCAGTGTCTGTATGTGTGTCGGGGTGACGTCAAGTATCAGTGTGTGTATCTGGAGCCGGCGTTGCGGTGTCTGTGTGTTTGTCGGGGTGACGTCAAGGATGAGCGGGTGTGTGAGGATGTGGGTTGGAGTGTAGGTGTGGGTGGTGGGGGGATGTCAAGGAAAAGTGTGTGTATCAGGATGGGGGGTGGCGGTGTCTGTGGGTGTGTCGGGGTGACGTCAAGAATCAGTGTGTGTATCTGGAGGCGGCGTTGCGGTGTCGGTGTGTGGGTCGGGGTGACGTAAAGGATCGGTGTGTGTACCAGGATGGGTGTTGCAGTGTCTGTGGGTGTGTCGGGGTGACGTCAAGTATCAGTGTGTGTATCTGGAGCCGGCGTTGCGGTGTCTGTGTGTTTGTCGGGGTGACGTCAAGGATGAGCGGGTGTGTGAGGATGTGGGTTGGAGTGTAGGTGTGGGTGGTGGGGGGATGTCAAGGAAAAGTGTGTGTATCAGGATGGGGCGTTGTGGTGTCTGTGTGGGTTTCGGGGTGACGTCAAGGATCACTGTGTATCAGGATGGGTGTTGGGGTGCCTGTGTGTGTGTCGGGGGGACGTCAAGGATGAGTGTGTGTATCTGGAGGGGGGGCGGAGGTGCGTGGTGGTGTGGCGGGGTGTCGTCAAGGGTGGGTGTGGGTTCCTGGATGGGTGTTGCAGTGTCTTTGTGTGTGTCGGGATGACATCAAAGATTAGTGTGTGTGACTGGAGGGGGTGTTGCGGTGTCTGTATGTGTCGGGGTGACGTCAAGGATCAGTGTGTGTATCAGGATGGGGGTTGCACTGATAGTGTGTGTGTCGGGGTGATGTCAAGGATCAGTGTGTGTATCAGGATGGGGCGTTGCGGTGCCTGTGTGTGTGTCGGGGTGACATCAAGGATCAGTGTGTGTATCAGGATGGGTGTTGCAGTATCTGTGTGTGTGTCGGGGTGACGTCAAGGAGCAGTGTGTGTATCTGGAGCGGGCGTTGCAGTGTCGGTGTGTGTGTCGGGGTGACGTCAAGGAGCAGTGTGTGTATCTGGAGCGGGCGTTGCAGTGTCGGTGTGTGTGTCGGGGTGACGTCAAGGATCAGTGTCTGTATCAGGATGGGGGTTGCACTGATAGTGTGTGTGTCGGGGGGATGTCAAGGATCAGTGTGTGTATCAGGATGGGGCGTTGCGGTGTCGGTGTGTGTGTCGGGGTGACGTCAAGGATCAGTGGGGGTATCAGGATGGGTGTTGCAGTGTCTGTGTGTGTGTCGGGGTGACGTGAAGGATCAGTGTGTGTATCTGGAGCGGGCGTTGCAGTATCTGTGTGTGTGTCGGGGTGACGTCAAGGAGCAGTGTGTGTATCAGGATGGGTGTTGCAGTGTCTGTGTGTGTGTCGGGGTGACGTCCTGGATCAGTGTGTGTATCAGGATGGGGGTTGCACTGATAGTGTGTGTTTTGGGGTGATGCGGAGGCCACCGGGGTGTACCCTGTTTGCGTGTTGCGGTGTCTGTGTGTGTGTCGGGGTGACGTCAAGGATCGGTGTGTGTATCAGGAGGGGGCGTTGCGGTGTCTGTGTGTGTGTCGGGGTGACATCAAGGATCAGTGTGTGTATCAGGATGGGTGTTGCAGTATCTGTGTGTGTGTCGGGGTGACGTCAAGGAGCAGTGTGTGTATCTGGAGCGGGCGTTGCAGTGTCTGTGTGGGGGTCGGGGTGACGTCAAGGATCAGTGTGTGTATCTGGATGGGGCGTTGTGGTGTCTGTGTGTGTTTCGGGGTGACGTCAAGGATCAGTGTGTGTATCACGAGGGGGCGTTGCGGTGTCTGTGTGTGTGTCGGGGTGACATCAAGGATCAGTGTGTGTATCAGGATGGGTGTTGCGGTGGCTGTGTGTGTGTCGGGGGGACGTCAAGGATCAGCGTGTGTATCTGGAGCGGGCGTTGCGGTGTCTGTCTGTGTGTCGGGGTGACGCCAAGGATCAGCGTGTGTATCTGGAGCGGGCGTTGCGGTGTCTGTGTGTGTGTCGGGGTGACGCCAAGGATCAGTGTGTGTACCAGGATGTGTGTTGCAGTGTCTGTGTGTGTGTCGGGGTGATGTCAAGGATCAGTGTGTGTATTAGGATTGGGAGTTGCAGTGTCGGGGTGTGTGTCGGGGTGCCGTCAGGGATCAGTGTGTGTATCAGGATGTGTGTTGCAGTGTCTGTATGTGTGTCGGGGTGACGTCAAGGGTTAGTGTGTGTATCTGGAGCCGGCGTTGCGGTGTCTGTGTGTGTGTCGGGGTGACGCCAAGGATCAGTGTGTGTACCAGGATGTGTGTTGCAGTGTCTGTGTGTGTGTCGGGGTGCCGTCAAGGATCAGTGTGTGTATCAGGATGGGGGTTGCACTGATGGTGTGTGTGTCGGGGTGATGTCAAGGATCAGTGTGTGTAGCAGGATGGGGCGTTGCGGTGTCTGTGTGTGTGTCGGGGTGACATCAAGGATCAGTGTGTGTATCAGGATGGGTGTTGCGGTGTCTGTGTGTGTGTCGGGGTGACGTCAAGGATCAGCGTGTGTATCGGCGGGGTTATTGCGGAGAGGGCAGAGCGGAGCGGGCTGGGGAGCTGCGTGCCGTGGAAAGGGCAGGGAGGTCTGTTTGAGTGACTCTGCCAGGGTCCCCCCAGCGAGTTGGGGCACCCAAGTGACCAGGACCAGGAGTGACTTGGGCAGTGCCCACCCTGGCGGAGGCGTGTCCCCTCTGCCCAGCCCAGCCTGCCAGCTCGGTCCTACTCCCCTGCCAGCGCCAGAGCTCCCCGGCCTGGACTGGGGCCCCATGCCCACTCCCCGCCCTGGCCTCGGTGCCCTGAGCGGAGGCCGAGGAGCTCGGCCTGGCTGCGGGGTTGGGGGGCTGGATGCCCCCTGGGGATCCAGCACCTGCCCACACCCCGCCTCCCCTGCCCAGGGGGTAGTGGTGCCCACGCCACGGTGACAGGCTGAAGAGACGAGAGCCTGGCCCGGTGCTGGGGGGATGGCAGAAAGCTGAGGGGAAAACTGTCTGTCCATCCTTCCCTCCCACAAGGCACGAGCGCCCTTGGAAGCCCTCTGCTGCCTGCCAGCCCCAACCGGGGACCCCAGAGCAGACGCGGGCGGGGCAGGCGGGGCAGCCATTGATGCTTCTGCAGGGTAGGGGGGCTCAGCAGGGGCGTGTTCCCCTGTCAGGGCTGGTCCCAGTGCATGCCAGGGGGCGCGGGGCTGCGGGGAACGGGCTGAGCAGGGCCTGCTCTCCCCTCTGTCAGGGCTGGCAGCGCCAGAAGGTGCTGGGCTGCAGGGGTCAGGTTCCCTGGGGGGAGCCACAGCTGGGTTCCCCTTCACTTCCTGCCCCACACTGTTGTGTGTCACAGAGTTGCTGTGCCCCTCCCCAGAGGCAGCTGCCTCTCAGCGCTGGGGGGAGCCCAACACCCCTGTGCAGGGGGCTGGGGCCAGTCGCTGGGAGATGCGGCGATGCCAGGGCCCAGCTAGGCCCTGGGGCTAGCACAGGGCTCGGGCAGGGTCCCCTGGGTGCCCTGTTCCTGCCTTCCCAGGCGCAGGCCCTCTCAGAGGTCCAGGGATTTGTCTCAATTTGGTGCGTCCCAGAGCCCGGTTAATTTTAGAGCCCAGAGCCGGCTCCTAGGTAACCGGCCCCCTGCTCCCCCTGCACCCCCTGCCCAGCCCAGCCCAGCTAAAAATGGAACAGGAGGGGAGAGAGAGCAGCTCCCTCTTAAAGGGACAGCGCCGCCAGGCAGCCCAGGGAGCTAGGGTGACCCACCGACCTCCCCAGCAAACACGCTGCCTCCTCCGTCCCCTGCATGGGCTTGTGCCCCCCTTTCCACGCACCCCACAACCCCCTCCCCTACGCCTGTCATGTCACATGCACCCCGTAACCTCCCCCTGTTGTGTGTCACACACAGACACGCACACACACTGACCCAGAGCAGATCCGTGCCCAGCCCCAGGTGTGGGAGAGGAGCTCTGACTGTGCCTTTAAGGGGGGGCTGCCCACACTCCAGGCTGTGCAGAGTGGGGGGAGGGGAAGGGGGACCTGGCCTGCCCCTCCCCAGCTGTGAGGGAGGAGTGGGGGAGGGACATGCTCACAAGGGGCTGGCCAGGTCTCCCGTGCCCAGGTTCACACGCCAGTTCCCAGGCTCACACGCGGGGGACCAGGCTCACACGTTGATGCCCACGTTGTCACGGACCCACAGATCGTGCCCACTCTTGGTCCCGTGCGGTCCGTGGGGGGTGCCCCTTTCAGTGAGACAGCCCTTCTCGGGGGTCCCCTCTCTCTCTGAGCCTTAGCACGTCTGTCTCTGCCGTGGGCCCCCTCAGGGAGTCCCCTCGCTCGGGACCCCCGGGGCCTCTCCCCCCGAAGGGGTTGATCCAACCCTGTTCTCTAGCCCGGAGTGACTCTCAGCCAGCGTAACACAGGAGGTTTATTGAGCGTTGAACCCAGCACCGGAAACTCTCCGGGCCTCAGGCCTGGCCTCCCTCAGCCCAGCACCTCCCAGTCTCCCCTGCATCCAGGGGGGCTCTGCCTGCTCCCCCTCTCCAGCCCCGAGCCCCCCTGCTTCCCAGCTGGGCATCTGCTCCCCCCGGCCCCAAGTCCCGCCTCTGTCCATTGTCTTCTCTCCAGGGAAACAGGGTCGTAAACCGGGTCCCCGTGGCCTCCTCTCCTCGCTTCTGTCCTCTGGCCCCTCTGGCTGGAACCGGCTGGTCAGGTCACCGGGGTCCTCTCTCCGCAGCCCATTGTCCTCCCACTGGCCAGAACCGGCTGCGACTCCTGAGCTGCATCTCCGGGTCGCCAGGTCACCAGTCGCTGGGGTGTCCATTCTCCAGGCCATTGGCTGCGGTCCCAAGTCCCCTCTCCAGTCCTCTGTAACCACAAACTCCCTCTCCCCCCACCTCATTAAACCAGTAACACCCAGGGACACTGAGTCCCACCCGCTCTGCATGCAACCCACTGGAAAACCACGAGAAAACCAAGAAAATCCCCCACTTCTTCACATCGGTTCACGCGTGGCTGCCCAGGTTCACACGTGGGGCACCAGGCTCACATGTTGATGCCCAGGTTCACACGCGGGTGCCCAGCCTCTCACGCTGGTGCCCAGGCTCAGACATGCTTACACAGGGACACCTGCGTGGGCACCTCTGCCCACACAGGCACACACCCTGCCACTCACACACACCTCCGCGATTGCTGACACCGCTGGGACATCCATCCATGCACAACCAGCCAGGGCCCCAGGGCAGGAACACACCTGCTCTCCTCTCTGGGTCCAGCTGGCCCCCTTAGCCGCTGGGATGGCACCAGCCCCACTTGATTCAAGCACACCCATGCCAGGGAGCTCCCCGGCCCCTGCCCTGCCACACTGCCGGCCCCACCACCAGCCCCACCTCGCCTTAGAATCATAGAATCTCAGGGTTGGAAGGGACCTCAGGAGGTATCTAGTCCAACCCCCTGCTCAAAGCAGGACCTAATCCCAACTAAATCATCCCAGCCAGGGCTTTGTCAAGCCTGACCTTAAAAACCTCTAAGGAAGGAGATTCCACCACCTCCCTAGGTAACCCATTCCAGTGCTTCACCACCCTCCTAGTGAAAAAGTTTTTCCTAATATCCAATCTAAACCTCCCCCACTGCAACTTGAGACCATTACTCCTTGTTCTGTCATCTGGTACCACTGAGAACAGTCTAGATCCATCCTCTTTGGAACCCCCTTTCAGGTAGTTGAAAGCAGCTATCAAATCCCCCCTCATTCTTCTCTTCTGCAGACTAAACAATCCCAGTTCCCTCAGCCTCTCCTCATAACTCATGTGCTCCAGCCCCCTAATCATTTTTGTTGCCCTCCGCTGGACTCTTTCCAATTTTTCCACATCCTTCTTGTAGTGTGGGGCCCAAAACTGGACACAGTACTCCAGGTGAGGCCTCACCAATGTCGAATAGAGGGGAACGATCACGTCCCTCGATCTGCTGGCAATGCCCCTACTTATACAGCCCAAAATGCCGTTAGCCTTCTTGGCAACAAGGGCACACTGT
>QXTE01000112.1:5682383-5696267 GCA_003942145.1 Platysternon megacephalum | reverse complement strand
AAAACCCCCTCCAGCCCCTCCTCCTCTGGGCTTTGTCCCTTTCCCGGGCTAGGAGGTCACCTGACCTCTTTGTCTCCAACACCTTCAGTTGGCACCTTTGCAGAGGAGGGGCCCAGGCCATCAGTTGCCAGGAGACAAAGTGTCAGGCATTTATGTGCACTGGCCCTTCCCTCTGCAACAACCATACACCCTTATCCCACCACCTAGAGACTTAAGAACTGCATAGGGGAAACTGAGACACCCACACAGTATTCAGAGGAAACATTAACAACATTCCCACTTCGTCACACCCTCTGTATCCTATCCCCTTGGGCTCACTCAGACTCTGCACAAGGGTAGCCCTAGACACCCCCGTTCCTGGGGCTGCGGCCCTGCCCCCGTGGCCAGCAGCTCTGCTCAGACCCCTGCTGCAAGGGGTCCTCAGACACCCACAAGCCATCCCTGTCCCCGGGGGCAGGCCAGGCCTCCCTTTGCTCCCCAGCACCACGGACAGTCCCAGGGCAGCTGGGCTGGCTCCCTCTTGGGGTCTGGGGGTCCTGGAGAGGTGCCGGGGGGGCTGCATGCTGCTGGGTAAGGCAGCACTCAGGGGTTCTCCGTGCTGCCTGGGGACTCCTGCTGCCCTGGGGCACTCTGGGCTGCGTGTGGGCAGGAGCCCCGGCTGTCTCGGGGTTAATGGGCAGGGGAGGGGGTGCCCAGGCTCCGGCTGGGTCCGTCCCGCGCGCCCGCTGGCTCTTTGTTGCTGGGAGAGCAGGGCAGGCTGGGTAAAATTTCCGCCCCAATAATTTTCCTCTCCACTCGGTGCGTCTCCCTCGCTGGCTGGCAGCTCTGTCCCTCGCTCCGTCCTCTCTCCTGCCTGGGTCCCTGCTCCCCACGGACGCCCATGCCCCTTCCCCTGGGTGCCCGCAGGCAGGAGCTGCCCACTGCGGGTTCTGCACAGGGGCAGCAGGACGGCAGCGTGGTGTCTCCCCGGTGCCCCATGGATGCCCCACGGGCATGTGGCTTGGGCTGAGCCTGGACGCCGCACCATGGGCTCAGCGTGGTACACAGGGCGGCCGTGAGGATGCTGGCTTCCCTCCTGCAGCTGCTCCGGTTCTCAGGCCCCCCCAGCACCACCCCCCAGGCCAGAGCGGGACCCATGCCTGGCAACTCCCTGTGTGGCACCTGCCTCTGCCTGGATAACGATGCGCCCTGCGGAGCTGGGCAGGGCCGGGAGGAGAAGGTACAGACTGTTCCCAGACTGGAGGGGCTGGCGTGTGCCCCCTCTGCTGCCAGGCAGCAGGGAATAAGCTGGGGGCTCCGATCCTGCCCCGGGATGGGGTCTGGCTGGTCAGGGGGTGGGGAATGGGGCATGGGGCCTGTCCCCTCTAGGGGCTCCGATCCCGCCCCGGGACAGGGTCTGCCTGGTTGGGGGGAGGGCGGGGAATGGGACAGGGGGCCTGTCCCTTCTATGGGGTGCCAGTTCCCATCCGGCCCCAAGGCAGGGACTGGCTGGCTCAGGGGGGTGGGGAATGGGGTATGGGGCCTGTCCCATCTAGGGGGTGCCGGCTCCCATCTGGGGTGGGGGGCGTAGAACCAGCTGCATGTCGCTCCCAGCTGCTCTCCCCGCAGTGGGGTTTGCCCTGGGCTAGGGGCTTGAGCCCTGTGGGGTGGTGGGATCATGGATGAGAGCGCCCCCTGCTGCTCAGAGGCAGGAGAGCCTGGTGCTGACATGGGGGGCTGGAGGGAGGGTGAAGTTTCTGTGTCTGCTGAGTGTGGGAGCTGGAACGTACCCCAGGGGTCCCGGACACCGGGGTGGGTTTACATGGGGCCAGATCAGGCGTCTCGCTGGGCTTCCGGCTGCATGTGGCTGGACTCACGTTGTCAGGGCAGGGAGAGCCCTGTGGGATTGGGGGTGCCACCTCTGTGCTGGGGGAGGGGACCCCCGTAGGGCTCTGTGCTGGGGGAGGGGACCCCGATGTAGGACTTTGTGCCAGGGGAGGGGACCCCCCCCCCATAGGGCTCTGTGCCGGGGGAAGGGACCAGCTGCGGTCCCTGTCCCGAGGTGCCCAGCCTGGGGGGGGCAGGGGGTGGATGGTGTTTACAGACATGGCTGCATTTGCTCCTTGTTTCGGGTCGTTACATAAACCCGCGCCCGCTCTCCCCACCTGCCCGCGGCTTGGCATGCGCCAGCCGGCTCTGAGCAGGGCTGTGATTCCCTGCTGGAGAAGAGGGAGCTGTGGGGAGACCCCGACCTGCCCCAGGGCCCAGAGCTGCCTGGCTTGGCTCAGCCATGGCCAAGGGGGCAGGACCATAGCCTGTGCTGCAGGGAGTGGGGGGGCCAGGAGAGATGGGCTGCATATGTGGGGTCAGGAGTGAGGGGCACCAGCAGAGCTGGGGGAGCAGAGGGCTGGGCTGGCAGGGGCTACGGGTCAGGAGTGAGGGGCGCCAGCGGAGCTGGGGTGGGGGCAGGGCCCCAGGAGCGCCGCCAGCTTGTCCCGCCCCCGAACTCCCGCCCCCGACAGAGGCGGCGGAAGGTCCCGCCCCCAAATTACCGCTGATGACCGGGGCGGCCGGCGCCCCCCAAATCTTAGTGCCCTAGGCCACCGCCTAGGTCACCTAATGGGTTGCGCCAGCCCTGCAGGGCCCTGCCCTGGGCTCTGCAGGAGACCGAGTGGGGTGGGAAGAACGGTCCCCGGCCTGAAATCTGTGTGCTGACCTGGGGGGCAGGCCCCGTCTCTGAGCCCGGCACCGTTCATCGAGCCCTTCCCCCTCGGCTCCCTGGAGGCGTCTCGCCCTGGGCCTGGGCCCTGTTTGCATCTCGGACCCTGTATCCTGCAGGGGCCCTGCCCATGCCGGGTGCGTTTCTGTGCTGGGCAGCCCTTGGTTTGCCAGCTGGGTCTCCTGCCGCGTTCTCGGGGGGAGAGCGTCTCTGACCCCCGAGTGCGCCAGGCTGGGGGAGGGTCTGTTCTAGGGCGGGGATGGGCCCGGGGTCCCCGGGATTCGGATTAGCAGGGGGCTCGCGGTGGCTGGAATCCCGGGGCGTGGGGAGGAGGGGGGTAGGGTTTGTCTGTGGGGTGGCCGGAGTGCGGTTAATTCACAGGTCAGAGGAGGGGCCTGTCCAGAGCGCGGAGTCTGGGCTCCTGTGACGGTGCTGCCTGTTGGAGCCAGCTGAGGTCACTCAATCAGGGTGAACTGCAAACAAAACGGGGCAGACAAACCCCAAACGCTGGTGGATATTCCAATACTTAGATTTTCCAAGCCAGCACAAAACAACTTCTATATTACCATACAGGTTACTCAGAAGTCCAAACAACGCAGTTCCCTTAAAGTACCCAGCCTCAGGCCTCCGTCCAGACACACCTGTCAGATATGATGATGATTACTGAGAATCTTACCTCATCATATAAAAGAAAAGGTTCTTCCAATCCCAAAGGATTAACCACATACCCAGGTTCAATTATAACTTAGATCTTACCCAAAATACACGCTATAGTCAATTCTTATTAACTAAGCTAAAATTTATTAAAAAAGAAAAGAGAGAGAGTGTTGGTTAAAAGATCAATACACAGACAGACTTGAATTCAATTCTTGAGGTTTAGATACATAGCAGAGGTGAGCCTGTAGTTGCCAAAAGTCCTTTTAGAAATAGTCCATAGGTTATAGTCCAATGTCCATATTCAGGGTGGCTCCAGTCAAAGACTGGGGATCTCAATCCTTATGGCTTAAGGTTCCTCCCTCTTGAAACCAAAGCAGATCTGAGATGATGTATGATCATGTCCCAGGGTTCTTATACATTTTCAGCAGCCTTTTGGCCTGAGAAAACAACAGGCTTAATTCTCCTTCCTCTAAACATCATGGCAATTAGCACAGGGTAATTTATCCATTAAACAGTTCAGCTACAGGTTACTACAACCTTTAAAGAGACATATAGACAAGCCTTGTTTGCTGACACCACAAGACCTGAGCAAACATTTACCCTTGAGANAGGAGCCAACGGAGCCGGGTGGGGCTGGGCCAGGACTGCTCTGGCCATTACAGGGATGCAGAGCCTGGGGCAGGGGGTCGAGGGCCCCGGGGAGCAGCTGCGGGGCGTGGGGAGCCCCTGCAGCTCTCCCTGGCCTGGCTAGAGCTGCCAGCAGCACAGTGGCTTTGTGCCTTCCCTGGCACACCATGGCAGGCTGCCCCAGAGAGCCGCAGGCAGGCCGGGGCCCAGGGCGCGGGGCGAGTCCCAGGGGCCAGTGTCACGGAGTCCCCGGGCGATGCTCTGGAACTGCTCCCCACCAAGCCAGTCAGGACTTTGGTGAGCCTCCTCTCCCTCGGAGCAGACTGTCTGCAGGGCAAGCAGCCAACACGGCTTCACCTCCTGGGTCTCTGCTTGGAGCATTCAGCATATGCCCCGCCGTGTGCTTCCCACAGCGAGTCCGCCCAGGCGGGGTCCTGGGGAAGCCAGAGGGTCCTGCACCCCAGCTCTGCAGTCAGACGTGACTCTCAGCCAGCCAGTAAAACAGAGGTTTATTAGATGACAGGAACATGGTCTAAAACAGAGCTTGTAGGTACAGAGAACGGGACCCCTCCCCCATTCTGGGGCCCAGCGAGGCAGACACCCCCGTCTGCCCTCACTCCTCGTCCCCAGCCATCCCCAAACTGAAACTCTCCAGCCCCTCCTCCTCTGGGCTTTGTCTCTTTCCCGGGCCAGGAGATCACCTGATCTCTTTGTCTCCAACACCTTCAGTTGGCACCTTGCAGGGGAGGGGCCCAGGCCATCAGTTGCCAGGAGACAAAGTGTCGGCCATTCTCTGTGCAGACACCGTCACACCTGCCCTCTAGGGCTCTGCAACAATCGCACACCCTGATCCCACCCCCTAGAGACTTAAGAACTGGGGAAACTGAGGCACCCACACAGTATTCAGAGGAAACATTAAGAACATTCCCACTTTGTCACAGCCAGTCAGCGCCTCCCAGCAGGGGAGCAGAGACGGGCACAGCACCACCAGCCTGCTGCAGGACTGAGCGAGACCCGAGACACCCCTGGCCGTACAGGGCCAGGGCGCCCCTGGAGCGCCTGCAGCAACCAGTCCTTCCCCTGTGCATTAGGGCGTGGCCCAGGGGAGGGGTGTCCAGGCCGGGCCCCTCCCCATGTCTCTGGGGACCCTATTTATAGCCCCAGTGTCCCAGCTGCCAGCACAGCTAATCCCCATGCCGTGAGCGGGGGAGGGACCGGAGCCGGGGGACGGATGGGAGCAGCTGCTGGGGCGTCCCAGAGCCAGTGGGCAGCGCACGCACCTCGCCCTGGCAGCTGGCACGGCTACATGCGGCCGCGCCACCCGCCCTG
Organism: Platysternon megacephalum; assembly: GCA_003942145.1. Classification (NCBI taxonomy): domain Eukaryota; kingdom Metazoa; phylum Chordata; order Testudines; family Platysternidae; genus Platysternon; species Platysternon megacephalum. The sequence continues at coordinate 5,690,956 of QXTE01000112.1, read as the reverse complement.
CACAGCCCCCCGTCCCGGGGGCACACGGCGCAGCGCCAGGCCATGAGCGCTGGCTGCTGCTGGGAGCAGGGGCCTCCGGCCCAAACACCGACCGGTAAGACGGGTCCTGGCCAGCCAGGCAGGCTGGTCACCACCCCCCAGCGCGTCCTGCCCCCCCCCCAGCCCTGACGGACCCCAGCCTGCCCCCACCCACTCCCAGGGGGGCTGGTCACCCCAATGGTGGCACGGGGTGGCAGTGTCACGGCGCGTACCCGGGGGCGGGGGCGGCGTCACGGCAGGTCGGGGCACGTACCCGGGGGGCGGGGGACGGCGTCACGGCGGGTCGGGGCGTGTTCCCGGGGGGCGGGGGGCGGCGTCACGGCGGGTCGAGGCGTGTTCCCAGGGGGCGGGGGGCGGCGTCACGGCAGGTCAGGGCGTATTCCCGGGGGGCGGGGGGGCGGCGTCACGGCGGAGCGGGTCGAGGCGCGGAGGCGCGAGGTGGTGTCACGGTGGGTCGGGGCATGTTCCCGGGGGGCGGGGGGCGGCGTCACGGCAGGTCGGGGCGCGTACCTGTGGGGCGGGGGACGGCGTCACGGCGGGTCGGGGCGCATACCCGGGGGGCAGCGTCATGGCGGGTCGAGGCGCGTACCCAGGGGCGGGGGGCGGCGTCACGGTGGGTCAGGGTGTGTACCTGGGGGGCGGGGGGCGGCGTCGGGGCGGGAGGCGGTGTCACGGCAGGTCGAGGCGGGGTCACAGTGGGTCGGGGCGCGTACCCGAGGGGCGGGGTCACAGCGGGTCGGGGCGTGTAACCAGGGGCGGAGGGCGGCGTCACAGCGGGTCGGGGCGCGTACCCGGGGGTGGGTGCCAGTGTTCTTGCAGCAGGCGCCGACGTGGTCCCCCCCAGGTGTATGCGCCCAGCTCAGACGCCGGAGGGTTTTCCTGGCAGTACTCGGAGATGTGGCTCTCATGCCCCTGCCCCAGCTGGCGCCCCTCAGCTGCTGCTCCCTGCCCACGGGTAGACGTGGTACGTGCCGTGGGGCTGAATTCCTTGATCTGGTTTTCCCGGGGGCTGGGGGTAACTAGTCCCTGGTCCTGGTGGCAGCCCCATCCCGGCCTGGCTCCGGTAGCCCGTGTGCCCAGTGGAGGGCCTGCCCAGGCCTCGCCCCATCCGACAGGGGGCTGTTCCCAGCAGTGCCCCCTACGCGCTGGGCTCCGTCCCTGGCAGGGCTGTGAGCAGAGGAACGCGGGTGGCGAGAGACCTGGGACCCCAGCAGCCGATGGAGTCAGCCACGAGGCCTTCTTTGGCGCAGGGACTGACGGTGGCAGAGAGAGCCGTGTCTCCTTCCCAGACCCCACCGCAGCTAGGGCAGCCATGCCAGCCAGCTCCCCACGACTCCGCCAGGCCAGCCAGTGACCGCACTTCCCGAGTTCTCCTCTGTGACCAGTGCGACAACGTGGAAATAGTGGGCAACATTTTTAGGAGGGCTTCTGTGCCTCAGTTTCCCCTGTGTGCTGCAGTGTCAGCCGGTGGGGGGAGGGGACTCTGCTCTCAGGGCAGGCTGACACGCATTGGTGTGGGTGTCACCTACTCTCTGGGCCTTCGTCTCCAGGGCATCGGAGCATCATAGAACCGTAGGACTGGCAGGGACCTCGAGAGGTCTCTAGTCCAGGTCCCTGCACTGAGGCAGGACTAAGTATTATCCAGACCATCCCTGATAGGGGTTTGTCCAACCTGCTCTTAAAAATCCCCAATGACGGAGATTCCACAACCTCCCTGGGCAATTTATTCCAGTGCTTAACCACCCTGACAGGAAGTTTTTCCTAATGTCCAACCTAAACCTCCCTTGCTGCAATTTAAGCCCATTGCTTCCTGTCCTATCATCAGGAGAATAATTTTTCTCCCTTCCCCTTGTAACAACCTTTTATGTACTTGAAAACTGTTCTCATGTCCCCTCTCAGTCTTCTCTGCTCCAGACCAAACAGACCCAGTTTTTTCAATCTTCCCTCATAGGTCATGTTTTCTAGACCTTTCATCATTTTTGTTGCTCTTCTTTAGACTTTCTCCAATTTGTCCACAGCTTTCCTGAAATGTGGCACCCAGAACTGGACACAATACTCCAGTTGAGGCTGTGTCATGGAGAGTGGGGGAGTCAGGGCCCTGCACCCCTCTTCCTGGGATTCACCGTGACTCTCAGCCAGCCAGTAAAACAGAAGGTTTATTAGATGACAGGAACACAGTCCCAAGCAGAACTTGTAGGTACAACCAGAACCCCTCAATCAAGTCCTTTTGGGGGTTTTAGGGAACTTAGCCCCCAGCTTGGGGTTCCCTGCATTTCACCACCCAGCCCAAAAACTCCCAAACCAAAAACTCCTCCGGCAGGTCTCCCCCTTCCCCTTCTCCTCCTCTCCTTTGTTCAGTCTCCCGGCCGAAGGTGTCACTTCTCCCACCCCCCTCCTGGCTCAGGTTACAGCTCAGGTAGCTTCCTTCCCATCCCCAATGTAACTCCCCTGCCACATTCCCAGGTCAAATCCGCCCTGCTCCCTGCTCCGTCACAGGCCGTATCAGCGCGGAGCAGAGCGGAAGAATCACTTCTCGTGTCTTGCTTACAACACTCCTGCTAATACAGCCCAGAATGATGTTCGCTTTTTTTGCAACAGCGTTACACTGTTGACTCATATTTAGCTTGTGGTCCACTATGACCCCCAGATCCCTTTCCGCAGGACTCCTTCCTAGGCCGTCATTTCCCACTTTGTATGTGTGCAACTGATTGTTCCTTCCTACGGGGAGCACTTTGCATTTGTCCTTATTGAATTCCATCCTATTTACTTCAGACCATTTCTCCAGCTTGTCCAGATCATTTTGAATTTTAATCCTATCCCACAAAGCACTTGCAACCCCTCCCAGCTTGGTATCGTCCGCACACTTTCTGAGGGCCTGGCTACACGTGCAGCTGTACAGCGCTGGGAGTTAAACCCGCCGTCGGGGAGCGCAGTAGGGAAAGCGCTGCAGTCTGTCCACACTGACAGCTGACAGCACACTGGCATGGCCACAGTTGCGGGACTTGCAGCAGCATTGGGAGCGGTGCATTATGGGCAGCTATCCCAGCATGCAAGTGACTGCAACGTGCTTTTCACATGGGGGTGGGTGGGGTGGAGTGTGACAGGGAGTGTGTTGTGTGTATGTGGGGGGAGAGAGAGGGGGGTTTTGGGGGGCTGAGAGCATGTCAGCATGCTGTCTTGTAAGTTCAGACAGCAGCAGACCCCCTCCTCCCCGCCTCTCTCTCTCTCACAGCAGCAGCATTCCACACTCATGGTTGCTTTGTCTCGGAGCAGATAAGCAGCCGGCTGTCAGAAACGGAGCTTTCAAAGGGGATATCCGCATGCCTGCAGCGAGTTCAAAACAATGACAAGAGTGGCCACTTGACTTAAGGGGATTATGGGATGTTTCCGGAGGCTAATCAGAGCGCAGTAATGCAACACCTCGTCCAAACTGATGCCCGGGCTTGTAGCCAAGGCACAGCAAACGTTATTCCTCTCGCCGAGGTGGAAACCAGCAGAGCTGTAGCTGCGGAGTCAGAGCGCTCGACGGGCCTGGCCAGTGTGGACGGGTAGTGATCTAGGGCGCCCGGGGATGCTTTAATGCGCTGTAACTCGCAAATGTAGCACTCTCTGTGCCATGATCTAAATCAGTGACGATATTGAACAGAACCGATCCCTGCAGGACCCCACTCGTTATGCCCTTCCAGCCTGACTGTGTGACGAAGTGGGACTGTTCTTAATGTTTCCTCTGAATACTGTGTGGGTGCCTCAGTTTCCCCTATGCATTTCTAAGTCTCCAGTGTGCATAAATGGCTGACCATCTGTCTCCTAGCAACAAATGGCCAGGGCCCTTCCCCCCTTGCAAGGGGATAGCTAAAGGTAAACAAAGTGACCTCCTGGCCCGGGAGAGAGACAAAGCCCAGAGAGGAGGGGCTGGAGGGGGTTGCAGTTTGGAGCTGGCTGGGGATGAGGAGTGAGGGCAGACGGGAGTGTCTGCCTCGCTGGGTCCCAGAATGGACCCGGCGGAGGGGTCCCGTTCGCTGTGCCTACAAGCTCTGTTTTAGACCATGTTCCTGTCATCTAATAAACCTCTGTTTGCTGGCTGGCTGAGAGTCACGTCTGACTGCGAAGTGAGGGTGCAGGGCCCTGGGCGGACTCGCTGTGGGAAGCGCACAGAGGGGCATATGCTGAATGCTCCAAGGAGAGACCCAGGAGGTGAAGCCGTGTGAGCTTCTTGCCCTGAAGACAGTCTGCTCCGAGGGAGAGGCGGCTCCCCAAAGTCCTGACTGGCTTTGTGGGGAGCAGTTCCAGAGCATCGCCCGGGGACTCTGTGACACTGCGAACCACTCTCTGGGGACGGTTTTCCAGCCAGTTCTGCACCCACATTGTATTTCCCTAGTTTGTTCATGAGAATGTCACATGTGACAGTATCACAAGCCTTATTAAAGTCGAGATACACCACATCTACCGCTTCTCCTCACCCACAAGGCTTGTTACCCTGTCCCAGAAAGCTACCAGGCTGGTTTGACACTATTTGTTCTTGACAAATCCATGCTGACCTCAGTTCCCCGGGTTGTCTCAGGTTCCCAGTAATCAGGGTATTGACTTGCCTGGATTTGTTCCCGTTCATGCCAGGCTGCACTCAGCGTGCTAGGTAGATCTGTTCCTCGGGCCCTCGGTGGAGTGGGGACGGCCCTCCAGGCTCCGCTCACACTCGCGTCCCCACGGCCCTCAGCGACAGCGACGAGCTTCGTAGCCTTGGCTCAGGACGGGACAGTAGCGGCCGCGACACGGTCGTCCGTGCAGACCGCGGCTGGGCCTCGGGCCCTCAGCACGTGTGACGCAGCAGGGAGGGGGGCGGAGGGGAGTTTTACTGGGACTGGCTGCATGGGAGGTGGGATACCAGGGGGTGACTTCACTTGAGGGACGATCCCTGAGCCTGTAACCTGAGCCCAGGAGGGGGCTGGGGCCAGGCGACACCTCGGCCTGGGAAACTGGACAAAGGCTGGAGGAGGAGCCGGGGGCGGGCGGGGGGGAGGGGGGGGATCTGGGTGAGACGCTGGAGGGGGTTTCAGTTTTGGGCTGGCTGGGGAAACGGAGGGAACCCCAGGACTGGGGTCTAAGCTCCCTGCCCTGGGGAGGGACCTGGCTGGGGGGTCCTGGTTGTACCTACAAGCTCTGCTGGGGACCCTGTTCCTGTCGTCTAATAAACCTTCTGTGTTACTGGCTGGCTGAGAGCCCCGGTGAATTGCAGGAAGTGGGGGGGGGGTGCAGGGCCCTGACTCCCCCACATGCCGTGACACCACGGCTTCGGGGCGGATGCAGACTGGGGATGGTGGGTCTTCAGTCGCTATTTAAATAACCTCCAAGCCCCCCCCCCGCCCCAGGACTGCTGGGGGGTCACCTGAGCGCAATCCGTCTGCACCCACATGCTGACAAGCACCAGTTACCCTACGGGTGAGGGACCACCCCCACCCACGGACAGGGCGAGTACCCCGGGGAGTGTGTAGTAATGTATCCGTGGGAGCAGGTAGGGGTGGGTGAGTACCTGGGGGAGGGGCTGTAATATTGATGCTGCAGGGTAGGCGAGTACCTGGGGGAGTGGCTATAGCATTGATGCTGCAGGGGGGTGAGTACCTGGGGGAGGGGCTGTAGTATTGATGCTGTGGGATGGGTGAGTACCTGGGGGAGGGGCTGCAGTATTGATGCTGTGGGATGGGTGAGTACCTGGGGGAGGGGCTGCAGTATTGATGCTGCAGGGGGGTGAATATCTGGGGGAGGGGCTGCAGTATTGATGCTGCAAGGGGGGGTGAGTACCTGGGGGAGGGGCTGTAGTATTAATGCTGCACGGGGGCAAGTACTTGGGGGAGGGGCTGTAGTATTGATGCTGCAGGGGGGCGAGTACCTGGGGGAGGGGCTGTAGTACTGTAGCTGTGGGACTCTGGGGTGCCGCCGTTCCTGCAGGGAGGGGTCTGACCGTCTGCGCCTCAGGAGTGAATCTGCTGGTGTTGTGGAGCCATGGTGTGATGTTTATGCAAATTCTATAATGAGCTGATTTGCATATGGACCCTCATTTGCATGTAGCCCTCATGTCTGGCGTCAGGCCGTGTCCCCAGCGCTGGGAGGCCTGGCCTGTGCAGCCCCACCCCTGTGCAGCCCCACCCCTGTGCAGGCCCAGCCCCCCCGGCTGGTGCACACGCTTGGCGGGGGCCTTGGGGTGGCATGGCTGGCTGGTGCCTTCTGCTGGGCGCCCACCTTGTGCGGCCCCGGGATGCTGGGTCGTGGGCGGAGTCCCCCAGTGCTGCCCCGAGGCCAGGAACATGGGGGGGGGGGGGTGTCTGCTGTGTGGAATGGAATTCTGTCCATTGGGGCCCCTGGCCCAATCCTCCCCCCGCCTCCTGGAAACAGTCTGCCCCGCCCCACCCTGCCCCACCCCATAGAATCATAGAATCTCAGGGTTGGAAGGGACCTCAGGAGGTATCTAGTCCAACCCCCTGCTCAAAGCAGGACCTAATCCCAACTAAATCATCCCAGCCAGGGCTTTGTCAAGCCTGACCTTAAACACCTCTAAGGAAGGAGATTCCACCACCTCCCTAGGTAACCCATTCCAGTGCTTCACCACCCTCCCAGTGAAATAGTGTTTACTGATATCCAACCTAAACCTCCCCCACTGCAACTTGAGACCATTACTCCTTGTTCTGTCATCTGGTACCACTGTGAACAGTCTAGATCCATCCTCTTTAGAACCCCCTTTCAGGTAGTTGAAAGCAGCTATCAAATCCCCCCTCATTCTTCTCTTCTGCAGACTAAACAATCCCAGTTCCCTCAGCCTCTCCTCATAACTCATGTGCTCCAGCCCCCTAATCATTTTTGTTGCCCTCCGCTGGACTCTTTCCAATTTTTCCACATCCTTCTTGTAGTGTGGGGCCCAAAACTGGACACAGTACTCCAGGTGAGGCCTCACCAATGTCGAATAGAGGGGAACGATCACGTCCCTCGATCTGCTGGCAATGCCCCTACTTATACAGCCCAAAATGCCGTTAGCCTTCTTGGCAACAAGGGCACACTGTCGACTCATATCCAGCTTCTCGTTCACTGTAACCCCTAGGTCCTTTTCTGCAGAACTGCTGCCCAGCCATTCGGTCCCTAGTCTGTAACAGTGAATGGGATTCTTCCGTCCTAAGTGCAGGACTCTGCACTTGTCCTTGTTGAACCTCATCAGGTTTCTTTTGGCCCATCCCGTCCTTAAAGGGACAGCGCCCAGTAACCAACACGATATCCCAATGCATCCGCACAGCCAGTGCCAGCACTCTCCAGCCATTGTACCCAGGGGCAGGGATTTCCCTACACCGCCCTGAATTTCCCCAACACCCCCATCTCCCCCCAGTTTCATGCAGTGTTGCCAATTTAGTCGTTGGTTGGAAATTTGAATTGAAATCGAAACATTAATACACACTTTAAAAGCGGATCCAGTGTATGAGAAAATACTTGTACTGAGAAAACAGAATGGGTTTGAAAAGTGTGAACGAAGACTGGCTTCCTCACACAGCTGTTATTTATGACAATGGCGGCACATTGGTTTCGGCTCCCTCGGCCAACCTACTCCTTTCAAACGATGATCTGTAAGCGAGGGCTGAATGAGCTCTGCCCTGACAGCTAGTGATGAGCCAGGGGTGGGGGAAAAGCTTCAGGACCAGACTCACCTGCTCTGCCCAGGTATCCAGCAGACAGAGCTGTGCTGCCCAAGGGATCAGCTCTGGCTGGTGTTGGGTTACGAATCACTTTAGTACTGAATGTGGGGGTCATGAAATGTTCTCCTTATTGTATGAGTAAAGGGCAGCAGATCTGTGCTTAGCCTGCCTGAATGAGGGGGTCTCCTCAGTGCTAATTTGTGCTAGGGCTTGCCAGCGCTGAGCCCCGGCACCTCTGGGCTCAGCCGTTCAGAGCCCTGGGACCTCTGGGCCTGGCGGTTCAGAGCCCTGGGACCTCTGGGCCTGGCAGTTCGTAGCCCCGGCACCTCTGGGCCTGGCAGTTCAGAGCCCCGGAACCTCTGGGCCTGGCGGTTCAGAGCCCCGGCACCTCTGGGCCTGGCGGTTCAGAGCCCCGGCACCTCTGGGCCTGGCGGTTCAGAGCCCAGCACCTCCGGGCCTGGCGGTTCAGAGCCCAGCACCTCCGGGCCTGGCAGTTCAGAGCCCAGCACCTCCGGGCCTGGCAGTTCGGAGCCCCGGCACCTCCGGGCCTGGCAGTTCGGAGCCCCGGCACCTCCGGGTCTGGCAGTTCAGAGCCCCGGCACCTCCGGGCCTGGCGGTTCAAAGCCCGGCACCTCTGGGCCTGGCGGTTCGGAGCCCCGGCACCTCTGGGCCTGGCGGTTCGGAGCCCCGGCACCTCCGGGCCTGGCGGTTCGGAGCCCGGCACCTCCGGGCCCGGCGGTTCAGAGCCCCGGCACCTCCGGGCCTGGCGGTTCAGAGCCCCGGCACCTCTGGGCCTGGCGGTTCAGAGCCCCGGCACCTCTGGGCCTGGCGGTTCAGAGCCCCGGCACCTCTGGGCCTGGCGGT
>QXTE01000112.1:5649060-5668210 GCA_003942145.1 Platysternon megacephalum | reverse complement strand
CTGAGTACGGTTATCCAGCCAGTTATGCACCCACCTTATAATAGCCCCATCTAAATTGTATTTGCCTAGTTTATCGATAAGAATATCATGCGAGACCGTATCAAATGCCTTACTAAAGTCTAGGTGTACCACATCCACCGCTTCTCCCTCATCCACAAGATTCGTTATCCTATCAAAGAAAGCTGTCAGATTGGTTTGACACGATTTGTTCTTTACAAATCCATGCTGGCTATTCCCTATCACCTTACCACCTTCCAAGTGTTTGCAGATGATTTCCTTAATTACTTGCTCCCTTATCTTCCCTGGCACAGAAGTTAAACTAACTGGTCTGTAGTTTCCTGGGTTGTTTTTATTTCCCTTTTTATAGATGGGCACTATATTTGCCCTTTTCCAGTCTTCTGGAATCTCTCCCGTCTCCCATGATTTTCCAAAGATAATCGCTAAAGGCTCAGATACCTCCTCTGTTAGCTCCTTGAGTATTCTAGGATGCATTTCATCAGGCCCTGGTGACTTGCAGGCATCTAACTTGCAAGTACAGAGCCAATATTCATAACTTCAACTACAAAATGATACACACATACCGACAGCATAATCATAACCAGCAAATCATAACCTTTTTATAGACACCTCACTCGACAACCCTTGTACAATATTTGCTGCAAATATATAACAGTGGTTGCAACAATGATCTATACGGTCACAGCTCATTTCAATAACGTCACACACCCTTATCCCCACCACCTGGGCTATGGTGCAATACACAGGGAAACTGAGGCACACCCAGTATTCATGCAGAACAGTTAGACTCACACAGGCTCACGTACAACATCACAAGGGGAAAACCCCACTTCATCACACCTGGTTCTGCACCATGGGCATGGCATGAGCTCAGCACCCCGCCCTGTGCACGGTGCCCATGCCCCCCATGCCAGCCCCAGGCCTGGAGGCTTTTTCCCCAGCATGGGGGTTTGTGCCCGTCGCTGGGAAATGTGCCGGGCTCTGGACACCCCAGAGCCGGGTGACTGGCAGCAAACAGCACCATGGGCAGAGGGGCACTCGCTCCGCAACACACCCGCAGGCTGTGCCACCTCCCTCTGCCCGTCCCCAGGGCCTGGCGCAGCGCCCCGGGCACTGAGACACAATGGCCCTGCAGAGCCCCCCACACCTGCAGCACGTGTGCGCGCACAAACACGCACCCCGCACAGCCAGAGACGTACAGACACACACACACCCCTGCACAGAGACACACACAGACACACCCCTGCACAGCCAGAGATGTACGGACACACACCCACAAACACGCACCCCGCACAGCCAGAGACGTACAGACACACACACAGACACACACCCCGCACAGCCAGAGACGTACAGACACACACACAGACACACACACACCACTGCACAGAGACACACACACACACTCCTGCACAGCCAGAGACGTAGAGACACACACACACAAACACACACCCCACACAGCCAGAAACGTACAGACACACACACAGACACACATACACCCCCGCACAGGCAGAGACCTACAGACACACACACACAGACACACACACACCCCCCCACAGAGACACACAACACACACCCCTGCACAGCCAGAGACGTACAGACACACACAGACACACACACACCACTGCACAGAGACACACAACACACACCCCTGCACAGCCAGAGACATACAGACACACACACACCCATGCACAGAGACACACAACACACACCCCGCACAGCCAGAGACATACAGACACACACACACACACACACACACCCCACACCCACAGAAGCGCACAGACACACACACAGACACACACACACCACTGCACAGACACACACACACACACACCTGCACAGCCAGAGACATAGAGACACACACACACAAACACACACCCCACACAGCCAGAAACGTACAGACACACACAGACACACATACACCCCACCACAGGCAGAGACGTACAGACACACACACACACACACACACACCCCACACCCACAGAAGCGCACAGACACACACACAGACACACACACACACCCCTGCACAGAGACACACACAGACACACCCCTGCACAGCCAGAGATGTACGGACACACACCCACAAACACGCACCCCGCACAGCCAGAGACGTACAGACACATACACACAGCGACAGACACCCCTCCACAGACACACAACACACACTCCTGCACAACCAGAGACGTAGAGACACACACACACAAACACACGCCCCGCACAGCCAGACACGTACAGACACACACACACAGACACACACACCCCCCCGCACAGAGACACACAACACACACCCCGGCACACCCAGAGACCTACAGACACATACACACAGACACACACACACCCCTGCACGGGCAGAGACGTACAGACACATACACACAGACACCCACACACCCCTGCACAGAGACACACAACACACCCCCCTGCACAGCCAGAGACGTACAGACACATACACACAGCGACAGACACCCCTCCACAGACACACAACACACACTCCTGCACAGCCAGAGACGTGGAGACACACACACACAAACACACACCCCGCACAGACAGACACGTACAGACACACACACACAGACACACACACACCACTGCACAGAGACACACAACACACACCCCTGCACAGCCAGAGACGTACAGACACATACACACAGAGACAGACACCACTGCACAGACACACAACACACACTCCTGCACAGCCAGAGACGTAGAGACACACACACACAAACACACACCCCGCACAGCCAGAAACGTACAGACACACACACACAGACACACACACACCCCTGCACAACACACACCCCTGCACAGCCAGAGACGTACAGACACACACACACCCCTGCACAGACACACACACAGCTGCACAGACAGAGATGTACAGACACACACACACCCCTGCACAGAGACCTACAGACACACACACAGAGACACACACCCCGCACAGCCAGAGATGTACAGACACACACACACCCCTGCACAGACACACACACAGACACACAGCTGCACAGCCAGAGATGTACAGACACACACACACCCCTGCACAGAGACCTACAGACACACACACAGAGACACACACCCCGCACAGCCAGAGACGTACAGACACACACACACCCCTGCACAGACACACACACAGACACACAGCTGCACAGCCAGAGATGTACAGACACACACACACCCCTGCACAGAGACCTACAGACACACACACAGAGACACACACCCCGCACAGCCAGAGACGTACAGACACACACACAGACACACACACACACCCCTGCACAGAGACACACACACACACCCCTCACAGCCAGAGACGTACAGACACACACACACCCATGCACAGAGACACACAACACACACCCCGCACAGCCAGAGACATACAGACACACACATACCCCTGCACAGAGACACACACACACACCCCTGCACAGCCAGAGATGTACAGACACACACACACACAAACACACACCCCACACAGCCAGAAACGTACAGACACACACACACAGACACACATACACCCCTGCACAGGCAGAGACGTACACACACACACACACAGACACACACACACCCCTGCACAGAGACACACAACACACACCCCTGCACAGCCAGAGACGTACAGACACATACACACAGAGACACACACCACTGCACAGACACACAACACACACCCCTGCACAGCCAGAGACGTACAGACACACACAAACACACACCCCTCACAGCCAGAGACGTACAGACACACACACACACCCTTACACAGAGACACACACACACCCCTTCACAGCAGACACATACACACACACACACACACACACACCTCTACACAGCCAGATATGTACAGACACACACAGAGACGTACAGACCCATACACACACACACACACACACACACACACCTCTACACAGCCAGATATGTACAGACACACACAGAGACGTACAGACCCATACACACACACACACACACGTACACACACAGACACATGAGCACACCCACCCACACCTGTATACCGGTTGTCACGGACTCACAGATCGTGCCCACTCTTGGCCCCGTGCGGTCCGTGGGGGGTGCCCCTTTCAGTGAGACAGCCCTTCTCGGGGGTCCACTCTCTCTCGGGGTCAGGCCCCTCCACCTCCTGGAGCCGCACCTCCCTGAGCCTGGCTCTGCCATGGGCCCCCTCAGGGAGTCCCCTCGCTCTGGACCCCCGGGGCCTCTACCCCCCAAAGCGGTTGATGCCCCCTGTTCTCTAGCCCGGAGTGACTCTCAGCCAGCGTCACACAGGAGGGTTTATTGAGCGTTGAACCCAGCACAGGAAACTCTCCGGGCCTCAGGCCTGGCCTCCCTCAGCCCAGCACCTCCCAGTCTCCCCTGCATCCAGGGGGGCTCTGCCTGCTCCCCTTCTCCAGCCCAGAGCCCCCCTGCTTCCCAGCTGGGCATCTGATCCCCCCCGGCCCCAAGCCCCCCCTCTGTCCATTGTCTTCTCTCCAGGGAAACAGGGTCGTAAACAGGGTGGCCTCGGCCTCCTCTCCTCTCTTCTGTCCTCTGGCCCCTCTGGCTGGAACCGGCTGGTCAGGTCACTGGGTCCTCTCTCCGCAGCCCATTGTCCCCCCACTGGCCAGAACCGGCTGCGACTCCTGAGCTGGGCCTCCGGGTCACCCGGTCACCAGTCGCTGGGGTGTCCGTCCTCCAGGCCAGTGGTTGGGGTCCCAAGTCCCCTCTCCGGTCCTCTGTAACCACAAACTCCCTCTCCCCTCACCCCGTTAAACCAGTAACACCCAGGGACACTGAGTCCCACCCGCTCTGCATGCAAACCACTGGAAAAACAAGGAAAACACAAGAAAATCCCCCACTTCGTCACACCCCCACACACAACTGCATACACCTACACCCCCCCACACACACACATAAACCCAGAGAGACACACACGTACACACACAGAGCCACAACCAATCCAAATGGCCCATGCAGACCAGCACACGGCCATGGGCAGAGCCGTCTGTGCCAACACCCCCTTGTGCCCACAGCCAGCCCCTGCGCTCTCTGCCCCGGCTGTGCGGTGCCTCCCCGGTAACGGGGTCTCTCCCACCCGCCTGCAGGTGCTGAAGGGCTTCCCCGAGTGCCTGCAGGCCGACATCTGCCTGCACCTCAACCGCAGCCTGCTGCAGAGCTGCCGGCCCTTCCAGGGGGCCAGCAAGGGCTGCCTGCGCGCCCTGGCCATGAAGTTCAAGACCACGCACGCCCCGCCCGGCGACACGCTGGTGCACGCCGGCGACGTGCTCACCGCGCTCTACTTCATCTCCCGTGGCTCCATCGAGATCCTGCGCCGCGACATGGTGGTGGCCATCCTCGGTGAGGGGGCGGGCGCTGCCGGGTTTGGGGGGCTGCCGGGCAGGCAGGGGGGCGGGCGCTGCGGGGTGAAGGGGGCGGACGCTGCCAGCTGGGGGGGGGGGCACTGCCAGGTGGGGGGGGCTGCCAGATGGGCGGTGCCAGACCAGGGGGGCAGGAGCTGTGGGGGGGGGCAGTGGATGCTGCCAGTGGGGGGGGCACTGCTAGTTGGGGTGAGGGACTGCTGACCAGGGGGCGGGCACTGTTGGGGGGGGGCAGGAGCTGTGGGGAGACACTGCCAGACGGGAGGGCATGGGCATGGGCTCTCTGTCTCTCACATCACCCCATGGCACGGCCCCCAGCCTGGCGCCCAGGAGAACCTAACAGCCCCCCCGGCCCAGCCCACCCTGGCACGTGCCCCCCCATCCTGCCCAGCCCACCCCTGGCGTGTGCCCCGCGGCCCATGCCCCGTGGGAGACCCACGCTGACCCTGCCGTGCTGCCCCTAGGGAAGAACGACATCTTTGGGGAGCCACTGAACCTGTACGCGCGGCCGGGCAAGTCCAACGCGGACGTGCGGGCTCTGACCTACTGCGACCTGCACAAGATCCAGCGGGAGGAGCTGCTGGAGGTGCTGGACATGTACCCCGAGTTCTCGGACCGCTTCTGGGCCAGCCTGGAGATCACCTTCAACCTGCGCGACGTGAGAGACGGGAGGCTCCGGGGGGGCTGAGCGGGGCCGGGGGAGGCAGGGGGGTGCCAGGCCAGGGAGGAGAGCTTCAGGGGTGCTCAGACAGGCTGTGGGGGTGAGAGCTTCGGGGGTGCTCAGACAGGCTGTGGGGGGGGAGAGCTTTGGGGGTGCTCAGACAGGTTGGGGGGGGCTCTGTGGGCTCTCAGCCAGGCTGAGGGGGAGAACCCCGCCTGCTCCTGACCCCACTCCACCCCCACCGAGCCATCCACCCTGCCCCCAACTAACCACCAGTGTATTCACCCACCCACCCACTGTGCCATCCACCAACCTGTCCCTCACCTACCAGCGCCCCCACCCACCTAACCACCAGTGTATCCATTTCCCCCTCTCCCCCTGCCTACCCCCTCCCCAGTTCCTGGCCCGGCTCACGGCTCTCCCTCCTTGCAGACCAACATGATCCCCGGCTCCCCCGGAAGCACCGAGCTGGACGGTGGCTTCAACCGGCTACGGCGCCGCAAACTGTCCTTCCGCCGGCGCACGGACAAGGGTGAGTGGGGGTGGGGCAGCAAGCACGAGGGGCTGGGGGCCTCCCGCAGGGTAGGCTCTGTGCCCTGCCCAGGGCACCAGCCCCTCTCCCAGCGCAGGGTCGGTGTCTCCGCTCACAGCGCCAGCCCCTTCTCCTGGGGGAATTCTGTGCCAAAAAATCTGCAACAGAAAATTAAAAATTCTCTGCGCAATATTTTAAAATTCTGCAAAATTCTGCATATTTTATTTGTCAAAATAACACACTGTAATCACACCAGTTTCAATTATTTTTGGTCATTTATTTCAAAACACCCACCAGCAAGTGTGTCTGTAACAATACAGACAACAACAAAGATTCAGGAAATGTTTTTTGACAAATACATTCCTTACTAGGGATATTACTAGAGAACTGTGAGCAATAATTCATTTAAACTACAATACAGAACCGTATTTCCTGCACCCCCCAAAAGCAGTGCAAAGGCTGGTGGGAGTCAGGGGTAATGGAGGAGCTGAGGGAGAGGGAAATAAATTGCTGGGAAGGAGCCTGGGTGTGAACTTGGAGGGTTGTTGGGCGTGAGTCAGAAAAGTATGGAACAGGTTTTGGGGGGTGGGGAGGGATTGTTGGGGAGCTTCCCCCATGCAGATCCTGGCTGACCCCTAGCCTCTCCCATTCAGTCAGGCACATCTGCCCCTGTTTCCATGTGTTCCTGTACCCCCATGTGTCCTTGCACCACCTGTCCATATGTGTCCCTCCACGCCCATTCGGACACCCACTCCCCCCATCCCCATGTGCCCCTGTACCCCCTCCCCAACCCAATGTGTCTCTGTGCCCCCACTCAGCCACTCCCTGTCCCTATATACCTCTGCACCCCCTCCCCCATCACCATGTGGCCCTGCACCTCCACTCCCATTCAACCCCCGCCCCAGGCTGTCCTCCCTCACTAGCCCTTATGAGCCCCTGTCTAACTCCACCCCCACCCGCCCGAGCGCCCCACACTGTCTGTCTCACCATAGCCCCTGTCTCCTGACCTGGCCTGACAGGCGCAGCGAAGAAGGCAGGCTCTTTCTCTTCCCTAGCTGGCCAGGAGCTGCTGCTCTGTTCTATTGTTACAGTGCCCTCTGGTGGGCAAAAGGCAGAACTGCGGCAACATTTCAGCAGAAGCTTTTTTCTGTGCAAAAAATTTAAAGTATGCATACCTAATGAATTAGGCACGTGCGCAGTGGCGCAGAATTCCCCAGGAGTAAACCCACCTCCCAGCGCAGGCTCCGTGCCCCCCCCCCGCAGGGCACAGACGGCTCCGCCCTGGCACTGGACCCCCAGCTGGTGCCTCCCAGCCAGCAGCCAGGGCTCTGCCCAGCCTGGCTCTGTGGAACATTCACTCTCCGCCCCCCCACTCCGCAGACCCGGAGAACGCCGGGGAGCTGAGGAGCAGCCAGAAGCCGCTGCGGACAGGTCGGAACCACCAGGCGCCGGGGGTCCCAGGGGATCAGCCTGAGTGGGAGCCCTCCAGCTCACCCTCCAGCGATGAGGGCGAGCACCCCACGCCCAGCGCCAGCGCCGGCCAGCTGTCACCCCTCCGCGCCAATGGGGAGTTGCTGATCCAGGGCGACGGGCAGCCCAAGGGCAGCGACACGTGCAGCCCCCTCTCAGGTGGGACAGGGCACGGCACGAGGACAGGTGCTGTGTGGGGAGGGTCCTGGGGCTGGGCGCCTGGGGGGATACCAAGAGGAACATGAGGGACAGCATGGGGAGAGGGGAGGGGCTCCAGGGAACCGGTGCCAGGGGGCGCAGGCTCGTCACAGGCCTGATGGCTGCCTGGGGCGGCTCAGGCCTGCAGGCACCCCCCTGTGCCAGGCCGTGGCCACGCTGAGCACGGCCGAGCGATGCTGCCGTGTGTCTAACCGGCCTGGCCCACGGGCAGCCGGCCGCGCCCAGCCGTGTCTGCGGCAGGGACAGCACGTCCTAACACCTGTCTGCCAGCGTCTTGGGGCCAGCAGGCTGCAGCGCCAGGCTCCCTTGGCCTCTCAGGCACATTCCTGGACACCAACACTCACGCTGCCTTCCTGCTCTGGGACCCCCTGTCCCCTGCCCAAAGGGCACCGGCTAACGCTGGGCAAGGAGCCCTCGCATTTCCCCTCAGCCCCTGTGACGGTGCTGACCGTGGGAGCCAGCTGAGGTCATTCAATCAGGGTGAACTGCAAACAAAACGGGGCAGACAAACCCCAAACGCTGGTGGATCTTCCAATACTTAGATTTACCAACCAGCCCAAAACAACTTCTATATTACCATACAGGTTACTCAGACGTCCAAACAACGCAGTTCCCTTAAAGTACCCAGCCTCAGGCCTCCGTCCAGACACACCTGTCAGATATGATGATGATTACTGAAAATCTTATCTCATCATATAAACGAAAAGGTTCTTCCAATCCCAAAGGATCAGCCACATACTCAGGTCCAATGATAACTTAGATCTGACCCAAAATACACACTATAGCCAATTCTTATTAACTAAGCTAAAATTTATTAAAAAAAAGAAAAGAGAGAGAGTTGGTAAAAGATCAATATACAGACAGACTTGAATTCAATTCTTGAGGTTCAGATACATAGCAGAGATGGTGAGTTTTTATACATTTCCAGCAGCCTTTCGGCCTGAGAAAACAATAAGCTTAACTCTCCTTCTCCCAAACATCCTGGCAATTAGCACAGGGTAATTTATCCATTAAACAGTTCAGATACAGGTTACCACAACCTTCAAAGAGACATACAGACAATAATACTATTTCCCTCAAGTATCATCATAAATGTTAATATTCCTTTTTTGATCTTTGAATCAAAGCTACAGCAATAGACAAGACTTGTTTGCTTACATCACAAGCCCTGAGCAAACATCTCCCCTTGAGATCTCTAACAAGGCAGACTTGCATTTCAAAGCTCTATTCATTTACCTATCTTCCTAACCAGTCCTTAAAGTTCGGCCATGGGTCAGGTCAGTCTGTGAGTTAATTAACTCGTTCTGGCCCTGTCACCTTTCAATGAGATATTATATCACACTCATAACGTCACAGCCTCGTGCCCGGTGCACCCCCTGCTCACCGGGCTCCTTGTTAGCCCCCTGCCCTGGCACCCTGGGTCCCTCTCCTGCCCTGTGCCGCCTGCTCCCCTCTGCTGGGCCAGGGGCTCAGGCCCCTCCCCTGACAGCCCGTTGTGCAGAGCAAGTCCATGGCCACAGGCAGGCACCAACCTCGGCGCCCCTCTGCCAGCCGGCCCCAGCCCCACGACATCAGCAGCACAGGGACGAGACACCCCAACGTCAGCATGTGTGCAGCCCCCCCCCTCCCGCTCCTCACAGGCCCCATGGCGCTAGCGGGGGAGAGTCCCATATGGATGGTGGGGGTGGGGGCAGGCCCCATATGGACCGCGGTGCAGGGGTGTGGGCCCCACAGGAACAGCAGGGGAAGAGTGTGGGCCCCACAGGGACAGCAGGGAGCAGTGTGGGCCCCACAGGGACAGTGGGGGAGGGGTGCAGGCCCCACAGGGACAGTGGGGGGCAGTGTGGGCCCCATAGGGACAGCATGGGAGGGGTGCAGGCCCCACAGGGTCAGGGGGGGGGGGGTGTGGGCCCCACAGGGACAGCGGGGAGCAGGGTGGGCCCCAAAGGGACAGTGGGGGACGGGTGCGGGCCCCACAGGGACAGCGGGGAGGAGTGTGGGCCCCACAGGGACAGTGGGGGAGCAGTGTGGGCCCCACAGGGACAGTGGGGGGGGGGGGGGGGCCCCACAGGGGCAGCGGGGGGGGGGTGCGGGCCCCGCAGGGACAGCGGGGGGGGGCGGGCCCCACAGGGACAGCGGGGAGCGGTGTGGGCCCCACAGGGACAGCGGGGGAGCGGTGTGGGCCCCACAGGGACAGCGGGGGAGGAGTGTGGGCCCCACAGGGACAGTGGGGGGGGGGGGGGGGCCCCACAGGGGCAGCGGGGGGGGGGTGCGGGCCCCGCAGGGACAGCGGGGGGGGGCGGGCCCCACAGGGACAGCGGGGAGCGGTGTGGGCCCCACAGGGACAGGGGGGGAGGGAGGCGGGCCCCACAGGGAGGGCGGGGGAGGGGGGTGGGCCCCACAGGGACAGCGGGGGAGGAGTGTGGGCCCCACAGGGACAGCGGGGAGCAGTGTGGGCCCCACAGGGACAGTGGGGGAGGGGTGCGGGCCCCATAGGGACAGCGGGGGAGGGGTGCAGGCCCCACAGGGACAGTGGGGAGCAGTGTGGGCCCCATAGGGACAGCATGGGAGGGGTGCAGGCCCCACAGGGACAGTGGGGGAGGGGTGTGGGCCCCACAGGGACAGCGGGGGAGGGGTGCGGGCCCCACAGGTTGGGGTGTGGGTCCCTTGGGCCCGGGGCCCGGCGTCGGTGGAGCCCCACCTGAGGTCTCTGTCTCAGAGCTCAGCAGCCCCCGGGCGCGGCCCTGACCCGTCTCTCCCCTCAGGGGCCTTCTCGGGGGTGTCCAACATCTTCAGCTTCTGGGGCGAGAGCCGGGGGCGGCAGTACCAGGAGCTGCCCCACTGCACCGTCCCGGCCCACGCCAGCCTCAGCATGGCCCTGCCCCCCCCGGGCCGCCGGCCCCACGCCGAGGTGGAGACCCGGCTGGACCAGCTGCAGCAGCAGCTCAACAGGTAGCGGGGGGGGGGGTGCGGGGGGGCTCTTACACCGGGCGGCTGCCCCAGCGGGGAGTGCGGAGAGCAGGTGAGGGCAGGGGGGGCATGGCAGGGAAAGGCCCCGGGGGGCAGGTGGGGGGTGGGAGGTTGGGGGCATGGCAGGGAAAGGCCCCGGGGCGCAGGTGGGGGGTGGGAGGTTGGGGGCATGGCAGGGAAAGGCCCTGGGGGGGCTGCCCAGAGTCCCCCCAGTTCCAGGCCCTCAGGCCTGGCCAGGTGCCTGCGGGGTCTGGTGGCTCCTGCCGGCCGAGGCGTTGCCCGGGGGGGGGTGTCGTGCCCGGGGGCGTCTCTGGTCTGTGGCAGGGCCCCTGGGCTGGTGGGGGGGCACCCCTGCCCCCTCCCCCCGGCTCAGCCCCTCCTCTCCCGGCAGGCTGGAGACCCGCATGGCCGCGGACGTGGGCGCCATCATGCAGCTGCTGCAGCGGCAGGTTGGGCTGGTGCCGCCGGCCTATAGCACCGTGTCGTCGCCGCTCCCCGGCCCGGAGCGCCCCCCGCCACCCGTCCTGCCCATCACCCCCGTCCAGCCCTGCCCCCAGGTGAGACCCCACGTGCAGCGTCAGCCCGGCACACCCCCTGCGGCCGACGGACACCGGCCGGGGCTCTGACCCCTGGGGATGGGGGCAGGAACCGAACCGAGATCCCTGGGGAACACCGGGCCCTCCTTCGCCGGCGCCCCTCACTCCCGACCCGCAGCCCCCCCGACCGGCCGAGCGCCGGGTCGGGCCCGCCCGGAGGCCTCGGGGGCCCCCGCCTCCCCACCCCACCCCCCCCCCCCCCCCAGCCCCCCCCCGGGCCCCCCCCCCCCCACCGCCGCCCGTGCCCCCCCCCCCCCACCCGCCGCCCCCCGCCGGCCCAGCCATGGGCTCCCCTCCCCCGAGCGCTGCCGGTGCCCCTCACTCCCGACCCGCAGCCCCCCGCCAGCCCAGCCACGGGCTCCCCTCCCCCGAGCGCTGCCGGTGCCCCTCACTCCCGACCCGCAGCCCCCCGCCGGCCCAGCCATGGGCTCCCCTCTCCCGAGCGCTGCCAGTGCCCCTCACTCCCGACCCGCAGCCCCCCGCTGGCCCAGCCCTGCCCCTCTGCGGTCAGTCGTGGTGTTTTCTGGCCGGTTCCCTGGGTGGCGGGCGGCTGCTGACAGCATCTCACCCCCGGCAGGTTCCCAGTTACCCGGCGCCGTTCCAGTTCCTGCAGCCGCCCAGCCCAGCGCCGCCCTGCGAGCCGCCCCCCCCCTCGGAGGTGGTGCTGCTGGTGGAGCCGTCGCCCCCCCGGCGCCGCTCCCTCCCCGGACAGCTGGCCCAGACGCCGGACTCCCAGACCCTACAGAGACACTGCTCCGAGCCGGGCAGTTAATCAGCAGGACGGGGACGGGGCACGGAGCCCTGTGCAGGGGGGCCAGGGCCTCAGGGCTGCCGCCCCCTCCCCGCCCCCCAGGACACCAGTGCCGCCCGGCTGAGAGGGCCTGGCCGCACGCTAGCCCAACAGGAGCCACGGGCCGAGCCCACGCTGCCAGGACGTTAGCCGGCCTAACGGATCCGGGGCGGGACCCGCGCGCCCTGCGGTGCCAGAGACTGGTACGAAGAAACAGAGACTAGCCGGGGAAGGACCCGCAGCCCGGGACCCTGGAACATATCACGGGGTCCGGTGCGGCCCCCTGCAGCCAGGGCTGGCCCCCATGGGTGCCCAGGTCTTATCTGCCTGGCTGCCCTGTGTGCCCTGATATGAGCACGCGTGTGTGCCGCTGGCGGGGGGAGCACTGTGTGTGTGTGTGTGTGTGTGTGTGCGCGTCCCTGTTCCCTGGGGGGGAGCCCTGTTCCATGTGTCTGAGTGTGTGCGTGTGTGTGTGTGTGCGCGGCTGTGTTCTGTGTGTCTGTGTGTGTGCGTGTGTGTGTGTGTGCGCGGCTGTGTTCTGTGTGTCTGTGTGTGTGCATGGCCCTGTTCCCCGGGGGGGGGGGAGCCCTGTTCCGTGTGTGTGTACGCACGGCTCTGTTCTGTGTGTCTCTGTGTGTGTGTGTGTGTGTGTGTGTGTGTGCGTCGCTGTTCCCTGGGGGGGGAGCCCTGTTCTGTGTGTGTGTGTACGCACGGCTCTGTTCTGTGTGTCTCTGTGTGTGTGTGTGTGTGTGTGTGTGTGTGTGTGCGTCCCTGTTCCCTGGGGGGCGGGGGGAGCCCTGTTCCATGTGTGTACGCACGGCTCTGTTCTCTGTGTGTGTGTGTGTGCGCGTCCCTGTTCCCTGGGGGGGGGAGCCCTGTTCTGTGTGTGTACGCATGGCTCTGGGGTGTGTGTGTGTCTATAGATAGATGTCCCTCTGCTGTTTTGGGAGGGGGGGGGGCTTTTCCCTGTAGCTGGCGGGGGTGGAGCTGGGTCCCTGTGTGTGTGTCTGGGCCCTGCTCACTGTGTGTGTATCTGGGCCCTGTTCCCTGGGGGGGTGCAGCGCACACGACTGGCCCTGCTGTGGGTGGGGGGAGGGGACTGGCAGGGCCGTGGGCTGCTCCCCGTCCCTGTTGGCAAGGTGGCCCCTGCCCACGTACCCGTCTCCTCCCCGTGCCCCCCCCCCGCTGCTCCCCAGCCGCCCCCGGAGCCCGGAGCTGCCTGGCAGGTACCGCCCCTCCCCCGGCCTGCCCCGAACCTGCCGTGGGGCCAGCTGGGCGTCTGCTCTGTCCCGGGGGGGGGCTCCCCATGCTGTGCAGAGGGCGAGGAGCCACCCCCCCAAGCCCCTTGCTCCCCTCCATGCCGTGGGGGTGGGGGGAGCAGCCCAGGTCCGGGGGGTCTCGTCAGCGACCCACCGGCAGCTCCATGTGGCGTGTGCGTCCTCGTGCCGTGTCCTGTAGCAGGCGCTGCCTGGTCTGTGCCCCCCCCCACGGCCCCGCATGGCGCCGTCACGCGACCCCCCCCAGCACTGCAATAAACCAGCCGACACCACCGCCCTCTGCCTCTGCCTGGGGGGCACCACGGACACGCGCCGGCCTGGCTGTGCGGGGGCAGCCCTGGGACGCGGCGCGGACGGGGGGGTCCAGCCCTGAGACGCGGGTCTGATGGGGGGGGGCAGCCCTGGGACGCGGCTCGGACGGGGGGGTCCAGCCCTGAGACGCGGGTCTGATGGGGGGGGGGCAGCCCTGGGACGCGGCTCGGGGGGGGTCTGCGGGGGGGACGGGGGACACTACAAGCACCAGCTTGTCAGGAAATGATGCCCAGGGCTCCTGCCCCATTGGATCTCCCTGAAGCTCGGCACCCCCTGGTGTCCCCCCCCTTTGCACCCCTATTCCCCCCCCCCCGCTGTCTGCACCTGCTGCCCCCCATTGAGTCCTGCTCCCGGCAGCACGGTGCCCCTCGGTGTTGGGGGCCCCGGCGCAGCCCCTGCCCTGCTCCGTGGTGGGCGTGGGGCCTGGGGGAGGGGAACGCAGCGCTGCAGCGGCTGGTTGTGCCGGGGGTGCCCAGGCTGCGGGATCGTCTCCCCCACACCGGCCCGAGAGCCCCCCTCTGCCCCCCAATGCCTGCAGACACAGCGCCCCCCCCCCCCCCCAGGTCCCCATACGGACACACCCAGCGCCCGGCTCACAGAGCCCCCCCCCCCCGCAGACACAGCCCCCCAGACTCCCCAGACGCTGCATGGGGGCCTGCAGCCCCGACAGCCCCACTGACACCGCTGGCTGGGCAAAGACACGTGTATTTACCGACTACAGCCCCCTTGACGGGGGGCCAAGCCCGTCAGTCTGTGCCCCCTCCCCACCTCTGGGCCCCCCAGGCCCAGCCGTCTGGGGGGACCCCCGGGGGCTAGGAGCTGCCCTGGCAGGGGCCCTCCACTGCCCCCCTTCCCCGGTCCCCATAGCCACGGCCCCAGCCAGCCGGAGCAGAGACCAGGGGCCCTTGGCCGGTCCGGTCCCAGGGTCACTCCTGCCCGTAGGTGCCGTTGCAGCGGAAGGGCTCGACGGAGACGCAGGGCCCCGGGCTGGCGGGCGTCCAGCGCTGGACATCCGCGTGGGCGAAGGCCGGGTCCCGGGGCCGCGCGACGCCACCGACGGGTCCTTGTCGAAGAAGTTGAAGGGGCGCAGGAAGAAGCCAACGGCGTTGCCGGGCGTGGCCGTGTTGGGAACGTCCTCGGCGTGCGGGATGTGCAGGAAACCCACCATCACCCAGGCCACCAGGTCCTGCCACGGACGAGAGCCGCGGTCACCGGGGCCCCAGCGCTGCCCCCCACGGCCGGGGCCCCCCATAGCCTGCAGCCCCCCTGTACCCCCAGGGCCCCAACCCCACCCCATACAGTCACAGCCCCCCCAGGGCCCCAGCACTGCCCCCCACAGTCTGGGGCCCCCCTGTACCCCCAGGGCCCCCACCCCACACAGTCCCTGGGCCCCCCAGGGCCCCAGCACTGTCCCCCCACAGCCATCACCCCCACACACACGGAGGGCCCAGCACTGCCTCCCCCTCCCCCATCCCCAGCAGGGAGCCCCCCCCCTCCTTTCCACACAGAGCAGAGCCTCAGGGGCCCACCCCACAGCTATCCCCTGGCTGGGGCAGGCTCTGTGCCCCCCCACGGCTC
Organism: Platysternon megacephalum; assembly: GCA_003942145.1. NCBI lineage: Eukaryota > Metazoa > Chordata > Testudines > Platysternidae > Platysternon > Platysternon megacephalum. Next base: position 5,652,439 of record QXTE01000112.1, on the reverse strand, counting down.
AACTCCCGCCCAGGCCCCGCCCCACACCAGCTCCGCCCCCCACCCAGGCCCCGCCCCGCACCTGGTTCTCGATGTTCTCGGCGTTGCGGATGAAGCTCTCGACGTCGACGGCCGGCTGCCAGGGGTCGTGCTGGGCATAGGGGCTGCTGCTGGTCGCCTCCTTCTCGTGGTGCCGCGTCACCGCCAGGTGGTACCTGCCAGGGGGGATCCCCCAGCTGAGCCCTGGTCCCCCTGTGGGGCGCGGCCCGGCGGGCTCGAGGCACCGCTGGGCAGGGCCCCCCGGGCTGCCTCCCCCGGCTCCGTCACTGGGCAGCGGCCCTGAGACCGCCCCGGCCAGCCCGAGGTCCCACCGGCTGCAGCTCAGCGCCAGCCCCAGAGACCCCAGGACGTCCCCTGCCGGGCCCGGCTGCCCCAGCCCCAGGCCCCGCTGGCTGCTGGGTCCCGGCCTTACCTAGGGCGACCAGACAGCACGTGTGACGAATCGGGATGGGGGTGGGGGGTGATAGGAGCCTTTATAAGAAAAAGCCCCCCTGTAAAATGGGGACATCTGGTCTCACCGGCCTTACCGCCCCCAGGCGACGCCCCGCTCCTCCCTCCAGCCGCGGGGCCGGACGCGGCCGGCCTGCGAGCTGTACTGGGTGCGGGAGCTGCGCGGGTGCCCCCAGCGGTTGCGCTGGGTCGGGCTGGAGAACAGCAGGTACCGGGGCAGGGCCGTGCCGAAGGGGAAGGCGGCCTGGCGCTCGCTCCGGCACCGCCGCCGGTGGTTGGAGATGTTCTCGCAGCTGTTCCGGGTGCCTGCGGGGGGGACAGGCCGTGGGGGGGGGGGCCCTGGCCCTGCCCCCCTCCCCGGACACGGACGCCCTGAAGGGCCAGGGTAGGGGGCTGGGGCTGACGCTCCCCTGGGCCCAATCAGCGTCATGGGAACAGGACTCCTGGGTCCCTCCAACCTCAGCTTGGGGGGGCCCATCTAGGAGCAGCCCTTGGCCTGGGCACTGGCGGGGGAGGGAACCCAGTAGCATCCAGGGAGCAGGGTAAGAGCGGGGCTGGGCTGGGGAAGGACCCGGCTGGCGGGGGACGCTGGGGAAGGACCCGGCTGGCGGGGGGCGGGGGGGAGCTGGGGAAGGACCCAGCCGGTGGGGGGGGGCTGGGCTGGGGAAGGACCGGCTGGCGGGGCGGGAGACGCACCGGCGACGTCCAGGTCCACCTTGCAGTGCAGCAGGTGGGTGTGCAGGTTGCCCAGCACGTGGCGGTGCACGCGGGAGCCGTAGCGCTTGCCCTGCGGCTCGCACACCGTGGCCCCGTGCACGGCCGTGGGGGTGCCGGTGCTGAAGTGACCGCGGGGCACGTAGGTGGAGAAGGGCAGCTCGGGCGAGGGCGGGCGGGGCAGGGCCAGCTCCCGGGCGCTCTGCCCGTTGTACCAGAGCTGCTGCAGGGCCCAGCGCCGGGGGTCGCGGGAGCAGCTCCAGCAGCAGCTCCAGCCCCACGGGCTGCAGGAAGTGCCCCTCCACCAGGAGCGGCGCTCGCCGGGGCCCAGCCCGCGCGGAGCCACGTCCGAGAAGGTCAGGCAGCGCCGGCTGCAGTTGTGGTACCAGAAGCCGGTACAGCGGCTCCGTCAGCTCCAGCAGCCCGCGGTGCATCAGCTCGTACTCCAGCAGTGACGGGCCGCGCGGCGAAGGGGATGGGCCGCCTGCCCTTGTAGCTCACGGCCCAGTAGTAGCTGGGCCGGGGCAGGGGCCCCACCACGAACTCGCTGACGTTGGGCTGGGCCTGCTCCCCGAAGAAGACGATGGCGCGGGCCAGGCGTGGCGGCCGGGGGCTGCCCCCGTCCAAGCACTGCAGGGCCTGGCTCTTCCTGGGCACCTGCAGCTCCACCAGGAAGAGGCTGTTGCTGGCCAGCGAGTCCCCGCGGTCGGCCACCAGCCCCAGCTCCGCCGGGCTCAGCAGGAAGCTCCGCACCGCCCCAGCTCCGCCGGGCTCAGGTCGGCGAAGATCGACGCCCCCAGCTGGGGCGCGGGGCTGGCGCTGGCCAGGACGCCGAGCGCTGCCACCACCCATGGGAGGGTCTCCAGCCCAGGCGACCCGCACTGCACCCCATGCCAGGAGCTGGGGGAGACAGTGTGGGCCCTGCCCTACCCCTCAGGGCCCCGGGCAGCCCCAGCTCCTCAGCTGGTCACCCTCCCAGGCATGTGCCAGGCACCTTCCCCCGCTCCCTGAGCCCTGTCTGCTCTGCCGGGCTCCGCTCATGCCGCAGCGTCTGCAGGGGCCACGGGGAAGCCGGGCCTTGGCTGCCAGCCCGGGTTAGATGGGAACGCCGCGGTTCCTGAGGGGGGCAGACGGGGGGTGGGGGGAGCTGTACGNTGCTGCCACCACCCATGGGAGGGTCTCCAGCCACATCCTTCCACTGGGAACCTGGGCACCAAGAGGGGCCGGTCAGAGCGGGGCAGGAGCCGGGCCCGGCCTGGTCCCACCACCCCTGCCCAGCCCCAGCTGCAGCACCCCACACGGGTCGCACCGGGCTTGGCACGCCCAGCTGGGGGCTCCGTGCCCTGCTCAGCAGTCCTGGGCTCAGCCCCTGCAAGGGGCCGGGCTGTTGGCACTGCTGGGGGCAGCCTCCATGGGTGGGCAGCACCACAGGGCCAGCCGCGGGGCAGACAGCCCGGGCGACCCGCACTGCACCCCATGCCAGGAGCTGTGGGAGACAGTGTGGGCCTTGCCCTACCCCTCAGGGCCCCGGGCAGGCCCAGCTCCTCAGCTGGTCACCCTCCCGGGCATGTGCCAGGCACCTTCCCCCGCTCCGGAGCCCTGTCTGCTCTGCCGGGCCCCGCTCATGCCGCAGCGTCTGCAGGGGCCACGGGGAAGCTGGGCCTTGGCTGCCAGCCTGGGTTAGATGGAAACGCTGCGGTTCCTGAGGGGGGCAGACGGGGGGGGGGAGCTGTACGGTGACCGAGGGGGCAGGATAGTCTTGTTCAGGGGTCGGCAACCTCTCAGAAGCGGTGTGCCGTCTTCATTTATTCACTTTAATTTAAGGTTTCGCGTGCCGGTCATACATTTTAACGTTTTTAGAAGGTCTCTCTCTATGTCTATATTGTATAACTAAACTATTGTTGTATGTAAAGTAAACAAGGTTTTCAAAATGTTTAAGAAGCTTCATTTAAAATTAAATTAAAATGCTGATCTTACGCTGCCAGCCTGCTCAGCCCGCTTCCAGCCTGGGGTTCTGTTCACCTAGGCCGGCAGCGGGCTGAGCGGGGCCTGCGGCCAGGACGCCGGCTGGCAAGGGGCCGTCAGCCAGGACCCCAGACCTGGGGGGACATTCAGGGGTCAGGGCAGAGGGCTGGGGGGTGTGGGGGTGCAGGGCAGAAGGCTGGGTGTGGGGGGG
>QXTE01000112.1:5582546-5648288 GCA_003942145.1 Platysternon megacephalum | reverse complement strand
GGGAGTTCAGGGGTCAGGGCAGAGGGCTGGGTGTGTGTGGAGGTGCAGGGTAGAAGGCTGGGTGTGGGGGGGGTTCAGGGGTGAGGGCAGAGGGCTGGGGGTGTGTGGGGGGGTGCAGAGCAGAAGGCTGAGTGTGTGGAGGTGCAGGACAGCGGGCTGGGGTGCTCGGCTCGTGGGGGTGCTCCCAGCCCCCTGCCCTGAGCGGCTCATGGCAGGGGGCTGGAAGGGATATGCCCTGTTCCACCCCCTTCCCCACGGGCCCGACCCTACCTCTTCTCTGTCTCTACGGAGCAGCGAGCACGCTGCGGCTCGGCTCCGCTCCCCCTCCCCCGGGCGAGGGGGCCCTGTACTTCCCCAGGTCACTGGTCAGAGTGATCCCGCTCAGTTCAGTCTCCAAGGGGGGAGAGATGTGACGGAGCAGGGAGCCGGGCGGATTTGACCTGGGAATGTTGCAGGGGAGTTACATTGGGGATGGGAAGGAAGCGACCTGAGCTGTAACCTGAGCCAGGAGGGAGGTGGGAGAAGTGACACCTTCGGCCGGGAGACTGAACAAAGGAGAGGAGGAGCAGGGGGAGGGGGTAGACCTGCTGGAGGCGTTTCTGTCACGGAGTGTGGGGGAGTCAGGGCCCTGCACCCCCGGCTTCCTGTGATTCACCGTGACTCTCAGCCAGCCAGTAGAACAGTGCACATTTCAAGCGGTTAGCAGAGAACAGTTTAAAGATCTGACACACTAAAATGGGAAGAAAACACAAATCCGGCTCAGAATATGCTTCAGAACCCAAGGCAGCATTCGAAAGTTTTTTTAAAAAAACCAAAACAGGAGAAAAGGATGAAGTTGAGTGTCTGCGCTGCAAATGGGGCTATGTACATGCTAATCATTCTGAGTCTACAACCGGCAACTGTTTATTCAAATGAAAAGTTTTATTCTGGGAGTGGAGATCTATCGTTTTCTTAAGCTCAGCGCTGGCGTTGTGTTTTGAGTTCAGTTTCAGTTCTGAAGCAAACCACACTGATGAATGGACTTCAAAGCATTAATTTACTGAACACTCCCCCCATCTTTCCAGCCACCAAAATAAACCCTGATATTTACCCAGAAAAATTATTAATATTTGTTTGCACCAATTGTCACCTGGTTTTGTTGTTGTAATAAACACTGATCAATTCCCGGGAAACATTAAATAAAAACTGAAAATGAAGGGCCCTATCTCTGTACTGTCCCTGATGTGTAAGTGCGATATTTCTATTCTAAGGGATTTATTTATAATTATAGGGTATGTGACGTTATGAGTGTGATATAATATCTCATTGAAAGGGCCAGAAAGAGTTAATTAACTCACAGACTGACCTGACCCATGGCCGAACTTTAGAGACTTGTTAGGAAAATATGTAAATGAACAGAGCTTTGAAATGCAAGTCTGCCTTGTTAGAGAGAGAAGGGGAGATGTTTGCTCAGGTCTTGTGATGTAAGCAAACAAGTCTTGTCTATTGCTACAGCTTTGATTCAAAGATCAGAAAAGGAATATTAACACTTGAGGGAAATAGTATTATTGTCTCTATGTCTCTTTGAAGGTTGTGGTAACCTGTATCTGAACTGTTTAATGGATAAATTACCCTGTGCTAATTGCCAGGATGTTTGGGAGAAGGAGAGTTGAGCCTATTGTTTTCTCAGGCCAAAAGGCTGCTGGAAATGCATAAAAACTCACCATCTCTGCTCTGTATCTGAACCTCAAGAATTGAATTCAAGTCTGTCTGTATATTGATCTTTTAACCAACACTCTCTCTCTTTTCTTTTTTAATAAATTTTAGTTTAGTTAATAAGAATTGACTATAGCGTGTATTTTGGGTAAGATCTAAGTTATAATTGAACCTGGGTGTGTGGCTGATCCTTTGGGATTGGAAGAACCTTTTCTTTTATATGATGAGATATGATGATGATTACTGAGAATCTTATCTGATGTGTGTGTCTGGACGGAGGCCTGAGGCTGGGCACTTTAAGGGAACTGTGTTGTTTGGGCTCCTGAGTAACCAGTGAGGTTCTATAGAAGCTGTTTTGGGCTGGTTGGTAAATCTAAGTATTGGAAGATCCACCAGCATTTGGGGTTTGTCTGCCCCGGTCTGTTTGCAGTTCACCCTAATTGAGTGACCTCAGCTGGCTCCCACGGGCAGCAGCGTCACACTGCCCTGACCTCAGGGAGGCCGGCAGGATTCAGCCCAGGGGGGCAGTGCCCAGGGGGACAAGGAGCCCTGCCCCCAGCTCAGGGATGGCCAGCCAGGGAGGGGGGCAGCCCCCGGCCCAGACCAGAGCTGGCAGCACCAGCAATCAGTGGCCTCTGCTCAGCTCCAGCTGCCAGCCCCACAGGGTGCCTGGCAGGGGAACACTCCAGGCTCTCAGCGATCCCACCGCTGCCAGAACAGGCTCCAGGCAGCCTGACAGCCACGGCTCTGCCCCAAGCCCGTGTTACAGGGCCAGGCCAGCCCCCCGCCCCTCACTCAATACAGGTGCCCCCACCAGGGCACACCGCTCCCACAGGGCAGCTTCCACTTGATTTATTAAGAAATTTAAAAAACAAACAGAACCCCCCTCATGTCCCAGCAGAGTGGAGGGGCCCAGCCCACAGCCCCATCCCCACCAGCCCCCCGCAGGGTGCCCAGCGCATGGCCCCGTCCCCCCAAGCTCTGGCCCTGGCAGCCAAGGGGCTGGGACGCCTTGTGGGGCAGCTACCCCCCACCACAGGCTAGGACACCCCCCCATCAGCACACCCGTGTGGCAGCCCCTCCCAGCTCAGGGTGGTGCTGCCCAGGGCAGGGCTGAGGGTCTGTGTTCGAAGGCGACGTCTCCTCCCGGGCTGGGCACAGGACTAGGTGCAGGGCAGTGCCCCCGCCCACCCCTCAGCAGTTCTGCCGGCCCCACTCCTCGTCGCTGACAAACACCAGGTTGCTCTGGCCACCCCCTGGCCGGGGGTCCGAGCCGGGCGAGCTCTGGGAGCCCCGGAACGTCTTCAGGCGGGGCCCGGCGGCCAGCACCCGCCCAGCTCCCTGCAGCCACGACAGAAGGAGGCGTCAGGCCCTGCCCCTGAGTGGGGCCCTGCCCCATTGCCCCAGACACTGGGCATCGTGTGCCCTGGCCTCTGCCCCCACCCTGCCCCCCAGCACTGGGGGAAGCTGGTCCCGGCCCTGCCCCTCCGAGAGCAGCTGCCCCAGGGCCAAGCTGCCAGACAGGGCCCAGTGCCATGCCAGGTGCCATCTGAGGGGGACACAGCAAAGGGACAGCCAGGGCTCTAGGGCAGGGGAGCTTCCCCCGGCCCCCCCACGCCTGCCCCAGGGGGTTGGTGCTGACTCAGCCCGGGGCTCCCCCCACCCCCACTCACCAGGCTCAGCCTGTCCCCGCGGCCGAGCTCCGGGATCTCCACCTCCTCCAGGGGCCGTGGGGGGCGCACGCGGGGCAGGCTCAGCTGCTGGGGCTGGAAGGGCGGCACGACCGGCTCTGCCAGGCTGGGGCGCTGCGCCAGGGCCTTGGCTCTCCTGAGAGGAGAAGGGAGTTACCAGGCCAGCTGCCCCCTCGTGAGCCCCGGGAACCTCACGCCCTCCCAGGCCCAGGCCCGAGACCCCAGCCACCTCCAGGGGCCCTCCCAGCACCGAGCGGGGCACCGCAGGGTTTGCACTGCCCCTCCCCCAGCCCCACTGCCACCTATGGGGCCCCCCATAGCACCCACCCAGCCCAGGGTCACGGGAAGAGGGTGAGCCCCAGCCCTGAGGCACTGGGGCTGGCACCCGCAGGCAGGACAAGCCGTGCGGGGGGGGGGGGGGGGGGCTTCCGGCCTAGCAGCCCTATGGCCAGGTGGGGAGGGCAGGAGAATCTGCCCCAGCCCGTGGCCCCGGAGCAACGGCGCCAGCCACTCCGAAGTGCCAGGTAGCGGCTGGCTGGGTGCCAGGGCCCTGCACCCCACAGGAACACTGGCACCCCCCCCCCATGTGCCCTGTCCCCCCATTGCCCTGCCCAATCACCCCCAAGGACAGCCCCAAAGTACCCCCCAACCCCCCACACCACCCTGCGCCCCCATGACTCCCACACCCCCATACACTGCCCAAGTCTCCCCCTCACCCCCGGACAGGAGTCAGGCTGTGCCTTGGCCTGGGGGCTGGTGCCCTCTAGTGGCTGCTCCACACCAGAGCCAGCAGCTCTGCCAGCGCCCCTCACTCCTGACCCGCAGCCCCGGCTCCCCTCGCCCTGGGTGGGGAGGGAGGGAGGGGCACCTGGCTCCCCCTGCGTCAGGGGGTGTTTGCATGGCAGCCGCCTTACCCCAGCAGCAGCAGCGCCGTGAGCAGCAGCAGCAGCAGGACGCCCCCAGCGCAGGACACCCCGACCAGCGCCAGCAGGAAGGCTGTGGGGAGAGAGCCGTCAGCAGAGCTGGCAGGGCCGGCGCCCGCCGTGGGGCTGCCCCCCAGCACCACGCGCTGCCCTGGGCCCAGGCCCTAGCACAACCCCCCCACCCCCCTCCCCCCAGCTGCTGTCCCAGGGTCCTGCCAGCTGGGATCAGAGCCACATCCTCCCCCGCACCCCCCAGCTGCTGCCCCGGGGCTCCTGGCCTGAGGGCCCAGCCCGGCCCCACTCCGGCCCTAGGGGGGACTGGCCAGGCTGTGGGGGGACTGGCCAGGCTGAGCAGCCCCCGCCCCACACGGGCCCCGCCCCAGCCGGACACTCACGCTCCTCACACTGGAAGCCACCAAAGCCAAACGGGCACCTGCAGAGACCGAGAGCGGGGTTCAGTGCGTGTCCCGGCAGCAAACCCTGCCCAGCCTCCCCCCCCCCCCAGGCTGCCTGCCGGGGGCCCCCCAAACCCAGGGGTAACCCCCCCACTCCCCACGTATACAGGGAGTGTCGGCAAAGCCCATGCGGCTCCAACCACTAGGCCACCTGCCCCTGCCACGCAGGCAGCCGCCGGCAGAGCCATGGGGGCACCGGGTCCCGCTGACGAGGGGCTCAGCCAGGAGCCGATGCCCCCAGCTGCACGGCACCAACCAACGCACAGTGGCTGCTCCCAGGGCATGGGCGCTGCCCCGGCCGCAAGCCGCCTCCCGTGGGACACCTGGGCTCACCTGGCACAGACGCCATCCCGCAGCCAGAACCCGCTGCCACAGGCTGCAGGGGGAGAGACACAGTGAGATGCCCACAGGCTGGGCAAGGCCCTAGCTGCTTTCCAGACACAGCTGGGGACAGCCTGGCACAGGGACTGAGACCGCAGCGCCAGGGCAGCCCCCCCCTGCCGTGCCCCACCCCCCCCAGCCTGGCACAGGGACCGAGACCGCAGCGCCAGGGCAGCCCCCCCCTGCCCGTGCCCCACCCCCCCAGCCTGGCACAGGGACCGAGACCGCAGCNCCCACAGCCGGCCCCATGGAGCCCCCTGCCCGACCTGTGCAGGCCCGGCCCATGGCGGGGGTGGGGGCGGGGCGGTATCCCGGCCGGCAGGGGCACTGGGCCAGCCCGTCCTGGAACACGCAAGCGGTCGACACGGGGTCGCAGGGCTGCAGCTCACAGAGACTCAGGCCTGGGGGGGGAGAGAACACAGCCTGGTCAGAGTCCCCCCCAGAGGCCTCCCAGCCAGAGCCCCTCCAGAGACACCCTGCCCAGCTCCGTACCAGCCACCCTCACCCCGGTCTGCCATAAAGGGGGGAATTTTCTCGAGGCTTTGTATGAGAGCTGTGTGTGCCTCAGTTTCCCTGTGTGCTGCGTGTGTAAGGAGGGGTGGGAGGGGGGTTTGCTGTTGCAGGGGACCAGGTGTGACCTCAAAGAGCAGCCAGGACCCCAGACAATGGCCTGGAGAGGGGGGGCCCAGCGACTGGTGACAGGGAGGCCCCCCCAGCTCAGGAGCAGCCGGTTCTGGCCAGTGGGGGGACAAAGGGCTGAGGAGAGAGGGGCCCGGTGACGTGACCAGCCGGTTCCAGCCAGGGGGGAACAAAGGACGGAAGGGAGAGGGGGCCCTGGGACAGAAGACAAAGGGNTCACAGAGACTCAGGCCTGGGGGGGGAGAGAACACAGCCTGGTCAGAGTCCCCCCCAGAGGCCTCCCAGCCCCCCTAGAGCCACCTCCCAGCCATGCCCAGCCAGAGCCCCTCCAGAGACACCCTGCCCAGCTCCGTACCAGCCACCCTCACCCCGGTCTGCCATAAAGGGGGGAATTTTCTCAAGGCTTTGTATGAGAGCTGTGTGTGCCTCAGTTTCCCTGTGTGCTGCGTGTGTAACGAGGGGATGGGAGGGGGGTTTGCTGTTGCAGGGGACCAGGTGTGACCTCAAAGAGCAGCCAGGACCCCAGACAATGGCCTGGAGATGGGGGGCCCAGCGACTGGTGACAGGGAGGCCCCCCCAGCTCAGGAGCAGCCGGTTCTGGCCAGTGGGGGGACAAAGGGCTGAGGAGAGAGGGGCCCGGTGACGTGACCAGCCGGTTCCAGCCAGGGGGGAACAAAGGACGGAAGGGAGAGGGGGCCCTGGGACAGAAGACAAAGGGCGGAGGAGGGGCTGGTGGGGGAGGGGATAGAGGGTCGGCTGGAAGGAGGGGGCTGGACTGGGACGGGAGCAGCCTGAGCCCATGGGGACGGGGCCAAACGCTGCCCAGGGCTGAGACTGGCCAGGCCGAGGCCCCTGAGAACAGCCTGGGCTGGGTTCAGACGCTCAATAAACCCCCCGTGTTACGCTGGCTGAGAGTCACTGCAGGCTAGAGATCGGGGGGGGGGGAGATTGCTCCCTCGGGGGGGGGTATCGGGGGGGAGCATTTCTCCCTCGGGGGGGAGAGATCGGGGGGAGCATTTCTCCCTCGGGGGGGAGAGATTGGGGGCCCCTGGCAGAGCCAGGCTGCTGGAGGCTCAGAGAGGTGCGGTGGAGCCCGAGGGCCTGACCCCCAGGAGAGAGCGGCCCCCCGAGAAGGGCTGTCGCCCTGAGGGAGGTTCCTCCCAGGGACCATACGGAGCCGAGAGTCCGTGACAGAGCCGCCCCTCCCCCACCGCCCACTCAGAGCCCCCTCACAGAGCACCCCAACCGGTCTGAACCCCCCTAGAGCCGGGGGGGGGGCACAGCTGGGTCCCTCCTGCCCCAGGCTGCAGGGAGAGGAGGGAGCGGAGCAGGGATTTGGGGCCCATGCTCCCCAGGCACGTCTCTTTTGGAGGCAGGGGTCTGCCCCCCGCTCCTGCCCCGGCCCCGCCCAGGAGAGCCCCCCCTGCTCACTCTGGTAGGAGACGGTGTCCCGCAGGAAGCTGCAGGCCGGGTCGCTGGCCAGGCACCGCGCCCAGAACCCCGCGACGGCCCCGTCCACCTGCCGGGCCGTGACGGACGAGAGCACCGAGAAGCTGTGCAGGACGGTCACTGCCTGGCTGTGTGGCCTGGGGGGGGACCCACACCTCCGGTCAGTGCCCAGGGCCAGGCAGCACCCCGGCCGAGCAGGGCCCCCCCCCGCCCAACCGCATGCAAACCCAGCGCCCCGTTCCCACCAGCCCCCCGACAGCCCTTCCCAGGTCCCCCGTCCCCCCGGCAAGGCCCAGTCCCCTTCCGACCAGCTCCCGTCTGCCCCCCCGGCACTCACTGCAGGTCCAGGACGGACGAGGACAGATAGGCGTCCAGTCGCCCCAGGATAGGCTGGAACTGGGGGCAGAGACAGAGCGCTGGGTGAGGGGCTGGGTGAGGGGCCCCACGGCCCCCAGCTGAGGAGAGAAACCAGAGCCAGGGAGCTGCACAGAGCACGGCCCCCCCGGGCAGAGAGGGGGCTTCTGGGCCAGCCCTGCCCTGGACCCCCCCCCAGGCACATGCCCGGGGCCTGGCAGAGGTGCCCGGGGGGGCGGGGGGGAGCCCTCAGGGGAAGGTTGCCAACTTTCTACTTGCACAAAACACAACACTCCTGCCCTTCCCCGAGGCCCCACCCCTTCCCCGAGGCCCCTTCCCTTCCCCCTCCATCCCCCGTCCCTCTGTTGCTCCCACTCCCCACCCTCAGTCCCTGGCTCAGGGGGTGGGGGTGAAAACTCCAGGTTAGGGGTGCAGGTTCTGGGGTGGGGCCAGGGATCAGTTCAGGGTGCGGGAGGGGGTGAGGGCTCCGGGGTGGGGCTGGGGAGTTCAGGGTGCGGGCTCCAGGTGGCAGGGGCTGCGGGCGGGCAGCAGCTCTGGGTCGGGATGCAGATGGGTCAGGCCGAGGGGAGGGGGTGCCAGCTGTTCCCCAAGGAGTTCCCCTTCCCACCCCATCTCATCTACCCATCCCCCACCCCCAGTGCCCCCCAGGTCATCAGCAGGGCCCCACTCCCAGCACCCACTGCCCACCAGCGGGTGTCCGTCAGCCCCCCCATACCAGGCTCTCCAGCTGGGCGACGATCCTGCGCAGGTCGGCAGCTGGCAGAGGGCTCGGGGGTGCCGGGCCAGGGGCCCGCAGGGACAGGCGCCCTGGGAACGTCCTGGCTTCAAACAGGCAGGAGGCAGGGGAGAGACGGGACAAGGGGTCTCAGAGCTGGCAGGGTCAGGGGCTGCCCACGGGGGACCCCCAGCCAGACTCCTCCCTGCCCTGAACGGAGCCCAAGTACAAGAGGACCCCGCCCTTCCCCCACACACTATCTGCTCCCCCCTTCAGCCCAGCCACCCCCCACCCCCAGAGAACCTGCCCCCCACTGCCCCAGCCCAGCCCATGGGGGCTCTGGTCAGGCAGCTGCTCCCTTGTCCCAGAGCCACCCATGGGGGTCAGCGCGGGACATGGGGGAGTCACAGGCAGAACGGAGACTTGGGCCCCAGTGGGAGCATCCTGGCTATGGGGGGAGAAGGACACAGGGAGCCAGCGCCAGCCCTGGCCCCCCCCCCCACTGTGCATCGCCAGGGCCAGGCAGGTCTGGGGGCAAAGTAAAGGGAGACAGAGCCCCTAGGCGTGCCCGCTCGGTGTGACGGGGCAGGTACCCCCATGCAGCAGTGGCAGGGGATAGGGGCAGGGGCATGGGACCCCCCCCCCCGGCCCAGGGGAGCAGCCCCCTTACCTGGCACGCAGCCCATGCTCCGGCTGAGATAGAAGCCCAGGGCGCAGCGGCAGGAGAAGTGCCCAGCCCAGGACACGCAGGTGCTCCAAGGGGGGCAGAGCTGCCCACTGCCACAGCTGGGCTCATCTGGGGGAACAGTCCCCCCCCCCCCCTCCAGAGTGAACAAACCTGAGCTGAGACGCAGACCTGGGAGGAGCCCGGATAGCAGGTACCCAGGGCAGGAGGAGTGACCCAGCACTGGCATAGCAGGGGCTGCGGGTTGGGAGTGAGGGGCACTGACAGAGCAGGGTGGGGAGCCCAGGACTGGGCTAGTGGGGGGCTGCGGGTCAGGAGTGAGGGGCACCGGCAGAGCTGGTGGGGGCAGAGCTCAGGGCTGGGCTAGCAGTGGGGCTGCGGGTCGGGAGTGAGGGGCAGCGGCAGGGCAGGGCTGGGCTGGCAGGGGCTGCGGGTCGGGAATGAGGGGCAGCGGCAGGGCTGGGCTGGCAGGGGCTGCGGGTCGGGAGTGAGGGGCAGCGGCAGGGCTGCTGGGGGCAGAGCTCAGGGCTGGGCTAGCAGGGGGGCTGCGGGTCAGGAGTGAGGGGCAGCGGCAGGGCAGGGCTGGCAGGGGGCTGGAAGAGTGATGGAGGGGCCAGGGCCGAACCAGGCCCTGCAGTGGAGTTGGGCCATACCTGGTGCTGTGGCCCCCTCGGTGGTGCCAGTCCCTGCGGGCGTCTCAGCGCTTGTAGCCCAGGTCTGAGGTGTGGGGCCGGATGCTGCTGGCCAGGGGTGTGCGCTGGACCCTGGAATACAAGGGGGTTGGGCAGCCGGAGGGTCACCCCGATTGGAGCAATTGATGGGGCGGGGGGGCTCAGCTAGCCGGGTGCAGGAGTCCCTGGGCACGTCCCTGGCGGTGCCGGCCCCTGGGGCCTCATCTTCCCGGCCTGCAGCTGGGCTTTTCCCGCTGTGTGGCTAAGAGAGGAGCCCCCGGCTCAGCCCGGCGAGCAGCAGCTCTTTAGTTCTGCCATGAGGGCGGTGCCCACCTCCCCCTGGTGCCACCCCAGCGAGGTCACCACCCAGCAGAGCTGGAGCCAGTCAGGGGGGAGCCCCCCCTTTTCTACAGGCAGCACCTCTGCTGGGGCCTCCCCAGGCTGAGCTGGAGCCACTTCCCGGGCCAGGCCAGGGGGAAAGGGGGGCATCTGCATTTCCCCCTTTGTTTGCTCCTAGCTGGGGCGGGGGGGGCAGAGCATTGGCTGGGAGCGTGGGCCAGGGGCAGCCGTGAACTCACCTGCCCCCCCGGCACAGGGAGCCTGGAGCTGCAGCAGGAGCCCGAGGAGGAGAAGGGGGCAGCCCTTCCCCATCCTGCTAGGCCTGGGCCTGGGCCCCAGCTGCTCTCAGCCTCTACGGGGCAGGGAGGGGAGCTAGGCCCCACCTGTGCTGGGTTAAGAGCGATCCAGGGGCTTGTTAATGATTCCTGGGTGGGGGCAGCTGTCAAGGGTCCAGGCAGCCACTGAGTGAGCCACTGTTCTGGGCTGGCTCTGACGTGCCCAGCTGGCGCTCGTTAACCCAGCAGGGCCCTGCCCCGGCCCCAGGCTGCCCCCCCCCCCCAGCAGCTCTGGCCAAGGGAGGACAAAGTCCAAAGCAGAGCAGGGAGGTGGGAGCTGGACAGCAACAGAACAGCCAGCCCCGTTCAGACCAGGCTGCCGACAGAGGCTCCCCCAGCACTGAGATCTGCCCCCCTGGAGTGGGGTGGAGGGGTGGATGTGGGAATTCTTTGTAATATTTTCATGACGCTTGTGTGTGCCTCAGTTTCCCCTACTGACTATAACAGGGTTTAAAAGAGAACTGGATAAATTCATGGTGGCTAAGTCCATAAATGGCTATTAGCCAGGATGGGTAAGGAATGGTGTCCCTGGCCTCTGTTTGCCAGAGGGTGGAGATGGATGGCAGGAGAGAGATCACTTGATCATTGCCTGTTAGGGTCACTCCCTCTGGGGCACCTGGCATTGGCCACTGTCGGTAGACAGGATACTGGGCTAGATGGACCTTTGGTCTGACCCGGTACGGCCGTTCTTATGTACATGCTGCCTTGTTACCTGGGGGGTGGGAAAGGTCTGTCTGCTCTCGGGGCAGGCTGAGACACAGGTGTGAACGGCGCCTACCTGCCTGGGACCTTATGTCCCTCATCGATGGAGCTCTTGAGAAGACAAATGGCAAACTCAAAATGGGACTTTCACACCCAGCAACCATTGATCTGGACCCACCTACCCCCCTGCTCCGCTGGGGGACTGAGCTGCATCTCCGCAGCTCGGGAACAAAGGACTGGGGGGGGGGGGTGAGGTGGGGGTTAAGTGGGGGCTGTGGGAAGCAGTCGGGGCTCACCTGGGAGTCTGACAAAGGAGCAGATGGATGGACAGACAGAGCTGTAAGGTCGGAGGCCTTTTTCTGCAGCCACATTAGGGCAGCAGCACTATGAGAATCCTTCATATCCCCACATGCCCTCTAACGTGCATTAAACCAATGTCACCTCGGGCTGTGATCCCGTCCTAACAGCACCCACCACCACCAGAGAGAGAAACAGCTTCCGTGGCTAAAGAAAACCCTGTTTGATTGAATCTGTCTGGCAAGAAATCACTGAGCAGCAGTTGTGGGTGTGAAATCTTGACTTGTATTATTGTGACTTTATGGTCCCCATTTCTCTATGGTTTATCTGTCTGGTTCTTTGATTGTTTCTGTTACATAACTAATTTTGCTAGGTGTAACTCAATGAAGGTGGTGGGCTCTGATTGGTTAAAGGATTGTTTGACAATAGGTTAGGATTGGTTAGTAATCATTTAGTGAAATGACTGGTTAAGGTGCAGCTAAGCAGGACTCAAGTGTCACTCTATAAACTGGGGTTCAAAGGGAAGTTCTTTGGGAACCAAGGCCAGGCCCCAGCCCCAGGATCCGAGCTGCCAGAGCTCAACACCCTGCCAATGACACCATGCAGAAGCTGGAGTCCCCCAGATGACCTGATCCTAACGGGCCAGCAAGAAAAGTTCATCTGCCTTATTGGGAGTGGTGAGCCCTGTAGGCTCAGCGTGTGCCGGCTGTTTTAGTGATTGTTAATAAACAGAGGATCAGGATATTACTGGGTGAGGCTCTTTCACTGGGAAAAGGCCCTGCAACCCGCAGAAAATTACGCCCTGAGCCCTAGGAGCTGGGAAAGGGTGGGGCTGCCTAAATGAACTGGGTCATGCCTTGACCCCACAGAAGGGTAGATGGGGGCCCTAGAGTAGGCGGGTAACAGAGCCGGACCCCAGGGTCCCCACAGCCGGGCTGGGCTCAGGGCTGGCCAGGACGGACCCTGCTTCACCCTTCATTGCCCCGGGCTGCCCTAAGGCCCCTAGGCCGGGCGCCAGCTAACGACTGAGCCCGGCTGTGCCCGCGCTGGCTGCGTACCCCTGCGCACGCTGGCAGAGGTGCGTTGCTCAAGATTGCACAAGTCTCCCTCAGGGGCTGTGTCCGTGGGAGTCGCTGCCTCCGCGGAGCCCATGGGATGCAGCGGGGGGGCTGCAGGCTCACGCTGGGGGAAGAGCGAGACCCCCTGGGGGTCTGGCACAGTGAAGACCGGCGATCGTTCCAACCTGGGGGTGCAGACCCTGTGGGTCCGTGACACGGTGCTGCAGCCATAACCCACGGTGGCCAGCTGGGAGTTCTGATTCTCTGGCAGAGCGATGGCCACCATGGCTCCCGGCAGGGCTAACGGGACATGGGCTGCCGCTGACAGGCTGCAAAGCAAATACCAGTCCTACTGTTCATCAGGGTGATCTTGCAATAAACCCCACAGCCTGCTTGACAGCTAGATACCCTCTCCCCGCCCCCGGCACTGCTCACTCCAGAGGTCTCCCTGGCCCAGCCCCTGGGAAATCAGATTCTGCACCAGGCCCTGCGCAACCACCCAGCTTCGGGACTCCTGCTCCCTGCCTGGGCTGGAGGTCTGGCCCTGCCAGTGGGGAATTGACCTGGCCAAAGCTGGGTGGGAAGGGCTGATACCGGAGGAAGCGGTGTCACCTCAGCCCCAGGGCTGCAGGTCCCGCAGCCTCAAAGCCAATCTCCCCATGACGCCCTCCCAGGAATCCCACCCATCTCTCCCTGTCCATAGAGCCTGCAGGTCCGTCTGGCCCCCTGGCGCTAAGGGCAGCCCGAGCCGGGAATGGGACTGTGATGGACGGGGGTGTCTGGCTGTGCCACCGCACAGTTTGATGAAACTGCCCCACAGAGCAGCTGGCTCGGCCCGAGAAGAACTGCTTCCCCTCAGCCCGGAGCAGCAGCAGGAAGCTCAGACGGCACCTCCCTGGCTCAGTGCTCAGGGCAGCCCCTGCTCCCAGATGGCTGGGTGGTGATGCTCCTGCAGCCCCAGCCGGGGAGACACCAGCCCCCATCACTGGAACCGGACTGGAAGCAAACGCAGCACAAATTGCCCCCAAATCACACACGTCTGGCCAGCTCCAGCGCTGACCCCCACGCAGCTGGGGCCAGCCCCAGCCAGACACAGATGGGGGCAGCTGCAGCCCCTTGCTGGGAGTTTTCTGCATCTCCCATGACCCAGCCCGGCAGTGGGACCAGGCTCCCTCATTCCCCTGCTGCCATGGGGGCCTCCCAGGGTCCCCAGGACAACTTCTGGGGCATGATGAGGGGCCCAGGCAGACACAGCTCACCTGGGCAGGGGTTATAATATAATATATGGAGATATACCTATCTCATAGAACTGGAAGGGACCTTGAAAGGTCATCGAGTCCAGCCCCCTGCCTTCACTAGCAGGACCAATTTTCCCCCCGCAGATCCCTAAATGCCCCCCCTCAAGGATTGAACTCACAACCCTGGTGTGACGTTATGAGTGTAATGTAATATGTCATGACAGGGCCAGAAAGAGTTAATTAACTCACAGAATAACCTGACCTATGGGTGAACTTTAAGGACTGGTTAGGAAGATAGGTAAATGAATAGAGCTTTGAAATGCAAGTCTGCGTTGTTAGAGATCTCAAGGGTAGATGTTTAATTCAAAGATCAAAAAAGGAGTATTAACATTTATGATGATACTGGAGTGAAATAGTATTATTGTCTATATGTCTCTTTAAAGGTTGTAGTAACCTGTAGCTGAACTGTTTAATGGATAAATTACCCTGTGCTAATTGCCATGATGTTTAGAGGAAGGAGAATTAAGCCTGTTGTTTTCTCAGGCCAAAAGGCTGCTGAAAATGTATAAGAACCCTGGGACATGATCATACATCATCTCAGATCTGCTTTGGTTTCAAGAGGGAGGAACCTTAAGCCATAAGGATTGAGATCCCCAGTCTTTGACTGGAGCCACCCTGAATATGGACATTGGACTATAACCTATGGACTATTTCTAAAAGGACTTTTGGCAACTACAAGCTCACCTCTGCTATGTATCTAAACCTCAAGAATTGAATTCAAGTCTGTCTGTATATTGATCTTTTAACCAACACTCTCTCTCTTTTCTTTTTAAATAAATTTTAGCTTAGTTAATAAGAATTGACTATAGCGTGTATTTTGGGTAAGATCTAAGTTATAATTGAACCTGGGTATGTGGCTGATCCTTTGGGATTGGAAGAACCTTTTCTTTTATATGATGAGACAAGATTCTCAGTAATCATCATCATATCTGACAGGTGTGTCTGGATGGAGGCCTGAGGCTGGGTACTTTAAGGGAACTGCATTGTTTGGACTTCTGAGTAACCTGTATGGTAATATAGAAGTTGTTTTGTGCTGGCTTGGAAAATCTAAGTATTGGAATATCCACCAGCGTTTGGGGTTTGTCTGCCCCATTTTGTTTGCAGTTCACCCTGATTGAGTGACCTCAGCTGGCTCCAACAGGCAGCACCATCACACCTGGGTTTAGCAGGCCAATGCTCAAACCGCTGAGCTATCCCTCCCCCAGAGCAGGCTTGTCCCAGGGAGGGCTCCTGGGGGCTGGGCTCAGAGCGAGATGGGGACTGTGGCTCCTGGGAACCGAGCTCCAGCCCGCTGCATGCTGGGGATGGCATCACAGCAGCCCCCCGCCAGCCGGCCAAGTGCAGCCCTGGGGCAGGGCAGAGACGCTCGCTGGCTCCCGGCTGCCCAGTTATTTACTGGTGTGTCCCTGGCTGGCTCCACATTACTCTGCCCAGCCAGGCTGTACCAGCCCTACCAAGCAGCAGAGATTACGGCGGTAGGGGCGGGGGGCAGGGGCAAGGCAGGACACAGATGACAGTGCTGCCATGGCAGGGGGCTCAGGAAACGCCCGTGTTTGGCTTGTGACCCCTGTGCCCAGGCAAGCACTGCACCTCTCACCCCATGGCCAGGGCCAGTCCCCTCAGCACAGGGCTGGTGCTGGGCACAGCTCTGGGCAGCACCCCTGGCCCCTAGGATCCTTGCCCTCTGGCAGGGCAGATACAGGACCCCTCTCCTGCACAGGTTCCTGGCAAAACCTCCCCTGCCCCCCTTTAATAGTGGGCCAAGTTTAGGGTTGCCAGGTGTCTGCTTTTCGACTAAGCATCTTGCTGAAAAGGGAAGCTGGCAGCGTCCAGTCAGCTTTTAAAAGTCCGGTTGGCCGCAGTAACCAGCCTCTGCCACGGGGGGCAGGAAGAGCAGCAGCAGTGGCTGGCTTCTGGCCCTGGCTCCAAGAGGTGGGTGCTGCTGCCCGGGGGGATCCTGTCCCTCCACCACCGAGCCCTGATTGCCCCAGCCCTGGCCCCTCGCTCTGGGAACCAACCCCCGGCTGTGCCCTGATGTCAGCTCCTCCCAGCCTGGCTCTGCAGGCAGCAGCTCAGTCCGGGGAGAGGAGTGAGCAGGGGCGGGGCCTCGGGGGAAGGGGCGGGGCCTCGGGGGAAGGGGCGGGGCAGGGCAAGGTTGTTCGGTTTTCTGCCCTTAGAAAGTTGGGGGGTGGGAGGGGGTGTGGGCTCCAACACCCTGCCCCAGCCCCGATCCCCCTCCCGGAGCCCACACCCCCACCCCAACCCGGAGCCCCCCCTCACACCCAAACGTCCTCCCGGAGCCCGCGCCCCCCCCCTGGGGCCCCCCCCCCCACCCCACCCCAGAGCCCGCCCCCCCCCCCACACCCCCCCCCCCCCGCCCGCCCCCACACCCCGGGCCCCGCGACCCCCGCCCGCAGCCCCCACCCCACCCCAGAGCCCGCCCCCCCCCCCGGGCCCCCCCCCCCTCCGTCCCCCCTCCGTTGTTCACTCTCCCCCACCCTAACTCACTTTCACCAGGCTGGGGCAGGGGGCTGGGGTGTGGGCGGGGGTGCGGCCCCCAGGAGCGGGCTCCGGGCTGGGGCAGGGTGTGGGGGTGCGGGAGGGGGTGCGGGCTCCAGGCGGGGGCTCAGGGCTGGGGTTGGGGGGTGGGAGGGGGGGTGGGCTCCAGGAGGGAGTTGGGGTGTGGAAGGGGGCTCCGGGGTGGGGGGGGGGTGGGGAGGGTTGGGGGGGGCTGGGGGCTGGAGCTGAGGGGTTCTGAGTGTGGGAGGAGGCTCCAGGCTGGGGTTGGGGTGTGGGAGGGGGTGTGGGCTCCAGGAGGGGGCTCAGGGCTGGGGCAGGGGGTTGGGGTGTGGAAGGGGGCTCAGGGCTGGGGTTGGGGTGTGGGAGGGGGTGTGGGCTCCAGGAGGGGGCTCAGGGCTGGGGGTTGGGGTGTGGACTCTGGGAGGGAGTTAGGGTGTGGAAGGGGGCTCCAGGCTGGGGTTGGGGTGTGGGAGGGGGTATGGGCTCCAGGAGGGGGCTCAGGGCTGGGGGTTGGGGTGTGGACTCTGGGAGGGAGTTAGGNTAGAAAGTTGGGGTGTGGGATGGGAGAGCACATGGGCAGGGTCACCAGGGCTATACGGAGACCTGGACCCCACCCCCAGTGTGTTTTGCCTCGGCTCCCACTCGTGGGTTTCTTGCTTCTTGCTTAACCCCACCTCCGAACGCCCCCTGCGCCAACGAGCTGCTGCCAGCTCCCACTGGCACCCTCCCTCACAGGCGCTCGGGAAGGGGCAAGCGGAGATCTTCAACCAGGAGACACTGAGCCAGTAGCTCACCTGTGTAGGAGGGGATCAGGGGCGGCCAACTTTCAAATCACACAAAACCGAACACCCTTGCCCCATCCCC
Source organism: Platysternon megacephalum (assembly GCA_003942145.1). Classification (NCBI taxonomy): domain Eukaryota; kingdom Metazoa; phylum Chordata; order Testudines; family Platysternidae; genus Platysternon; species Platysternon megacephalum. Next base: position 5,631,196 of record QXTE01000112.1, on the reverse strand, counting down.
TGCCCCTTCTCCGAGGCCCCGTCCCCTGCCCCTTCTCCGAGGCCCCGTCTCTGAGGCCCTGCCCCCACTCACTCCGTCCCCCCTCCGTTGTTCACTCTCCCCCACCCTAACTCACTTTCACCAGGCTGGGGCAGGGGGTTGGGGTGAGGGCTCCGGCTGGGGGTGCGGGCTCTGTGGTGGGGCTGGGGATGAGAGGTTTGGAGGGGGCTGTGGGCTGGAGCTGAGGGGTTCTGAGTGTTGGAGCAGGCTGAGGGCTGGGGTGTGGGAGGGGGTGCGGGCTCCAGGAGGGGGCTCAGGGCTGGGGCAGGGTGTTGGGGTGCGGGAGGGGGTGCGGGCTCCAGGAGGAAGTTTGGGTGTGAGAGGGGGCTCCGGGTTGGGGTTGGGGTGTGGGAGGAGGCTCCAGGCTGGGGTTGGGGTGTGGGAGGGGGTGCGGGCTCCAGGAGGGAGTTTGGGTGTGGGAGGGGGCTCCGGGCTGGGGTTGGAGTGTGGGAGGGGGTGTGGGCTCCGGGAGGGGGCTCAGGGCTGGGGCAGGGGGTTGGGGTGTGGGAGGGGGTGCAGGCTCCAGGAGGGAGTTTGGGTATGGGGGGGGGCTCAGGGCCGGGGTTGGGGTGTGGGAGGGGGGGTGGGCTCCAGGAGGGGGCTCAGGGGTGGGGGGGGGGGTGGGGGTGGGGGGGGGGGGGTGGGCTCCGGGAGGGGGCTCAGGGCTGGGGCAGGGGGTGGGGGTGTGGGGGGGGGCTCAGGGCGGGGGGTGGGGTGTGGGGGGGGGGGTGGGCTCCAGGAGGGGGCTCAGGGCTGGGGCAGGGGGTGGGGGTGTGGAGGGGGGGTGAGGGCTGGGGGGGGGGGGGGGGGGGGGGGGGGGTGGGGTGTGGACTCTGGGAGGGAGTTAGGGTGTGGAAGGGGGTTCAGAGTGCGGGCTCTGGCTATGTGGCGCTTACCTCAGGCGGCTCCCAGTCAGCGGTGCAGTGGGGCTGAGGTAGGCTCCCTGCCTGCCCTGGCTCTGTGCGGCTCCCAGAAGCAGCCGGCCAATGGGAGCTGCGGAGCCAGCGTTCGCGGTGGGGGCAGTGCGCAGAGTCTCCCTGGCTACCCCTGTGCCTAGGGGCTGTAGAGACGTGCCGGCCGCTTCCGGGAGCCATGCAGAGCCAGGGCAGGCAGGGAGCCTGCCTTAGCCCCGCTGCGTCGCCGGCCGGATGTTTAACAGCCCAGTCAGCAGTGCTGACTGGAGCCACCAGGGTCCCTGTTCGACCCGGCGTTCTGGTCGAAAACCGGATGCCTGGCAACCCTGCTGAGTACTTATGCAGGGTCAGCTGTCAGCATATGTTGGTGTGGGGCGTGCGCCGGGGCGGGCCCTGGGCAGCCTCCGGGCTGTGTCACGTCCTCTGGCGGCCAGAGGCTAACACAGAATGCCAGGCAGGCCGGGGTGTGGGGAATGGTTTATTTCAGAGCACACTGAAGTTAGTGTGGTGCACAATGCCCAAGGCTAGCACGTCCCGTGGTCAGACGCTCCCTCGGTGCCCTGTGCTCCAAGCCACTCCCTGGCAAGAGCGAGGGCTGGGTGTGGAGGGGGGCACGTGGCTTTCCCTGGCCCAGCTGCCTGCTCTGCGCCAGCTCCGGCAGGCGCTGGGCAATGGGTCCGCTGGTGGATGATAAGGAAGCCATGCTTCTTGAATCCTTTGCCGCACTCGGCACACACGAAGGGCTGGTCGGCCGTGCGGGCTCTCTCCCTCCCCCACCGCCTGGCTGCCGTCGGCACCCGTGGCCCCTCCTGCTGCCGGGCGCCCTGCCTGTCGTGGGTGATCTGGTGCATGATGAGGTTGGTGCTGCAGGTGAAGCTCTTGCTGCACTGCGGGCAGGGGTAGGGGCGCTCACCGGTGTGCATGCGCTGGTGGATCAGTAGGTTGGTCTTGTACTTGAAACGCCGGCCGCACTCGGCGCAGGGGAAGGGGCGCTCGCCCGTGTGCGTGCGCTGATGGATGGCCAGGCTCGACTTGTAGCGGAAGCGCCGGCCGCACTCGGAGCAGAGGAAGGGGCTCTCCTTGCTGTGCACGCGCTGGTGCACCGTCAGGTCTCGCTTCTGCAGGAAACTCTTGCTGCACTCGGCGCACGCGTAGGGCCGCACGCGGGTGTGCACACGCTGGTGCACCACCAGGTAGGTCTTGTTCTTGAAGCTCTTCCTGCAGGAGGGGCACATGAAGGGGCGCTCGCCCGTGTGGGCACGCAGGTGCACCCCCAGGCTGGTCTTGTAGCTGAAGGTGCGGCCACACTGCGGGCAGACGTAGGGCTTCTGCAGTGTCGCCCCGCTGTGCACGCGCTGGTGCAGCATGAAGCTGTTGGGGCAGGAGAAGCTCCGGCCGCACTCCGTGCAAATCAGCAGCACTTTCTGCTCATGGGTCTTCTTGTGGGCCAGCAGCTCGGCCCGCTGGTGGAAGCTCTCCCCACGCCTTGTGCACTCATAGTCCTGCTCTGCCTTCACCTCCCCAGGCACAGGGAGCCAGCACATGTCGAACGCCTCCTCCGACGGCTCCTCTTTGACTGGCTGCTCTGCAGCAGCTGTGGGGACAGAGTCAGGAATCAGCTCCTGGGACACCAGCTCCCCAACTGCTGGGGCTGAGTCACCCACGTCCCATGGATCCTGGCACCCTCTGTGCAGGAATAACCGTAGGCACGTGTGTGCGTGCATGGAGAGACCCCAGGAGAGAAAGTTCCTGATCCTACCTAGTTCTTATTGGCACTTTCCAACCCAGAGCTCAAAGCCTTGTACAAAGCCGTACCCTTAGCCCCCTTTCCCAGATTGTGGAAATGAAGAACATAACATAAGAACATAAGAAAGGCCGCACCGGGTCAGACCAAAGGTCCATCTAGCCCAGTATCTGTCTACCGACAGTGGCCAATGCCAGGTGCCCCAGAGGGAGTGTACCTAACAGGCAATGATCAAGTGATCTCTCTCCTGCCATCCATCTCCATCCTCTGACGAACAGAGGCTAGGGACACCATTCTTACCCATCCTGGCTAATAGCCATTTATGGACTTAGCCACCATGAATTTATCCAGTCCCCTTTTAAACATTGTTATAGTCCTAGCCTTCACAACCTCCTCAGGTAAGGAGTTCCACAAGTTGACTGTGCGCTGCGTGAAGAAGAACTTCCTTTTATTTGTTTTAAACCTGCTGCCTATTAATTTCATTTGGTGACCCCTAGTTCTTGTATTATGGGAATAAGTAAATAACTTTTCCTTATCCACTTTCTCAACATCACTCATGATTTTATATACCTCTATCATGTCCCCCCTTAGTCTTCTCTTTTCCAAGCCGAAGAGTCCCAGCCTCTCTAATCTCTCCTCGTATGGGACCCTCTCTAAACCCCTAATCATTTTAGTTGCCCTTTTCTGAACCTTTTCTAGTGCTAGAATATCCTTTTTGAGGTGAGGAGACCACATCTGTACACAGTATTCGAGATGTGGGCGTACCATGGATTTATATAAGGGCAATAATATATTCTCTGTCTTATTCTCTATCCCCTTTTTAATGATTCCTAACATCCTGTTTGCTTTTTTGACCGCCTCTGCACACTGCGTGGACATCTTTAGAGAACTATCCACAATGACGCCAAGATCTTTTTCCTGACTCGTTGTAGCTAAATTAGCCCCCATCATGTTGTATGTATAGTTGGGGTTATTTTTTCCAATGTGCATTACTTTACATTTATCCACATTAAATTTCATTTGCCATTTTGTTGCCCAATCACTTAGTTTTGTGAGATCTTTTTGAAGTTCTTCACAATCTGCTTTGGTCTTAACTATCTTGAGTAGTTTAGTATCATCTGCAAACTTTGCCACCTCACTGTTTACCCCTTTCTCCAGATCATTTATGAATAAATTGAATAGGATTGGTCCTAGGACTGACCCTTGGGGAACACCACTAGTTACCTCTCTCCATTCTGAGAATTTACCATTAATTCCTACCCTTTGTTCCCTGTCCTTTAACCAGTTCTCAATCCATGAAAGGACCTTCCCTTTTATCCCATGACAGCTTAATTTACGTAGGAGCCTTTGGTGAGGGACCTTGTCAAAGGCTTTCTGGAAATCTAAGTACACTATGTCCACCGGATCCCCCTTGTCCACATGTTTGTTGACCCCTTCAAAGAACTCTAATAGATTAGTAAGACACGATTTCCCTTTACAGAANTAAGTAAATAACTTTTCCTTATCCACTTTCTCAACATCACTCATGATTTTATATACCTCTATCATGTCCCCCCTTAGTCTCCTCTTTTCCTAGCTGAAGAGTCCTAGCCTCTTTAATCTTTCCTCGTATGGGACCCTCTCTAAACCCCTAAACATTTTAGTTGCCCTTTTCTGAACCTTTTCTAGTTCAGGCAGAGGGAGATGGAGATGGAGTTCTAGGCAGAGGGAGATGACTTGTCCAAGGCAGAGCTGGGAACAGACACTACATCTCCCAAGTCCCAGTCCAGTGCTCTGGCCGCTAGGTCTCACCCAGGTCAGTTTCATCTAGTCTAGAGCACAAAGTGGAACGTGTTAATCATAGCCCATGATTACTGCACGGTTCCACTCCGGGGCAGAGTTAAGGCTCTCTGGGTGCCCCTACATTACCATGCTCGGATTTCAGGTTAAACTTAAGACCGTTGCCTGGGTTTGTAGTACCTGGTGTGGGGAGAATGGCCCCGTGCCGGGGGTGGATTTCACCCTGCATTACGGGGACATGCTCTCAAGCTGAGCTCCAGTTAATGTAACAGCATTTTCCATGCCTGCCCTGAGCGCTCTGGGACACACCCTGCACGTGATGGCTCCAGCGGAGCCAGCCCTATGGGCTTCACACCCAGCCCTGGGACACACTGGTGCCGGAGGAGTGCCTGCACATGCACAGACAGAGGTGGGTCATGGCACGTCACACCCGGCAGAAATCACACAGAGCACAAGGCACCCATGTTCTCTGATGCATTGCCACTAACTGGGCACAGCCTGGCCCTCTGGGGTGCCAAGTACCCCAACTCCCAATGAAGCCCACAAGGGTGCCCAGCAGGATGAGGTCCCGTGTGATCCCTCTGCACTGGGGGGTGTCACCCTTTCCGAAGCAGCAGGCAGGTGCTTTTCCTGTGTGCTGCCCCATGCCCGGCTCCGAGCGAGGGACCGGCCGTACCTGCCAGAGCCTTGGCTGCTCTCGCTCTCTCCTTGGACACCTCGTAGTAGTGGCGCTGCACTGTGCGTTTCTTGCGTGCATTGACGTGGCCTCTCCGTCGCATGGCTTCAGCTGGGCGTTACAGCGCAGCGTGGGAACAGCAGAAAGCTGAGCACCCCAGCTCCCCGAGCAGCAGCTAGGAGACTCCCTGACACGGCAGGCTGGGGCAGCCTGTGGGTCCAGGGCAGCTTTCGGCCTCGCTGAGCATCCTGTAAACGAACCAAACATTCCCAATGATCCCTTACGCCAGAGACAAACAGCCATGAACTGGCCCCCTTTCAGCACACAACGGGCTCCGAGGATGGGGAGCTAACCGCTGCAGTCTGCGCCGAGTGGCTGGTGTAGCAGGGGGACGGGTTACTAGGAGCAAGGACTGTGGTTGGGCAGGCTTGCTTTGAGTTGCTCCCTTCGGAAGCTTGGATCCAGCAGCCCTGGCTCGCCTCTGCTCCTGAAGGGTCTCAGCTGCCTGCCTCCTCCGCACCCCGCAGAGTGTGTGAGGGTGCTGGCTCCCCCGCTCCTAGAATCTCCATGGCCTGGTACAAACCGCTTGGGAACGGGGGAGGAGGCCTGGGCTGTGTCGCACACCTACACTCTGCGGGCAGGGCTGGATTAAGGCATAGGTAGTACAGGGCCCTTGCCCCAGAGTCTGGTTCCCGGAGTGTCACGCGAGCATCAGAATCATGGCTGGTGGTTTGTGTGTTTGGCTGTTTTTTTAAATTGTGTTCCTAAAATAAATTATAAATAAAATAAATATATGGAGATATACCTATCTCATAGAACTGGAAGGGACCCTGAAAGGTCATCGAGTCCAGCCCCCTGCCTTCACTAGCAGGACCAATTCTGCCCCAGATCCCTAAGTGGCCCCCTCAAGGATTGAACTCACCACCCTGGGTTTAGCAGGCCNACGGGGAGGAGTCGCTGACGGGTGCTGGGGAGGGAACCATGGGCCTCACCACCAGGGCTGATCAGACTCCGGCTGACGGGCTTGGACCAGGGCTTCTTGGATACGAGGGGCTCCCGGGAAGAGATGGGCCTTAAGCCAGCCCCATCGGTGTGGGAATGTCAATCAGGTGAGAAGGGTGGCAAGGACTAAGGGACCTAATTGCATGGCTGCTGCCTTACTGGCTCCAGGGGCTGTGGGTTTTGTGGCACTCGGGCAGGGTGTTGAAAGGACTCCTGCACTCTCCTAGCGCAGCAACCAGCAATGGGTTTTGTGTTAAGGGGATTCTCCATCTTCCTCCAATAACAAGACACCCTTTACTAGTCCAACAACATTTCCCTCCATGTAAAGATGTTACAAGCTGCTTTGTGTTGCCTCCCACGGGTGGCAAACTCTCCAGAGCAGGCGTGGGGTGCTTGGAATCAGACACCCCGTATCCCAGGGAGGCCCTGATCTGTACTGAAGAGTTCTAGGATGCTCACACCGTGCTGCAGAGCACCACCTTGGCCAGTTACACATACCCACAACAATGCTACTTGAACAAGTAACACGGTGGAGTTAAAGGCACAGAATATTTCACTAACGATACAGAAAGACCAGGGAGGGAGATGAGTTATTTAAGTTAAGTGCCAATGTGGACACAAGAATAAATGGATACTAACGGGCCATCAATAAGTTTAGACTTGAAATTAGGCAAAGGTTTCTAACCATCAGAAGAGTGAAGTTCTGGTCCTCTGAACAGCCTCCCAAGGGGAGCAGTGAGGGCAAAAAACAGAACTGCCTTCAAGCCTGACCTTGATAAGTTTTTGGAGGGGATGTATGATGAGACTGCCTACAATGGCATGGAGCCGATCTGCAACTGCCAGCAGCAAATATCTCCAACAGGCAGTGATGGGACACGAGATGGGGAAGGCTGAGTTACTACAGAGAATTCTCTCCCATGTGTCTGGCTGGTGGGTCTTGCCCACATGCTCAGGGCCTAACAGTATTTGGGGTCAGGAAGGAACTTTCCCCCCAGGTCAGATTAGCAGAGACCCTGGGGGGTTTTCACCTTCCTCTGCAGCATGGGATTGCTGTTTGCCATCTGCAGTGACCACACTGACTTTACCTGAACATAACACGCTGCCTTCCAATTTAATCAAAATTGTTCCAAACTTCAGCTCCAAGCAAAATACAGTTCTTTCCCCTGAGCTAGGATTTGCTCTGGGCAATCCCCACTTTGCAGGGCAGCCACATGGCACTTACGCGGCAGGCTGGCTCTCCCGCCCGCCCCGTTGGGGGGTTTCACCGCACACGTCCAGGGTGCCTGTAGCGGCTAATCTCAGGGCTCCCTGTGGAGCAGGGCGGGGGCTCAACCCCTGCAGCTGCTGCCCTTGGTGCCGGGCCGGCGTGGGCGGAATCTCCAAGCTGACCAAGTGGTGGGGCCCTGGGGGGACACAGAACTGGGCCAGGCAGGCGCCAGGACAGCGCCCCGGGGAGACGCTGCACATGGGGGAGCGCCCGGATGGCTCCAGGACAGCGACTTGCGGGGAGAGCCAGGGCGACTCCGAGTGATCAGCTGGAGCCCTGCCCCACCTGCACCGTCCCCATGGCAACGCCCCAGGCGTCCCCTCACCTGAGCGCCTCCCGTCCCCATGGCAACGCCCCAGCCGTCCCCTCCCCTGAGCGCCTCCCGTCCCCATGGCAACGCCCCAGGCGTCCCCTCACCTGAGCTCCTCCCGTCCCCATGGCAACGCCCCAGCCGTCCCCTCGCCTGAGCGCCTCCCGTCCCCATGGCAACGCCCCAGGCGTCCCCTCACCTGAGCGCCTCCCGTCCCCATGGCAACGCCCCGCCCCCGTTCCCATGGCAACGCCCCGGGTACTGCTCTCCCTCAGGGCTCCGCAGCGCTCGCGCTGCCGCGTGCCGTACTCGGACCGCGCTGTCTGCGATCCCCGCGAGACGCAGCGGGGCCCGTGGGGGGCTCCGACCCGCAAACCAACCTCTCCCCGCCGCCCGCTCGGATCCCTCGCGGCCAGCGGCGGGCTCGGGCCTCCCAACCCGCCTGGGGGGCTCAGCTCTGTGATCCGAGGCGGCCCCTCTAGCCCTCACAGGCCCGCTCTATGGCTCGGGGCCGCGCTGCTCCCTGGCGGAGGCCGCGCTCTATGGTTGATCCGCGGCCCCTCTAGCCCTCTCAGGGCCGCGCTGCTCGATGGTGTGGAGCCGCTCTGGAATCTGGCGGAGGCCGCGCTCTATGGTTCATCCGCGGCCCCTCTAGCCCTCTCAGGGCCGCGCTGCTCGATGGTGTGGAGCCGCTCTGCTCCGTGGCGGAGGCGGCGCTCTATGGCCGTTCACTGCGGCTAGAGGGCAGCGCCACGTGCCTGTCCCCATTGACGCCGCTGCTGCTTTGAGGCCCCACCCCGGGGTGTCAGCGGCTCCCGCCCCCTGCGCTGGGCTGAGTCCCGGCCGGCGGGGTCACTGCCCCCCCCCCATGGCCGGGCAGTACCACGGGGCCAGGGCGCGGGGGGGGTCTGCGAGCCCCTAGGCAGCCCCGCTGGGGCGTGGCGGGTTCCCAGCCCCGGCAGGTTCTGCGCCAGGCGTGACCGTGGGGCGGGGCCCTGGCCCGGGGCCCGCGGGAAGTCAGGCACGATGATCACAATGGTCCCTTCGGGCCTTGGCGTCTCAGTGACGTGGAAGGCAGCAGATTTTCTGCGGCCCCCGAGCATTTCCCATGGTCAGGGCCCTGTAGGACTGTGTGCGAACACCCCCCGCGGGCTCGGCTGGACTCGGGTGGAAGCGGGAGCATTGGGAGGTTGGAAAAAGGAGAAGCACGTTCGATGGACGTTCTTATTAAAACGATGAGCCACAAACAGCTACCACTGTTGGCAATGCAATGGCCCTCCTCAGGTTTCAGAGTCAACGCCCCAGGTTTCAGAGTCAACGCCCCATTGCCACAACGCTAGCAAAAGGCCCCTCTCAGGGCTACTGGCTCAGGCGACCTGCTGCCTCCGACAGACAGCGCCGAGTCCGTTACACTGGGCTGATGGTTGCAAATTTTCTTCACAGCTACAAGGGTTAGGAGGCCTGAAGCCCATGGAGCTGTGCTGATTTACACAAGCTGAGAGCCTGGCCCTGAGCTGCTATACAAGAGCTTAGCCTCTGAGCACTCTTCTGCAGCACGGGGTGGAGTCTCACAATTCCTCAGCTGGGGAACAGATCCCAATCTCTACAGCCTCCAGTAGGGGCACCCATGACGCCCCCCAGCCCAGCCTCAGGCTGTAGCTCTCAGGGCTAGGGTCCCACCGGAGAACGCTCCTAGGGTTTGTTTCCATCTGTTTATTTCCTCCTCTCCCCCCTCTAGTCTCTGCTTTAGGAGAGTTATTGTCCCTGACTGGCTCTGGGGGAGTTCAGCATCAATTGCCCATGCCGGGGGCCTCTGGGATTCCTCTCTCTCCCTGGGGAGCCCCTCGCTCCAGCTTAGACACAATTCCCAGGCTGAGGCCTGCAGAGCCTGCTTGGGGAAGAGAATCACAGTCAGGGGTTAACGGCCAGATCCTCAAAGATATTTGGTTACCCAAGTCCCATTGGGAATTAGGCACCTAGACATCTTGGAGGATCTGGGGCTCCGTGCCCAGCTCTGACCCTGACAAACTCCCTCTTCCCTGTGTGGGGAGAGGGGCGGGGGGGGGGAGGGGGGGCAGAGGGCTCCCCAGGGAAGGATTTGGGCTCAGCCTCTACCCTAGAATCATTTTTAAAGGTTCATTTCAATCTGTGTGTGAAGTTACACAAATACTGAAAACTGGACTGGCTGGAGGGGAGGGGATGGCCTGTGTCTGAACTATGGAGGTACTAAGGCAGTGTCTGAGGTCACAGGGTGACATTTGTTCTCTGATAAGCAAATCTAGAATCTAGACACCCTAATGATATCCCCTCGCTGCTGCACTGCACCCCCCGCCACTCCCAAATCCTCCTGGCGGGTCCCTGCCAGCTGGGCTCTCACTGCAGAGGACTGGAGGTTAGCTGGAGGGATGAGAGCTGGAAATATCAGATTGGGACCGACTTTTTGTGCTGCGTTTGTACAGCACCGAGCGGGGTCCTGGGCCGTGACCAAGGCTCCTAGACACTACAGCAATAGAAATTAATAATAGTCACCATCACAGAAGAGCTGCCCCTCTTTGGGACATCACAAATAACAGGCACGGCCCAGCTCACCACCCCTGTTTTGCAAATATCTGGACCCCGTCCTCAGCCTGCAGCGGCACCAGCGCGTAGCTCTCCTGCCTGTCTCAGTGATTCTCTTGTGGTCATTCTGCCATTTACATCTGCTCAGCCGGGTAGAACAAGACTGCAATGTCCTCCAAGCACGTTGGAGGGGCAATATGTAACTTGTTTGTATCTGTGTATAAAAGAAGGGTCACAGAGGGGATGTCTTTGTCCAGCCGAGGGGGGAATGCAAAGTCCCGCCGCTCACTGAGCTGGACGATTGTCAGGAGCAGACATGTGCTACTGTACCTGTAGCCATTGATCCGGGGAGCTAGGACCGTGCTTCGTCGACAATAAACCTGGCTAGGTACCTTTGCTACAAAGCGAGTCTTGTGGTCGTTGTGGGCAGTTCGGTGGCGGTGTGCTGTGTCGGCTAGCCGCATAGAGCTGGGAGAGCACACACAAAGAATCCACACACGCAGCCAACAACTAACAACGGGGAACTTCTGTTCTCCCTTTAGTCATAACATAACAAGGGACATTCCAAGAAATTAAAAAGTGGCAAACTGAAAACTGATAAAAAGGAAAGACTCACACAGTGTGCAATTAAACTGTGGAACTCATTACAGCAGGACGCTGTTAAGGGCAAGAATTTAGAAAAGGTTAAAAACGTTTATAGAACAAAGATATCCAGAGTTATAATTAATGGTAACAGATATTTTGAAGGGATATTAAACCTTGTACTTCAGGGTTTAAGCAACTTTCTAATGATTAGGATGAGACCGAATATTGGCCAGGAGTGGGGGAGGGCAGATTATCCTACATTTGCCTAGTGTGCAATTCTTACACCTTCCTCAGATGCATCTGGTGCTGCTCACTGTCAGAGCCCGGACACTGGGCTGGCGGGACCTTGGGTCTGATCCAGCGTGATCATTCCTGCGTCAATGGGAGTTTTGCTGGAGTACAGGCTGGGAAAACCCTTCCAGATTCGGGCTGGCACACACGAGCTGCTTCCACCTCGTGTGGACACTCTGGTGTTTTTGCAGCGTCCCCTTGACAGTGAAGCGCTTCCCGCACTCGGTGCATGTGAAGGGCCGCTCCCCCGTGTGGATCCGCTGGTGCATTTTGAGGTTGCCCTTGGTGGAGAAGCTTTTCTTGCACTGGGTGCAGGTGAACGGCCGTTCCCCTGTGTGCACTCGCTGGTGTGTCAGGAGATTGCCCGGCTGCGTGAAGCATTTCCCACACTGGCTGCACATGTATGAGCGCTCCCTGGTGTGGATCCTCTGGTGCATCGTGAGGTCCCTGTTGGAGACAAATCTCTCCTTGCACTCAGCACATGCAAAGAGCCTCTCACGCACGTGGCTTTTCTGGTGCGTGTTGAGCGTGCCCTTCTTGGCGAAGCTCTTCCCACACTGACAGCAGGCGAACGGGCGCTCCCCCGTGTGGCGCCGCTGGTGTGTCAGGAGATTCACCTTCTGAGTGAAGCTCCTCCCACACTCCGCACACTGGAAAGGCCGCTCCCCCATGTGCACCCTCTGGTGCAGTTTGAGGTTGTCTTTCCTGGTGAAACGTTTCCCACACTCAGTGCACAGGAACAGCTGCTCCCTGCTGTGTGTCCTGCCATGCACCTTCAGAATGGCCTTGCTGATGAAGCGTTTCCCGCATTCGGGGCAGGGAAACTGATGTTCTCCCATATGCAGCCTCTTGTGCAGTTTCAGAAATTCGTTCTGAAAGAAGCCCTGGCCGCACTCGGTGCACACGAAGGGCCGCTCCCCGCTGTGCAGGCGCTGGTGCATTTTGAGGGTGGCCTTGGCGATGAAGCCCTTTCCACACTCGGTGCATGTGAAGGGCCGCTCCCCCGTGTGGATCCACTGGTGCATTTTGAGGTTGCCCTTGGTGGAGAAGCTCTTCTTGCACTGGGTGCAGGCGAACGGCCGCTCCCCCGTGTGCACTCGCTGGTGTGTCAGGAGGTTGCCCGGCTGCGTGAAGCATTTCCCACACTGGCTGCACATGTATGAGCGCTCCCTGGTGTGGATCCTCTGGTGCATCGTGAGGTCCCTGTTGGAGACAAATCTCTCCTTGCACTCAGCACATGCAAAGCGCCTCTCGCGCACGTGGCTTTTCTGGTGCGTGTTGAGCGTGCCCTTCTGGGCGAAGCTCTTCCCACACTGACAGCAGGCGAACGGGCGCTCCCCCGTGTGGCGCCGCTGGTGTGTCAGGAGATTCACCTTCTGAGTGAAGCTCTTCCCACACTCCGCACACTGGAAAGGCCGCTCCCCCGTGTGCACCCTCTGGTGCAGTTTGAGGATGTCTTTCCTGGTGAAATGTTTCCCACACACGGTGCACAGGAACAGCTGCTCCCTGCTGTGCAGGCGCTGGTGCATTTTGAGGTTGCCCTTCGTCATACAGCTCCTTCCACATTCAGAGCATGTGAATGGTTTCCTCCCCGTGGGCTCTCCCTGCTGGGCAGTCACATGCGTCCGACCCTGCTGGCTGTCTTTGTGTCTCTGCCTTGTGTCCTGTCTCTGTAGTGGTGGTGTTTTCTGTGGCCTGGGGAGGGGCATGAGTTTTTCTTGCATAATATTTCTCTGCTGCTTTTGTGATTTGCTCTGACTTTTGCATCTTTGCTTTTTCCTTGAGTGCTGGTGGAGGTCCCCTCCAGTCTGTCCTGGGGATGTCTTGGGAAGATCCAGGGTTCTAGTACCTTCCTCATCGTCATCCTTCATCTCACCATCTGCTGCAGAGAGAAAAGCCCTGACGTTATCTCCTGAGCTAGTGACCAAGGGAAACTCCTGATGTTCAGCAAAACCTTCCATTCCCAACCGCAGCCCAAGGAACCTGTCTCTTGGAAAAGCCGACAGAACCACCTCCCTGCCCTCAGCTCCTGGGCAGCTACCCCCTTCAGGGAGTGGTTCCACTAGCTACAGAGAAGCAGGTCTCAGTGCTGCCTTGAGTTTCTATTGGCAAAGACACAGCCAGTGGGAAAAGACCTGCCTTCGTGTTGCATTTGAGTGAACACGAAGCTGAGCTCAGTATAGTCTGCACAGCGATCCCAAGTGGTGGAAGTTGGCATTGCTTTCTCCACCAGACTAACGCAGGGATCAGGCCCCAGTGGACAGCTCAGGAAGTCCAAGAGCCGTATGTTACACGCCCCCCTCTGGACCTGATCCCCAGAGGATGGGAGGCTGTTACAAGCACTGGGTCAAGCTGTAGAGACTCAAGCTCTCAGGACTAAGGAGGTCCCTGGTTCAATCCCTGGTGTCAGCCATGCAGCAATGCATGACTCCACAACGCTGCCATTTGCACTCTAGAGCATAGGGCTCTGGACACATTTCAAAGCCCCCTGGAATACTCAGCAGTGTTTGTGAACCGTGTTTGCTCTGGGCTGGCGAGACTCTGTTTAGATTGATTGTGAAACAGCGAGATTGCTCGGATGGGCCAAGTGCAGGGAAGTCACGAGGGATTGAACCAGAGGGTGGAAAGAACCTAGGTAGGGACAGAGGGGCTGGCTGGCTTTCACCGGACCCGTCAGTCTTAGGCCTGATCTACAGTACGGAGTTAGGTCGACGTAAAGCAGCTTATGTCGACCTAACTGTGTAAGTGTCTACACCACAATATTCCTCCTGCCGCTTTAACTCGTCTGCTACACCAACCTAATAAATCCACCTCCACGAGAGGCACAGTGCTTAGGTCGACACAGTGGCAGTGTAGACACTGTATTGCTTACGTTGACTTTAATGGCCTCCAGGAAGTGTCCCACAATGCCCTGCCATGACCGTTCTCGTCACAGTTTTGAACTCCACTGCCCGGCAGCCAGGTACACAGGTATATACCGCTCCCCTTTTAAAGCCCTGAGAATTTTTGAAATTCCATTTCCTATTTGCTCAGTCTGGAGAGCTCACGTACCAACTGCCCAGGTGACCATGCCGAATCCACGCGGCAAACACGCTCCTGCCTGGAGTACACGGGAGGTGGTGGATCTCCTGGGTCTGTGGAGAGAGGAGGCTGTGCAGGCACAGCTCCCATCCAGCCATAAGAGCTTCGACATCTACGGCCAGATTGCTCGGGGCACGAAGAAGGACTACGATAGGGACACACTGTAGTGCCACATGAAAATCAAGAAGCTGCAGCAGGTACCGGTACCTGTACCGGAAGGCCAGGGAGGCAAATAGTCATTCTGGTGCAGAGTTGCAGACATGCCGCTTCTACAAGGAGCTGCATGCCATCCTCAGGGGAGACCCCATTCACCACCAAATGCCCTGGGGATACTTTGGGGGAGCTGGAGTCACGGACCCTCTGAGTGAACCCTGAGGATGAGGAGTTGGACGAGGAAGAGCAGGAGTATGGAGGACAGGTGACAGGGGGATCCAGTGTCATGACAAGCCAGAATCTCTTTTTGACTCCTGAGCAGTCGAGCTGCTCCCAGGAGTCCAGCACTGGTGAGCCTGATACAGGGGAGGGAACCTCTGGTAAGTACTCAGGCTATGTCTACACTACAGAGTTAAGTTGACGCAAGTTACGCCGTCGATCATAAATCGCTATAATTACATTGCTTGTGCATGTTCTCACACCGCTCCTTGCGTCAGCAGAACACGTCCACAGTGGGTGCTCTTGCACCGACAGTGAAAGTAGTGCACTGTGGGTAGCTATCCCACTGTGCAACTCGCCCCCTTCTGCAGCTAGGAGTTGTGGGAAGGTGGAGTGGATTGCAGTGCATTGTGGGTGTGGGCTCAACGTTCCATGATGCAGTTTTTTCTGTCCCATCATTCCACTGGCTTCTGACTATGTTTCGTGCCATTTTTCAACAGCCCCTGTATACTGTGCGCCTGCCATCTCTGCCTGAAAGCATGGACCCTGCACTGGCTCTTTACTCTTGCAGTCAGGGTTATGAACACAATGTGGCTGATCCTGCAGTATCTCATGAGCTTTAAATCTGAACAGAAATCCATGGTACCTGCCCTGCTATGTGCCATGAAAAGAAACCACACCAGATTACTTTCGGCATTCACGGAGCAGCTGCACACAGTGGACTGTTGCTATTGAGCTCAGGAAACAAGCACTGCGTGGTGGGATCGCATCGTTATGCAGGTCTGGGATGATGAGCAGGGGCTGCAGAATTTTCGGATGTGCAAAGCCACCTTCCTGGAATTGTGTGCAGAGCACGCCTCAGCCCTACGGTGTAAGGACATCAAAATGAGAGCTGCCCTCTCAGTGGAGAAGCGTGTGGCGATCGCTGTGTGGAAGCTGGCAACTCCAGACTGCCACTGGTCAGTTGCGAATCAGTTTGAGACGGGAAGTCCATCGTGGGCGTTCCGTTCATGTAAGTGTGCAGGGCCATTAATTGGATCCTGCTACGGACTGTGACTTTTGGAAATGTGCATGAAATAGCAGATGGCTTTGCAGCAACAGGACTCCCTAACTGTGGCGGGGCGATAGATGGAAGGCATGTCCCAATTTTGGCCCCGGACCATCTTGTGGCAGAGTACATCAATAGAAAGGGCTACTTCTCTATGGTATTGCAGGCGCTTGTGGATCACCGGGGTAGTTTCACTGACATCAGTGCGGGGTGGTCCAGGAAGGTGCATGATGCGCGCATGTTCAGGAACACTGGCTTGTATAGAAAACTGCAAGCAGGGATTTTCTTTCCAGACCAGAAGATTGCAATGGGAGATATTGAAATGCCCAGTGATCCTGGGAGACCCAGCGTACCCCTTACTCCCAGGGCTCATGAAGCCTTACACAGAAAACCTGGACAGCAGCAAGAAGCACTTCAAGAATAGGCTGAGCAGGTGCAGAATGACTCTTGAATTTGGCAGATTAAAAGCTCGCTGATGCTGCCTTAATCACAGGTTAGACCTAAAAGAGGAAAATATTCCCATGGTCACAGCAGCTTGCTGTGCGCTGCATAACATTTGTGAGGCTAAGGGTGAAAATTTCCCCCTGGGGTGGAGTGTGGAGGCAGATCGCCTGGTAGCTGATTTTGAGGAGCCAGATACCAGGGCTATTAAAGGGGCACAACGGGGGCTGGTGTTACTGGAATCAGGGAGCCTTTGAGGCACCATTTTGACAATGAGCTCCAGTAATGTCTCTTTCTATAAAGCATTCTGCCATGCTTTGTTAACTTGCCGCCTTGAATTAAAATGTTGATGATTGCTTCCTGACCACGAGGTGTAGCCTGCAAACGTGCCCAATTGCCACTTTGTATTAATTCCAGAAGCAACCACGGTGTGTAGGGGACACAAAGATGGATTATCTTTCAGAGAGTATTTTTTTTTCCTTAAACAGTAATAACCAACACAGAGAAAACGCTTTGTTGAAAAGGACGTAATACTGAGAGCAGCACTCTTGTGATGGAGGCTCTCATAGCTGTGTAACTCCAGCTATCATTCGGGAAGCTGTCCAAAGGGGTGGAATGAAAGAGGTACTGCGATGGGCAGGGAAGATGTAAGGAATACGTGGGAGGAGTCTGGGGAGGACATAGCAAGCAGTTCTGTATAGCTGCAGGGTGTGTGTGTCTGAACACGCATGTGTTCCGCCTGTCGCATGATTAGGGACTTCAACATCTCCATTTGCTCCTCCATCACTTTTATAATCTGCTCCTGGACCACTAAAATTCGCTCCTGGCCCTGCTTCCTGTCCTGCCTATTTTTAAATTTTCATTAACTGTCTCTTTCCATGCCCTGTATTCTTGATCTGCAGTATCAGAGGATTGGAGCACCTCCAAAAACATGTCCTCCTTGCTCCTCCTGGATCGCTTCCTTACCTGGCGGAGTTGCTGCGCCAGTGTGTAGGGGGTTCCCCTAATGGCCAGTTCCCCTAATTCCCCAGTAGGGGGTTCCCCTAATGGCCACATCTGCAGAAGCACAACAAACAATAAACAGAGGCATGACTGTTAGTGCACTCACAGCACTGAATCATTGGAGTAAAATACACCTCTTTCTCACTGTCCTTTGGCAAGCACACAGCTGAGCGAATGCCCTAAACCTTGTGAGTTCGGCCTGGGGGGAGGGAAGAGGGCGGTTAAAATGGGGCAAAGGGTCTAGGTAGTTTAAGGGGATCACAGCAAATGACTAGGGACAATATTGTAAATTCTCCCACCATTTTCCATAGGCGGGGGTTATTGACGCCAATATCGCACTTCTGAGGGTAAGCAAGGATGCATCTCCTGCATGCATGTGGCTTCAGGCTGGTCCCTATGCTGGTCGCCTATGTGCCACTTTGGTCCCCGCACAAGTTATTGCCAATTCGTGGGGGAAAGTTTCCTACAGTGGGGGAAGGAACAAAGCAGCTCTGCCAAGGAACCTTCTGCAGAGGACTGGTGAGTACCTCCAGGAAAGTTTCCTAGAGATCGCGCTGGAGGATTCCCATGAAATCTCTGTTCCACGGGACCCCCACTGCATAGCTTCACGGGGGACAATGAAGCAGACGCCAACACAGCTAGTCTTGTACATTTCTATCCTTTAACCCACTTCTAGCATATTACGACACAAAGGACAGCTCTCCCTCATGTAACCAAACAGTATCAACTCAAAATGAGCACTTACCAGAGCTCCCCTCTTCTGCATCATGAGCGCCGGAGTGCGGGGACTGGCTTGAATCATCCAGGGTCGAGAAGAGGTCCTGGCTCACCATGGTACCAGAAAACCCTGTCACCTGTCCCATCATCCTCCAACTGCACTTCCTTGTCCACCACTTCATCCTCAGGGTTGAGTCCACTGGCCGCTGTCTCTAGCCCCCTTGAAATATCCACAGGGCTCTTGGCGGTGGAGGTGGGGTTGCCGCCGAGGATGGCATTCAGCTCCTTATAGAAGTGGCAGATCTTCGGCGTAGCACCAGAGTGACGGTTTGATTCCTTTGCCATCTGATACACCTGCTTCAGCTCCTTGATCTTCGCATAGCACTGATGCACGTCCTGTTCATAACCCTTCTCCAACATGCCATGAGAAATCTGACCGTAGGTATTGAAGTTCCTACGGCTGGAGTGGAGGTGGGACTGCACAGGCTCCTCTCCCCACAGAGCCGGCAGATCCAACAACACCCGTGTACTCCACATGGGAGATTGTTTAGTGCGTGGAGCCTCCATGGTCAGCGGGGAAGATGCAATGTGAGCAGCCCACGCCGAGCAAACAGGAAATGGAATTTCAAAAATTCCCGGTCCTTTAAAGGGGGAGGCGTGGATGCCTGTGTACCGGGCAGCGGAGTTTGAACTGCTGACCAGAGCAGTGAGGATGGGCATTGCGGGACACCTCCTGGAGGCCATTTACGGCGACATAACCAAGCACAGCGTCTACACTGACACACTGTCAATATAACTTTGCCGCAAAAAGCTCTAGGCCTCTCGTCGAGGTGGTTTTATTTTGTTGACGTAGCAGGAGAGTTAAATTAGCGGGAGGAGCATTGTAGTGTGTACACCTCCACTGTTTTGTCGACAAAACTGTGTAGCGTCGTTTGTTTCAGTATCCCAGGGACACATCTGCTCATGTACTAGAGGTAGTGAAATAACCAATAAAGATAGAGTGGCTACCGGCTTCTCATTCCCCTTTACAGCTAGGCAGAGGGGCCCCTGCAGAATAGTTTATGTGCACCAGGGTGTCCCATGAAGTGGCAATTACTTCAGCAGGCACCATTGCAGCACACAGGCTAGCAGCATATGGACCCCGTCTGCAGCCGAACACTTGAGCTGTTTCCTTTTCAGCCTCCATCACCCTCAGGAGTGAGAGATCAGATAAAACCACCACCTACCGTGGGACACGGTGCCAGTATTCAGTTCAATTGCCCTAGCCACATATACGGATACCCGTGAGCTACCCCACCTATTGCCCCGACTCGCCCCCTCTCCTCGAGGCTGAACTCACCATGACTGGGACGGCTGCCGCGCTCTGTGAACCCCAACGGGAAGTGAGAATGTTGTGCTTGTAACTTGTGAGGATCAAGGGGAGTGAATGCACTCACAATAGAACCTCTGTGCAGTGTTTCTTCAGCAGCTGCAAATTGGCCTTGAGGGTCTCTCCATCCACACCCTGGAGTGCCTAGGCCAGATAAGGAGGAGACAGAAGAGGACAAGGGAAGACATGTTCCAGGATGTCCTGCAAGCCTCTGGTGCCTTGGATTGTGAGCAGAGGGCTTGGAGGGTGACGCTCGATGACAAAATGCAGAGGGATAGCGAGTACAGGAGAAACGGGCGGCAGGAGATGATAGCGCTTCTCAGGGAGCAAACAGACGTGCTGCAGTCTCCGATTGAACTTCAGGCTGAAGACATCCGTGCTCGCCTCCCCCTGCAGCCCATAGAGAACTGCACTCCAGGACCTCCCTACACCCCCCCCTCCCCACACATTCCACGTATCTTTCCGGTTCGCAGCGGTACCCCTGCCACTCTACCCCTCAGGAGAGTACACACAAGGAAAGCCACACATACACCGAGCTGTGAGAGACATGGTTGGTGTGTGTGTTTGTGAAATCACTGTTCTTTCCCCTTTAAAGATACAGTAGAACCTGAGAGTTACGAACGCCTCAGGAATGGAGGTTGTTTGTAACTCTGAACAAAATATTAGGGTTGTTCTTTCAAAAGTTTACAACTGAACATTGACTTGATACAGCTTTGAAACTTTACTGTGCAGAAGAAAAATGCTGCTTTCCCTTTATTTTGTTAATAGTTTACGTTTAATACAGTACAGTAAAAGCTTTGTTATCTGGCATGTTGGGGAGATTGGGGGTGCCGGTAAGTAACAAATTCCGGTTAATTAAGAGGGAGGGAGTTTAGGTGTGGGAGGAGGCTCAAGGCAGGGGGTTGGTGTGCGGGAGGGAGTGCGTGGTGCCGAATCTGGGTGGTGCTCACCTTGGGCAGCTCCTGGCCAATGGGAGCTGCGGAGCCAACGTTTGGGGTGAGGCGGGGGCAGCACGCAGAGTTGCCTAGCCCCGCCTCCACCTAGGAGCAGCAGGGACATGTCGCTGCTTGCGGGGAGCCACCCGAGGTGAGCGCCGCCTGGATCCAACACCCTGCATCCCGTTCCACGCCCCAACCCTCTGCCCTGAGCCCCCGCCCACACCCAAACTTCCTCGCCCGCACCACGTACCCGCTCCCGCATTCCGAACCCCTCGTGGCTGTTCCTCCACCTAGGAGCAGCAGGGACATGTCGCTGCTTGCGGGGAGCCACCCGAGGTGAGCGCCGCCTGGATCCAACACCCCGCATCCCGTTCCACGCCCCAACCCTCTGCCCTGAGCCCCCGCCCACACCCAAACTTCCTCGCCCGCACCACGTACCCGCTCCCGCATTCCGAACCCCTCGTGGCTGTTCCTCCACCTAGGAGCAGCAGGGACATGTTGCCACTTCCGGGGAGCCAGGTAGGGAGCCTGTTGGCCCTGTGCCAACCAGACTATAAACCAGACTTTCAATGAAGCTCAGAAATGCCTCATCCATCCACTATTTCCTGCACATTGCCCAGAGTCACTGTCCTTTGTAGAAGGATGCGATTAATGGCCCTGCACGCTTTCATCACAGCAACACCCACGGTGGATTTCCCAACTCCAGATTGATTCCCGACTGATCGGTAGCAATCTGGCGTTGCCAGCTTCCACACAGTGATCGCCACTCACTTTTCCACCGTGAGTGCCGCTCTCATTTTGGTGTCCCTGCGCTGGAGGGCTGGGGCGAGCGCCGCACACAGTTCCAGGAATGTGGCCTTGCACATCCAAAAGTTCTGCAGCCACTGCTCGTCATCCCACTTTGTTCTAACAATGCGATCCCACCAGCCACTGCTTGTTTCTCGGGTCCAGAACCGGTGGTCTACTGTGTGCAGCTGCTCTGTAAATGCCAACAGCAATCTTGAATTGTTTCTTTCCATGGCACACAGCCAGGCAGCCTGCAAGGAACTGTCATACTCCTCGCAGCTCTGGAAATACTGCAGGATCAGACATGTTGTGTTCATAACGCTCAGCACAATACTGAAGAGCAGCGCAGGTTCCATGATTCTCACAGAGATGGCGGACGCGCAGGCTTGCCGGAAAAAAGTGTGAAACGTAACAGGATACCCATGGAATGACGGGATGGAGAAAACTGCATCATGGGATGCTGAACCCATATTCCAACTCGCCCCTGCATGACTGTTTCTTGCCCATGAGGCATTGCAAACCCTTCCCAGAACACCGCGCACTAGATGGTGGTGAGTTGCATAGTGGGATAGCCACCAACAGTGCACTGCTCTGTGTCGATGCAAGCACTGCTAGTGTGGATGCACACTGCCAACACAAGGAGCGTAGCGTGGACACACAACAGTGGTTTAACTCCTGCGGCAGCTGTAGATTGACGTAACTTAAGTCGACTTAATTTTGTAGTGTAGACAAGGCCTTATTCCCATTTAACTCTTCCCATAGGAATAACCCAGTTTTGACAGCTCTCCCTAACCTGCTCAGACCCCTTGCCATCTTCCCTGCCCTTCTCTGGGCTTTTCCAATGTCACCTACAAGTGGTCACAGCTGCATCCAGGGCCCAGGAAAGCCAGCCATTGTTTGAAACATTCTTTGACCTGGAGCGGTTTCCCTGGGGTTTGAGCCCATCCCTCCATCTCTCCCCCAGCTCTTGGCGTTTTCATGACTCACCTGAGCAGGGGTTCTGGGCTGTGCTTCTCTCTTTCCAGCCCCATGGATCCCCCACACATGGCTCTTCCCCTCGCTCCATCTGGCAGATGATCTCAGGTTTGACACCAGGATGCCCTGTGCAGGGGGCAGAGAATTGCAGCCTGGTGAGTGACAAACTCAGGATGAGTAGGTTTCCTGGCTGCGGGCTCACCCTGGCTTATGAAGAGCAGTTTGTGATCAGGTCTATGGGCCTGATTCTGTAGTACCTTTACTCCACAAGCAGCCCAGCAAGTAAGCACAGAACCCTGAGAATCTCTGCTGTCCAACATAAACCCTTCTAGCTGCAGGGCCAAGAGCCCTCAGGGTGTGTGTGTGTGTGCAGAGCACATCATTTCCAGGGTCTGAGATTCTTCTGAACCTCAGTGAAATGTGCGCTGACCTGCTCTGACATCTCCTGGCTCTGTCACAGACCCCCGGCCCTGAGAGAAGAGTGGGAAAGGAGCCTCACCCAATGAAGCCACCAGCTCGTAATTCTCCTTCATCACATCCCGGTACAGCTCCCTCTGCCACTCCTCCAACGCTGCCCACTCCTCCGGGGAGAAATAGACCGCGACGTCTTCGAACACCACCGGCACCTGCAACAACATTGCAAATCCCCTTCATGAAGCACTGGAAGAGCTACCGGCAAAAAACACTAGGTGGATGCTAGGAATTAGCATTAGGATTAGAGCACGCAGCCCTAGGTCAGGAACTATACATCCAGAACTCACACTGGTTCCAAACCCCTTTTAAAGTCCCATCCTCACTCTGCCTGCACAGGGGCCCACTGAGCCCCATTTATCTTGGTTTCTGGATTTAAATCTAATGCATTTAATAATTATTAATAATTAGCAGTCACTAATAAGTTCTCTGAATGACGAGCTTGGACAAAGCTCTGGGGGTAAAGCTGGAACAAAGCTGGAGGTGTTATGCAGACAAAACTACACAGGATCGTTTCAGGGGGCAAGACAAAGATGCCACATTTATTATAACACAATTTGATTTATGACCAATAACTAATATATATACACACACACACACCCCAGATGTTCTGCAGCTGCTGTATAGTTACCAGTCCTGAACGTAGCTTGAGTTTGCAGCTTGGGTTCGTAGCTCATGGCGGCTAACTGGCCAGGAAAGCCGAGCACAAGGAAGGGCTGGGTCTCTGTTGGGCATGCACCGATGCCCTCCCATGTTGGCAGCAGAACGTTACCCTCCAAAGTCTTCCATCTCACCCAGCCTTTTTGTAGGCTTTAGTTTGAATCCAGAGTCTGTAGGTCTTGCTGTGTCACGCTGCCTCTGGGTTTGGTGTGATTGATTACCGGTCAATTGCAGACCTGACTTTCAGCCTCGGACCTGGCTTTGATCTTCCTTCTATTGTACCTTTGTTCCTCTCTTTTTAGGGTGGACTCTTCTTACTTTGTTAGGGCTGTTGTCTGCATCTTCAGCCGTTGGTGTTTGAACTTTATTTCATCAGGACAGGCTGGTGCTGGAGGTTGATTCCATCATCCATCCATACCTCATTCACACATCTAAACTAAACTGATAAGATTACAGCAGAGTTTTGTAAAAATGAAGGTTGCAGGAAGCTTTTACAAAATGGAGTAAGCATTTTAAAATGGAGTTTGAATTACAATATGGCAAACAGTGAACAGAAGTTACAATGTTTCAGAGTAGCAGCCGTGTTAGTCTGTATCCGTAAAAAGAACGAGGAGTACTTGTGGCACCTTAGAGACTAACAAATTTATTTGAGCATAAGCTTTCGTGGGCTACAGCTCACTTCATTGGATGCTTATGCTCAAATAAATTTGTTAGTCTCTAAGGTGCCACAAGGACTCCTGTTCTTTTTACAGAAGTTACAATATAGACACGTGTAGTGGATGGCAAACAGTGAACAGAAGTTACAATGTAGGCAAATGTAATGAATGGCGAACAGAAGTTACAATACTGAAACAGTGCAAGTCAGTGATTTAAGCAGGAATTGGATTGACAGTGAAACTTACAAGGGCAACTGGCTGAACGCTGTGGCTCTTAACCAGCATCTTAATGGTCAATTAGCCAGTTATTGGGGTACCCAGTTTTATGAATGAATGTTGTTTCATTCATAAAACAAAGAAAGTAACAGAACGCCACTAGCCATCACCTTCAGCCCCCAACTAAAACCTCTCCAGCGCATCATCAAGGATCTACAACCTATCCTGAAGGACGATCCCTCACTCTCACAGATCTTGGGAGACAGGCCAGTCCTTGCTTACAGACAGCCCCCCAACCTGAAGCAAATACTCACCAGCAACCACACAACAAAAACACTAACCCAGGAACCTATCCTTGCAACAAAGCCCGTTGCCAACTCTGTCCACATATCGATTCAGGGGATACCATCATAGGACCTAATCACATCAGCCACACTATCAGAGGCTCGTTCACCTGCACATCTACCAATGTGATATATGCCATCATGTGCCAGCAATGCCCCTTTGCCACGTACATTGGCCAAACCGGACAGTCTCTACGTAAAAGAATAAATGGACACAAATCAGACGTCAAGAATTATAACATTCAAAAACCAGTTGGAGAACACTTCAATCTCCCTGGTCACTCGATTCCAGACCTAAAAGTCGCAATATTACAACAAAAAAACTTCAAAAACAGACTCCAATGAGAGACTGCTGAATTGGAATTAATTTGAAAATTGGACACCATTAAATTAGGTTTGAATAAAGACTGGGAGTGGATGGGCCATTACACAAAGTAAAACTATTTCCCCATGCTTATTCCCCCCCGCACAGTTCCTCATATCTCCTTGTCAATTGCCGGAAATGGGCCATTTTCATTACCACTACAAACAGTTTTTTTCCTCTCCTGCTGGTAAAAGCTCAACTTAACTGATCACTCTCCTTATAGTGTGTATGGTAACACCCATTGTTTCATGTTCTCTGTGTGTATATATCTATCTTCCTACTGTATGTTCCATTCTATGCATCCGAAGAAGTGGACTGTAGCCCACGAAAGCTTATGCTCAAATAAATGTGTTAGTCTCTAAGGTGCCACAAGTACTCCTGGTCTTTTTGCGGATACAGACTAACACGGCTGTTACTCTGAAACCTATTAATAAAGTGAACAATTAAAAACAATTTCATTTATCAGTTCTACAGAGGGGAGGAGCCTTTTCATCCCTGGCTAACACTGCTGGGAGTCACACAACTACCCTAGCCTGCCCTGTCGGCTGCTTGGGAAATTCCTCCTGGGTGGACAAGAAGGTGGCGTGTGCCCCGGGGTGGATGAGGAGCGGAGACGGGTTGTGCCAGGGTAGAGCGAGGAGACTCACACTTGGGATGTGGACCAGTGTCCACCGGGGCTGGTGCCAGACTCCTGAACTGATTTTGTTTGTGCCCAGAGCTGGAGCCTGATCTCAGGAGAGGAGAAATCTGGCGCTCGTCCATTTCGCTCCCCCCGTCCCAGCGCCCCCAGGCTGCTTCTGCCGGGCAAGGCCGGAGCAAAGCCCCCACTGACAGCATGGCCAGAGCCGCAGGCCCCAAGCCAGGAGATGTTAAAACCACTCTGCCCGGGGGCATCTCGCCCGCCCTCCCAGCTGTCGGGGGCTCTGGCTGGGGTCAGGCCTCTCTCCCCAAAGCCGGGCTGCCCAGGCCCAGACGCTGGGGATGTCAGACAAACAGGAGTGTCCTGAGACAGGCGCTGAGGGAACCGCCAGCGCCCCCGGAACCCAGAGACCGGCCCGGCCTCGGGGGCTACCTGGGTTCCTCCGGCGCGCGGGGGGGGATCCCCCATTTCCACTCCCCTGGGCCTGGGGGAGTTCCTCACACTGACGGGCAGGGCCCCCACATCCCGGGTGCCTCCCCCTCCCGGGTGCCCCCCCGCGCTCCTGCCCCCCTCCTGGGAGGCCCCCCATCCCTCCTGCCTCCCCCTCCCCCTCCCGGGCGCCCCCCCGCGCTCCTGCCCCCCTCCCGGGTGGCCCCCCATCCCT
Source organism: Platysternon megacephalum (assembly GCA_003942145.1). Classification (NCBI taxonomy): domain Eukaryota; kingdom Metazoa; phylum Chordata; order Testudines; family Platysternidae; genus Platysternon; species Platysternon megacephalum. The sequence continues at coordinate 5,605,286 of QXTE01000112.1, read as the reverse complement.
CCTGCCTCCCCCTCCCGGGTGCCCCCCCGCACTCCTGCCCCTCCCGGGTGCCCCCCCGCACTCCTGCCCCTTCCGGGCGCCCCCCCCGCGCTCCTGCTCCCCTCCCGGGCGCCCCCCCATCCCTCCTGCCCCCCCCCCCCCCCCGCCCCCCCCCCCCCGGGCACCCCCCCCGCGCAGGGCGGGGGTGCCCTAGTAAAGATGGCCGCCGACTCCCGGGACCGGCTGCCCCCCGGGAAGATGGCGGTGGCGGGGAGGGGCCCGGGACCCCCGGCTCAGCGGCTGGGCCGCAGCGTCTCTCCGCGGCGCCGGGGCGGGATCGGGGTCACTGCGCCCCCCGGGACACGTGGGCTGGGGCCGCCCGGGGCCAGCGCTACCTGAGCAGAGCCGCCTGCGCCCATCGCCCTGGCCTCGGGCCTGGGCCCCGCCATCCGGCTCCCGCGGCCCGGCCGGCCGGGGTTTGTATCTGCCGCTCCCAGCGGCTCCTCCGGCAGGAAGAGGCGGGCCGGGGCCGGGGGCGGTTTAGCGGAGTCGGACCCAGCCGCCTCGGGCTCCGGGACCAGGCTAGTGCCCCCGGCCCGCCCCCTCCGGCGGGTCAGAGCCGCTTCACTCGCTGCAGGGGGAGGGAGACCCCCATAGCCGGGCACTGCCCGGACCCTCCTCCTGCAGCAGGGGCGGGGCCTGGCTTTACCCGCCCCCCGCCACTCAGGGAGTCACTGCTCCACCCCAGAGCTGGCTGCTTTTCCGCAGGGCTCCCCTGGGCTTGCAAAGTGCTTCAGGTAAAAGGCCTCCAGATTTATAGTGAATGAAAGCCCCCCCCCGTGTACAAAGCAACCTAAGCTGCACCATCTCTGCCCCCAGGCAGGGCCCGCACGACGCCGGTAGGATCACGGAGACTTTTGTTGCTTAAAAGGGGGGAATGGCCGGAAACGGTCACCTTGCACCAGGCGAGGCTGGAGCCGCACATCCCGCAGCTGCTGCCCTCATCCCCCCTCCCCCGGGCTCTTGGGGTCACCCACTGGGGGCTTGTGCTGTGTGTCTGGGGCCGTTCTGGGAGCCGAGCACCAGAGCTCAGAGCGGGGTGACTGCGTGAAACTCTCCGGCCCCTGCTAGGCAGGAGGTCAGACTGGGTGATCTGTGGGTCCCATCTCGTCCTAAATTCACGCAGCAGAGCACGGCTAGGCACGCTGGGGGATGGGGTGTGGTAGGATCAGGGCCTTAGATCATAAACTCTTCAGCGCAGAGACTGGCTCATTCTGTCTTTGGGCTGATGCGGGACCCTGGGGCCAAGTCCAGACTGGACCCACTGAGGGTCCTATAACATCACGGCCACCCGTGTGGTTACTGTAGCACCACCGCATACACCAATATTAACAACCAGCCCGGGGTCTCCCCTCCCCCACTGCCCGGGACACAGCAGATGTTGGAGTGGAACCTGCCGGTTCCCATCCTTGGCTGGGCGAAGCGCTGAGCACACACGTCCCTGTGAACAAACGCAACGCCCAAAGTAGGACAATGCATCACACAGCGTGTGCTGGTCACACAGGGCCCAGGGCGTCAATGGAGGAAACTGGAGTTTCAGACAGCCCTGGAGCCATAGCGGCTGATCCTGGCAGGACCAAGAGCTGTGTCTGCTCTGAGGGCGGGGTCCCAACACCCACACCACTTTGGATCCAGGCTGCAGATTTCTGTTCCCCAGCAGCTGAGGAGTCCAGCAGCTATTAATGTAAGGCTGGAATGTTGCTGGCGGCCAGGACCCCAGGCTGTGGTTTGCCGACAAGGCTCTGAAATGTTTGGAAAAGGACTGAGATGGCGCCATACTTCTCCAGCTGGGAAGAAAGAGTCCAGGTGACAGACACCGCAGGTAATGGCGTCCCTACAGAGCCCGAGAACTCATCCCTAAGAGAAGATCCCAGGGGAATGCGTGTCCTGAAGTTCAGAAGGGTTTGGTTGAAACTGTGCATTTCAGTATCTGTAAAAGCGACACAGTGGAGAGGTTTGTACAAAGACCAGTAGATTTGCTACTGTGACGGTACTGTAACGTCACAGCTACCTAATAGCCTTTGTCTAAAAACTATTAATACATATTCCAAGTATTGTTGACACGGTTTTGTGCAGCTGGTTCTCTAATGCTAGATTGAATTGAGAGGGGGCTCTCTGTCTAGTTCCCCAAAGCAGATCAAATGGTGTGTGTGGGTGTGGATTGTGCTGTCTGTTAGGATACAAGCCTTGGGATTGGAATATACCAGCTTTATCCATGAAATGAAGGATTTCAGCCCAAACTTACCCAGGGTGAGAAACAGCTCCAGCCAGTTCGCTCCGTCCAGTTCGCTCCGTCCAAGGCTTTCTCTGCAGAGAGGGAAACGACTGCCGGGGGATTTCTCGAGTGGTGATGGAACGGCAGGACGTTAGCTAAGCCAGGCCTCTTTTGATAAACCCCACCTGACCCAGAGTGCTCATGACGTTTTCAAACCTCTGAGCCAACGCCTTGGAAAGTCTCTTGCTGTCCGTGTTGAGTCAGGAGCTGGGTCTGTGGCTGTGACACTTGTGCGGGTCCCTTACCCCCATGTAAGTTGCACAGTTATGGGGTTTCCCTCATGGGAAGGGGCAACAACTTTCTTTCAGGCATCTTCATACATGTGAACGGCTTTGAGGCACCTCCCCAGGAAATGGTCTGGACTTGGATCAGCTGCTATAGACCACCAGACCACAGGGATGAGGTGGACGAGGCTTTCTTCCGGCAACTAGCAGAAGTTACTAGATCACAGGCCCTGGTTCTCAAGGGAGACTTCAATCACCCTGATATCTGCTGGGAGGACAATACAGCGGTGCACAGACAATCCAGGAAGTTTTGGGAAAGTGTAGGGGACAATTTCCTGGTGCCAGTGCTGGAGGAACCAACTAGGGGCAGAGCTCTTCTGGACCTGCTGCTCACAAACCGGGAAGAATTAGTAGGGGAAGCAAAAGTGGATGGGAACCTGGGAGGCAGTGACCATGAGATGGTCAAGTTCAGGATCCTGACACAAGGAAGAAAGGAGAGCAGCAGAATAGGGACCCTGGACTTCAGAAAAGCAGACTTTGACTCCCTCAGGGAACTGATGGGCAGGATCCCCTGGGAGAATAACATGAGGGGGAAAGGAGTAGAGGAAAGCTGGCTGTATTTTAAAGAATCCTTATGGAGGTTGCAGGAAAAAACCATCCCAATGTGTAGAAAGAACAGTAAATATGGCAGACGACCAGCTTGGCTTAACAGTGAAATCCTCGCTGATCTTAAACACAAAAAAGAAGCTTACAAGAAGTGGAAGATTGGACAAATGACCAGGGAGGAGTATAAAAATATTGCTCAGGCATGCAGGAGTGAAATCAGGAAGGCCAAATCACATTTGGAGTTGCAGCTAGCAGGAGATGTTAAGAGTAATAAGAAGGGTTTCTTCAGGTATGTTACCAACAAGAAGAAAGTCAAGGAAAGTGTGGGCCCCTTACTGAATGAGGGAGGCAACCTAGTGACCGAGGATGTGGAAAAAGCTAATGTACTCAATGCTTTTTTTGCCTCTGTCTTCACGAACAAGGTCAGCTCCCAGACTGCTGCACTGGGCAGCACAGTATGGGGAGAAGGTGACCAGCCCTCTGTGGAGAAAGAAGTGGTTCGGGACTATTTAGAAAAACTGGACGAGCACAAGTCCATGGGGCCGGATGCGCTGCATCCGAGGGTGCTAAAGGAGTTGGCGGATGTGATTGCAGAGCCATTGGCCATTATCTTTGAAAACTCATGGCGATCGGGGGAGGTCCCGGATGACTGGAAAAAGGCTAATGTAGTGCCCATCTTTAAAAAAGGGAAGAAGGAGGATCCGGGGAACTACAGGCCAGTCAGCCTCACCTCAGTCCCTGGAAAAATCATGGAGCAGGTCCTCAAGGAATCAATTCTGAAGCACTTAGAGGAGAGGAAAGTGATCAGGAACAGTCAGCATGGATTCACCAAGGGCAAGTCATGCCTGACTAACCTAATTGCCTTCTATGAGGAGATAACTGGGTCTGTGGATGAGGGGAAAGCAGTGGATGTGTTATTCCTTGACTTTAGCAAAGCTTTTGATACGGTCTCCCACAGTATTCTTGCCGGCAAGTTAAAGAAGTATGGGCTGGATGAATGGACTATAAGGTGGATAGAAAGCTGGCTAGATCGTCGGGCTCAACGGGTAGTGATCAACGGCTCCATGTCTAGTTGGCAGCCGGTTTCAAGTGGAGTGCCCCAAGGGTCGGTCCTGGGGCCGGTTTTGTTCAATATCTTCATTAATGATCTGGAGGATGGCGTGGACTGCACTCTCAGCAAATTTGCAGATGACACTAAACTGGGAGGAGTGGTAGATACGCTGGAGGGTAGGGATAGGATACAGAGGGACCTAGACAAATTAGAGGATTGGGCCAAAAGAAACCTGATGAGGTTCAACAAGGACAAGTGCAGAGTCCTGCACTTAGGACGGAAGAATCCCATGCACTGTTACAGACTAGGGACCGAGTGGCTAGGCAGCAGTTCTGCAGAAAAGGACCTAGGGGTTACGGTGGACGAGAAGCTGGATATGAGTCAACAGTGTGCCCTTGTTGCCAAGAAGGCTAACGGCATTTTGGGCTGTATAAGTAGGGGCATTGCCAGCAGATCGAGGGACGTGATCGTTCCCCTCTATTCGACATTGGTGAGGCCTCACCTGGAGTACTGTGTCCAGTTTTGGGCCCCACACTACAAGAAGGATGTGGAAAAATTGGAAAGAGTCCAGCAGAGGGCAACAAAAATGATTAGGGGGCTGGAGCACATGACTTATGAGGAGAGGCTGAGGGAACTGGGATTGTTTAGTCTGCAGAAGAGAAGAATGAGGGGGGATTTGATAGCTGCTTTCAAGTACCTGAAGGGGGTTCCAAAGAGGATGGATCTAGACTGTTCTCAGTGGTGGCAGATGACAGAACAAGGAGTAATGGTCTCAAGTTGCAGAGGGGGAGGTTTAGGTTGGACATTAGGAAAAACTTTTTCACTAGTAGGGTGGTGAAGAACTGGAATGGGTTACCTAGGGAGGTGGTGGAATCTCCATCCTTAGAGGTTTTTAAGGCCCGGCTTGACAAAGCCCTGGCTGGGATGATTTAGTTGGGGTTGGTCCTGCTTTGAGCAGGGGGTTGGACTAGATACCTCCTGAGGTCCCTTCCAACCCTAATCTTCTATGATTCTATGACCCCTGCCTTCCCTGGGGAGGCCGGTCCCAGGAACTCACAGCTCGGCCTGGCTGGAAGGACACCTCCCTTTCTACAGCCCTCTCCCGTCAGCCCGTGTGCAGGCTCACTGCGTGGGGGGCAGCCCCAAGAGCTACTGGGACAGCTGCAGTCCCGCTGACCGTGCACCAGTGTGAGCTGCCTGAAGGGATGGAGGGATGGTCTGGGACACCCCCCCGCAAACCTTAACTCTGTTGCCAATGATTTTAGTTTATTGTTCATTTATTGTGTGATGTTATTAATAAACATGTCATATATAATCATTGTATGCTAAATAGAGTCCAGTTGTAGGATGATAGAAGTATAAGACGGATCAGTAGTCAGAAGGGATAAGTATGTATTAGGATCTAAGTAAGTAGGGCTGAAACGCAGGGCCTGTAGGCTGAGGTCTGCATGATTTTAGCATATCTATTTTAGGCCTTGGAGATAAGAAATGCCGACCTAACCGAAGAATAACCCCATACACTAAGTGTAATGCTGACCCACACACGGGCATTGGCAGGAGGGAATCAAACCTGGGACCTCTGGAGCTAAACGCATGAGCTTCTCCTGCATGAGCTAAAAGACACATCTCTGTTACCCAAGGCTATAACGCAGGGGTTCTCAAACTAGGGGTCGGGACCCCTCAGGGGGTCACAAGGTTATTACATGGGGGGTCGCGAGCTGTCAGCCTCCACCCCAAACCCTGCTTCATTCCAGCATTTATAATGGTGTTAAATATATTTTAAAAGTATATTTAATTTGGGGGGGGGGGTGTCGCACTCAGAGGCTTGCTGTGTGAAAGGGGTCACCAGTACAAAAGTTTGAGAACCACGGATTTAGCAGGCTCATCATTCTCTCGGGGGCCTAGCCACCACTAGAGGGGGACAGAGCGCCACCCCAAGCAAGCCAGTGGGGGGAGGTTACATAAGCTCATGGGGAAAGATGAACCAAGTGCTAATATTGCGAAAAATTAGATTAATTTTAAATCACCAAAATGCTGTAGAGGCACCTCTGTCTCCACCATGTGCCTCACCCATGGGATACAGGTTGTGCGTCAGTGCTAATGAGAATAAAGAGAACCTACACAGCCTATAGAAACCGGGGTCCCTTAACTTTCTAGGGGACACTAGACCAACAAGGAAAAAGAGGGGTGACACTTTCATGCACATGCGCAGAATGTAGGTATAGGCAGAATCACATTATAAAAAGGTGGTGCCCAGAGCGGGAAAATTGAGCTTCCCATGGGAAACCATCCCTCTGGTAATGTTCAATGTTGTTAATATAATACCAGATAACCGCACTTCTCGTGTCCTGGTACCCCGGGTGGGACCTGGGAAAGAACAGCCAGCGTCAGCCATAGACCCTGCCCCCCACTTACTCCGTGGAGAGCTGAGAGCAGACAGGAAGAACAGAATAAGCACTCTGGGGAGTTAGGAAAAGAGGACGTGTCAGACAGAGAGACACTGGGGGAGCGCAAGGGGGATTTGCAGAGGCTGTCAGCAGTGAAGAAAGGGAAGGGCTGTTACAGAAAGTTTGCCAAGAAAGGAAAAGTCAGGACGTGCTTCAGGCCCATCCATTTGTGCTGCTATTATGAGAAACCCAGGGAGCCACCGACCTTGCTGTAAGTGCATGCGAGGAGCAATCTTAAACACCGATGCCTCCCATGACAGTCCCTGCAATTTGTGACCCCAACAAATGAGTCTAATACCTTGAAACCAATTGAGCCAGAAGCAATAATCAACAGAACCCGGGGCATATCTCATTCGGAGTCCCACCTGCCCACTTTACAGCAAGAAGTGTGATCAAAACCAGCATCCCCACAGGAAAACCTGCCAATGCCAGAGCTTCACAAGTGCAGGCACCTCCCCCAACCAAGACAAAGGATAAAAGGTTAGAACAAAGCTCCCCACCTAAACGGTCCACTGGAGAAGCTGCCCAAACTTGGGAGATACCGGTTCCTTTGAAAAAAGAGGAACAGGAAATCCCGAATATAACTTTAAAGGAGGAAGAAGAATCAATGTCTACATGGGAACCTTCAGGATGAAATAGTCTCCTCTCTCCAATAGGAGCGGTAACAAATGTAAAAACACCAGATGCCATTGCAAAGATGATAAAGCCAATGAAGAAAGGAGACTCAGTTGCAGCACATTGAGAAACAGGAGCACAATTATTTCAGTTAGGTGAAGAGGACTTGGTTAGAATTTACAGTTACCTGTGGACAGAACTTTGTGGAGCACATTGCCACCAGAATTTCGGGAAGGGGAAAGACCATTTAAGGACACTGCACCCAGGACAGGCAGGGGTCACCCTGATAGCTAAAATGAGACAGCGGGAGGGGGAATCACGTCTGCGTTTCATAACAGACGGTGTGCAGCTTGGAAATCTAATGAAATGCCTGGAAAGGAAACAGCCCCCCCAATATATCGATTTGCTAGGTAGCAATTCTTTACCAGCAGTTTGGGGGAAGGTTTTGGGGCATGTGCACTCCAGAAGTGCTGGACTTACTGTCAAAAGCTTATAGTTATATTCAAACCCATCAGAGAAGGTCCAGGAGAACTCACCCTCCGGTAGCAATCGTTCAAGGAGCTGCAGGTGAACCAATAGTCAAAGGCAGCCCACAGGGTACGGCACAAGGCCAACAAGCTAACTCACCAAGGCTGAGTGATAATAGAAATCGATCAGAGCCAAGAGTGGATGCCAAGGCTGAATCCCCACGCTGGCACTTCGAGTGCAGAAGGGGGGGAGGGGCCTGCAAGGACTCTAAAAATTAATACTGGCCACTCCAGGCTTGTATCAAACTCCCACAGTTACAGGTCCCCCTGGCCTTGGCTTGGTAAATGCTGCCACCACCCAAATGCAAAAAAACCCAACCCCTTTGAACCCAGGAAGGAGCACTTGGGAATTCCTCCCTGTGGGGTGCCCTCAAGCCCTTTCACCCCCCCCCTCTGGGGAAGAGCTGAGAAAGAAAACAAAGGAAATTAGCTGTGGTTACCAGCTAATCAAACAACATGCACAAACCTCTTAGCACACCAAAAATCCAATCCTGTTCTTAAAAAGGTGAATTTTATTAAAAACAAAAAGGAAGAAAATACATCTGGAACTTAGGCTTTGCTAGATTTTAAAGGAGCAATTCCAAAAATTAAGCCCCCAAACTAGCTTTCTTGGGGGTTCAGCTTAAAGGTTACAAGCGAACAAAAGCATCTGGGGTTAGCACAGAGGAGATCCACAAGCCAAAATAAAGAAATAAACCCGACTGCGTCTATCTAAACATTCCCTGTCCCAATGATTCCTTCTAGGTATGGAAGATAATTTTTCATACCTGGTTCAAGCCTTACACAGCATAGCTGCTCCGTGTCCCTGCAGCCCAGAGAATAGACAACAAAGGGAAAGTTTTTCCCAATTTTAAAAAGTTCTAGCCCTCCCATTGGCTCTTTTGTTCAGGTGCCCACTCCCTTTTTTTTTTTCCCCTTTGGTACCTATGCAGGGAGGCTTTTTAACCCTTTACAGGTAAAGCAAGCAGAGAACAGCTACCAAGAGGGATTTTACAGCTAACTGGCTGGCTGGGTCCATAAAAGGGAGCTCCCCCCCCCCACACTTTATTTATCACAGTGGCCACACCACGATGTCCCCAAATCCACGCTATTACAATCACAGGAACCCAACTGAAGGCGCACGTGTCACTTCATGCTCTTCACCAACGACAGTCAGGAGACAATTCACACCTGACGTGAATCGTTATCGTCCCCGGTCGAGAAGCCCGACCGCTCGAGCCCCTAGTCCTACAATGGACGTGACTGTCAAAGACCTTTGCCGGACAGGGGCACCGCTGGACTCTCCAAGGCGAGACCTGCAGGAAATGCAGCAGCAGATGAACTCCATGATTGTGAATTGCCAGCCCACCCCACCCCGCCCCACCTCAGCTACTGGAACATTATCCTGGACTCGAGCTCCGCTTATGCAGTATCAAAGCCAGGAAGTGGGGGGAGCATGAGGACCCGTAATGACAGATAGCGTGAAGCCAACAGGCCCTGGGCAGTTATTTCCCCAAAGGAAAACAATGCAAAGAGAAGGGCAGATGTGCAGCCAGTAGTGACTACACATATAGATGCTTTTGCTAAACACAAGCCTGAGCATGAAAGGATGGCAGTGACTATTGTACTCACAGGAGGAAGTTTTCCTCCACAGAAGGTTTTTTTAGGTATTACCTTGTCTTGAGAAGGTCAAACACCAGCCTGACACAAGGCAGGTGCAATCCGAGAATTGTCCATGTGTCACGGAGTGTGGGGGAGTCCGGGCACTGTACCCCTCTTCCTGCGATTCACCATAACTCTCAGCCAGCCAGTAAAACAGAAGGTTTATTGAGACGACAGGAACACAGTCCAAAACAGGTCTTGCCAGTACAGACAACAGGATCCCCTTTAGTTAGGTCCATCTGGGGGGCCCAGGGAGGCCACTCTCCCCGCTGGGAAGCCCCAGCCCCGTCAGAGTCCCCTCTTCATTCCTAGCCAGCTTCCCAAAAAAAAACCCAACCCCTTCCAGGCGTCTCCTTTCTTCCTTCCCCCACGGCTCCTCCCCCAGCCTTTTCCTTTGTCCGAATTCCCAGTCAAAGGTGTTACCTGGTCTCCAACTCCCCTCCTGGGTTCTCATGTTACATGCTCAGGTATCTCCCTTCCCCCATGCAGACAGTCCCAGCCCAGCTCCCCTGCAACCTTCCCCCTCAGTATTCACATCACACCACAAAACATTCCCACCTCGTCACACCATGTCACTGACACAACTTCTTTATGAGCTTTTCTAGGACTGGCAGGACACCACTGAGACGTCAATCTGAACGTTGCTCCCATTGCAGGTCCACTGAAAAAGGGATTGCTTGAGCCAGGGCCGGCCGGCCTGTGAATGCATTTGTAAAACTGAAGCGAGCACCTGTGCTGAGCGCTCCAGCTCCCAGCAAACCGGATCACTTAGAGGGTTCCCTGAGTGCAACTGCACTTGCAACATTAGCTTCTAAAGAGAGGCATGGAAAACGTAGGCCACTAGCCTGTGCTCGAGGACAGAGGTGGGAAAACTACGGCCCGCGGGACCGTCCTGCCTGGCCCTTGAGCTCCCAGCCGGGGAGGCCAGGCCCCCCCGCCCCTCCTCTGCTGTCCGCATTCTCCCGCAACCTCAGCTCGCCACGCTGCCAGCTCAGAGCAGCGCAGCGACGAGACCCACCGGCCTGCCCCGGTGCTCTAGACTGCGCTGCGGCGTGGCTGGCTCCCAGGAGCGCCGCCAGCTTTTTTGGCGCCCTAGGCGGCGGAAGGTCCCGCCCCCAAAATTCCCCAGATGACCGGGGCACCGGCGCCCCCCAAATAGTAGCGCCCTAGGCGACCGCCTAGGTTGCCTAATGGGTTGCGCCGGCCCTGCTGGCTCCGGCTGGGCGGTGTAGCTGCCGGTCCTGGTGCTCTGAGCGGCATGGTAAGGGGGCGGGGAGCAGGGGGGGGGTTGGATAAGGGGCAGGGGGTCCTGGGGGGCAGTCAGGGGACAAGGAGCAGGGGTCATTGGATGAGTTGGGGGTTCTGAGGGGGCAGTCAGGGGGCGGGAAGTCAGAGGGGGCAGATAGGGGGTGGGGGCCAGGCTGTTTGAGGAGACACAGCCTTCCCTAGCCGGCCCTCCATACAGTTTTGGAAGCCCGATGTGGCCCTCAGGCCAAAACGTTTGCCCAACCCCCTCTAGGAGAATGAGCCTCGTGGAACTGCAATATTCCACGAGAAATGGATGAACAGAAAGGACTGGAAGACTTTGGAAGTAAGTTTTTTTTACTATAGTAATTAAAATGTGTATTTTAGATAAGGGAGGTCTTTTGAACGATTTATTTAAAAAAACATAAGTCTGAAGATCCAAGCATTTAAGGCTAAAGATGATNGCTCAGAGCAGCGCGGCGACGAGACCCGCCAGCCTGCCCCGGTGCTCTAGACTGCGCTGCGGCGTGGCTGGCTCCCAGGAGCGCCGTCAGCTTTTTTGGCGCCCTAGGCGGCGGAAGGTCCCGCCCCCAAAATTCCCCGGACGACCGGGGCACCGGCGCCCCCCAAATAGTAGTGCCCTAGGCGATCGCCTAGTTCGCCTAGTGGTTGCACCAGCCCTGAGTGACCCCATATGTACCCTTTCTCCAGTGCCTGGGGCCCTGTTGTTTCTGGGAACCCTCATGCGTGCCCAGATGTTGATCAAGGAAAAACCCTTAACCCAGTTTTTCACATTAATACCTCCCAAAATAAAAATCATAGACGCATATTGCTTTTTCGTAGATGGGTCCAACCACTATGATCAGGAGAACTCAATATCTTCTTGTTATTGATCCATTCTCCAAATAGGTGGAGGCAGTTTTCCCCTTATGGCCAATGCTGCTTTAGCCACAACTTGATCCCTACAGCCCAGGAGAACCCCCGGGACAGGGCGTTACAGCAACCCGGCCCGACAGGCAGCGAGGCCGGGACCCGCGGCAGCCAAGCCCTCGGCTGGGGAGAAAGGGCACAAGAGCCAGTGCAGCCAGCGTGAACAGCGGAGTGTGCAGCAACCAGGGAGGGGGTCACGCCTGGCCCAACGGTGGGCGGCAGAGACACCCGTAAAGCACCTCGCTGGGGAGACAGGCCCAGGGCCTGAGGGCTCCCCAGGGCAGTGGAGAAAGGCAGCAGGAGCCCCAACGGCTGAAGCCTTTAGGAACGAGGCCCAGCTTTGCCGCAGGAGGGCAATTAGCCATTGGAACAACCCGCCCAGGGCCGGGATCCTCTGACGTCTCCCAAGCTACGCCGGGCTGCCAGGGACTGAGCTCCATGGGCGAAGTCTAACGGCCTGAGCTGTGCAGGGGGCAGAGGAGAGAAGCTGGCCTGGTTTGCCAGCCCTTTCATTCCCCGCACAGGCCCTCAGCTCGCCCGCAGCAAACTCTGGGGCATGGTGCAGCCAGCCCCATTACACACCTGCCCCAGCACCTCCCCTGCTCCCTCGCACACGCGTCCAGGCCCCGTAATCACTCCCTGCTCAGCCCCGGGCCATCCCTTCTGACGTGTCACTGCCACGCGGCCACTGATTCTCAGCAATGGGCTAGCAAAGCAGTGCCTGGCTGCCTTTTCCGCCAACTCCTCTCCTGCCTCCTGCCCATCTCTGGGAGAACTACGCCCCAGCCCCCCTCCTGGCGCTGTTAGCGAGCAGCGGGTCGGAGCTGGCTCCAGGGAGCAGGTGCTCTGAGCATGGGACGTCACGGAGGCCAGGGACACGCAGGATGGGTCCGGGGGTGCTGGGCAGGGCGGGATACCTGTGGCAGATGCTCTCCACGGTGCAGCCCAGCGCCCAGGTGGGGAAATGGTTCTGGTGGGCTCTGGAGCTCCGTCCACCCAGCCCAGGGCAGCGACCCAGCGCCCAGGCTCAGCCCTACAGTGCTAAAAACAGCTGTCGATGGTGGGGCTCGGGCTCTGAAGCCCAGCTGCTCCCCCAAGCTTCAGCACCCGCCCTCCAGCCAGGTCTAACACCGCCGCGTGAGTCCTGCGAGCCCCAGGCTCTGAGGCGCTGCTGCTCAGGGTAGACAGACCCGGGTTTCTCCTCGAGGGAGCCGGACGATGGGCAAGGCTCCCTCTGGGAACGGGCCGGCCCGAGCCTGCTCAGCGGTAGCGCCAACAGAGGAGCCAGGTTCTGCAGCAGTAAGTGGTGCTGCTGTGGGGGCGGGATCAGGAAAGGCTCCTTGCACCTATAAAGCCCAGGGCACGGAAAGGAACAGGAGGCTTCTCGGTCCTGTTTATCGGCCCTGCCAGGGCATGAACGGGGAATCCCCCGCCTGGCCGTATCCGTGCAGATGAGCTGCCTCAGCATTGTGGAGAACCAAGACTTCCGCTGAACCCTGTCACGGCGTCCCCGGGCGATGCTCTGGAACTGCTCCCCACAAAGCCAGGCAGGACTTTGGGGAGCCTCCTCTCCCTCGGAGCAGACCGTCTCCAGGGCAAGAAGCTCACACGGCTTCACCTCCTGGGTCTCTCCTTGGAGCATTCAGCATCCTCTGCCCCTCCGTGCGCTTCCCACAGCGAGTCCGCCCAGGCGGGGTCCTGGGGAAGCCACAGGGCCCTGCACCCCCCACTTCGCAGTCAGACGTGACTCTCAGCCAGCCAGTAAAACAGAAGGTTTATTAGTCGACAGGAACACGGTGTAGAATAGAACTTGTTAGCACAGAAATCAGTGACATTCAGCCAAGTCCATCTTGGAGAATCCGACACCCTGGACTCCCCCCTCCAGTCCCCCACGGCAGACTGCCCTGGACCCAGCTGCCTGGCCCCCCTCCGGTCTTGTTGTCCTGCTTCCGGAGCAAAGTGTGACCTGGTCATATTCCCCTCCTCGGTCTTAGGTTACGAAGGGCACCGGCAATTGCCTACATGCAGGCAACTGGAGCCACCTCACCTGCCCCGAGGGCCTCAGCAAAGGTCACACACCCAATTCCCACCACCTAGGCATTGGTGCAGCATGCAGGGAAACTGAGGCACGCATAATATTAGTATAGGACAGTAAGACTCACATGCAACGTAAGGTGAAAAACCTCACTTCGGCACACCCCGGCTGTTGTCTGGCTGCCTCCCCCCCACCCCCATTTGTCTAACTTTGCGACCCCTGGGCTGACCCCGGGGCAGGGACTGACCGTCCCCGCTCTGTCCAGCGCCAAGCCCAACAGGCCCACGGTCTCGACTGGGACTGGGCGCTGCTGCCATGCGGATAACGAACACCACGGATATGTACGCGCTGATTTGGGTCTGGTTTTTGGCCTCGTGGGTAGCTGCTCCCCTTGCCCCCCGGGATCCGTCTTTGCCAGCTCCCCGACCGTGACCAGCACGTGCACTCGTAACAGCCGCTAAGTCGCAGGTTCCCCTCTTTGGCGAACAGCCAGAGCCACGAGGAAAAGGGGCCTCCCTTCTCCACCCCGCAGGGGAGTCTCGCTGGTCGCGGGCAGCCGTAGTGCACAGCCAGCATGGTGAGGGGGCCACCGAAGAGCCCCGAGAACCGGGCCACGAGGGGCACCCCCAGAAATCAGGCACCCAAAGTCACTCGGACATCTTGGCCTGTGAGTGTAAATGAACCCCAGAAAAGCCTCAACAGGCAGAACCCCCATCAGAGCGTATCGCCCACCCCCTCAGGGCCCGACCCTGGGAGGCTGGGACAGGTCCAGTCTCAGCAGAAGGTAGCTGAAGCCGACAGGGCCCCGGTGGGATGTCAGCGGGAAACAGAAGAATAGACGTGAAACCCACTAAGCGCAGGAGACCGATTGGGAAAAGAGGGTATTGAACCAAATCATGAACTATGCCCACTGCAAAGCCAGCCACAAACCTGCACTCGGATCTCAGACTGCACAGGCAGAAGGGACAACTGTGCTCATCTGTCTGACCTCCTGCACATTGCAGGCCACAGAACCTCCCCAGCCACTCCTGCAATAGCCCCCAACCTCTGGCTGAGTTACTGACGCCCTCAAATCATGGTTTAAAGACTTCAAGTTAGAGAGACTTCAAGTTCACTTGCAGGTTTAAACTAACCTGTGCCCCATGCTGCAGAGGAAGGTGAAACCCCGCTAGGGTCTGCTAATCTGACCTGGGGAAAAATTCCTTCCTGACCCCAAATACTGTGATCAGTTAGACCTGGAGCATGTGGGCAAGACCCAGCAGCCAGACACCTAGGAGAGATTCTCCCTAGTAACTCAGAGCCCTCCCCAGCTCGTGTCCCATCACCAGCCGGCAGGCTCTGGTGCAGTGTTGCAGGGGGCCAGTCCCATTGCAGGATCAGAACCGAGTGAAGACACAGGCCTAGGCAATGCTCGGCCACCCCGGCAGTAAGGGGCAGCAAGTTACCCAGAGAGCAATGCAACGCCCCACACTGGCTGTGTCCAACAGCTCCGCTTTATCTCACTCTGTTACAGTTCCATGTTTCTGTTCTAGTCACAAACACAAGTCAGGCAAACACCCTGTTCCCAGTGACTCATACTGCATACCCAGGAAGGGCAGAAAGCCACGGGGGATTTTGGCCAAGGCAACGGGGTTGGGACATTCTAGTCTACACGAGGGCTATATGAACACTAGATGAAAGGGTCAATGGGTAAATTAGATTAGCAGGATGAACGACCCCCTCCATCCCCACAAGATCAAAGCCCCAAGCCCCAGGGCAGGTGTCCCGTAGGGCTGGAAGGACATCCCTGACATCCCTTTTCCTTCCATGCTGTGAGAGCCGGCAGCAATCAGCCCAGACGTCCACATCACTGAGCGACTATTTTGCTTTACACAGTCGACGCTCACAGCCTTGCACCTTGGGGCCAACCTGCCCCATGGACAGTCAGCCCCATGGACAGCCAGCCAAAGCAGGGGCCTCGCTGCAGGGGACCAGGATGTTTCTAATCAGAGGAGCAGCAGATAAAGGGTTAAACGTGTCTCTGTAACCACCATGCACCTCAGTCTGCTCTGCACTGGAGCGTTTGCTGCTCTAAGACCCGGTTTCGCTCTCGAAGACTCAGAACACACGTCACGGCCACGTGCTGCCGAGCCTGCCCCCCTCGGGCCCCAGCTCGCTACGGGGAGGGCTAGGAACCAGGTCAGTCTAGCTCAGGGCTTTTCAACCTTCTTTCATTTGCAGACCCTACAAAGTTTCGACTGGAGGGGCAGCCCCCCTTGGAAATCCTAGACAGTCTGAGGCCCCCCAGGGGGCCGTGGCCCGCAGCCTGAAAGCCCCTGGCCTAGGGCTGTGATGCTGCTGAGGACAAAGGCGATTGGAGTCAGCCCAACTTGCCTTTCCGCGGCCGTCTCACAGCGCGAGATCCCCCCGAGCCGCGGCCCAGGCACAGGCCAGCGCGACAGACAGCGCTTGGGCAGCCCAGCCACATGGTCCCCCAGCCAGGCTGCTGGTGCCTGGTCATATGGGGGGGGGGGGGAAGGACTCCGGCTCCCGGGCTGGGCTGCGACGTTCCCCTCGCAACCAGAGACCTGCCACCGCCCAGGGATTTCTGTCGGCCTGGCCGGGAACCGAGCGACGCCTGTTCACGGCTGCTCTACGGATATGGTGTTTGGTGGCTCGAATGACATGTAACGAGACCAGAGAGACAGGGGGCGGCGGGACTCCCAGCAGAGCCCTGGCACTGGTGCAGCTCAGTCACCTGCGGGCGTGGGGCAGAGGAAGGAGAGATGCCAAGGGCAGAAACAGCTTCCCACAGGGCAACCCCGGCCCCTCAGAGCCAGAGCCAGCTGTGGGGGGCAAGGGGACGCCAGCGGCTCCTTAGGCAGAGGGAGCGCTCGGAGCAGAGTCCCCATCACGTGACAGGATCTGTGTCCGGACAAAGCCCATGGCCAGTGCCGGCAGAGGGGTTAAACCCGCCGGCAGGGGACCAGCCGCCCCATGGAGCAGCGAGGGGTCACAGAGGGCGTGGGAAGAGCCAGCCAGTCACAGGCATGAAGAAATCTCCTCCAAGGACAGACCCGCCTGGGGAAAACCATCTTATTAGGAGAGACCCAGCGCCAGGCCACCCTACCGGGGGAGGGGAGACCCGTCCCTGGGGCGCCTGGCCACCCTATTGGGGATAGGGAGAGGGGGCTGGAGCACATGACTTACGAGGAGAGGCTGAGGGAACTGGGATTGTTTAGTCTGCAGAAGAGAAGAATGAGGGGGGATTTGATAGCTGCATTCAACTACCTGAAAGGGGGTTCCAAAGAGGATGGATCTAACCCAGGGGTAGGCAACCTATGGCACGGGTGCCGAAGGCGGCACGCGAGCTGATTTTCAGTGGCACTCACACTGCCCGGGTCCTGGCCACTGGCCCGGGGGGCTCTGCATTTTAATTTAATTTTACATGGAGCTCCTTAAACATTTTTAAAACCTTATTTATTTTACATACAACAATAGTTTAGTTATATGTTATAGACTTATAGAAAGAGACCTTCTAAAATGTTAAAATGTATGACCGGCACGCGAAACCTTAAATTAGAGTGAATAAATGAAGACTCGGCACATCACTTCTGAAAGGTTGCCGACCCCTGATCTAGACTGTTCACAGTGGTAGCAGATGACAGAACAAGGAGTAATGGTCTCAAGTTGCAGTGGGGGAGGTTTAGGTTGGATATTAGGAAACACTATTTCACTAGGAGGGTGGTGAAGCACTGGAATGGGTTACCTGGGGCAGGAGGGGAGAGAGACCCATTCCCGGGGAATGACCAGTCCACGGGAAGCCCCCTCTCTCCCCCACGCCATGCTGTCTGTCCTCTTGTGCTCACTCCTTCCCCATCCTCTTTTCCACCCCCCCAGCCCCGGTGCCCCCCCAGCCTGATCTACTCGCAGTCTAGACACCGAGGCCTGGGGAACCCCTGGCCCTTCCCCTCCCCTGCGACACTGGGCTCGCCCTGCCATGCTGCCGGAGCCCCCCTGGGGGGGAAGGCTGGGGTGTGGGTTAGAGGGGTCAGAGCAGGGCCGAGCCCAGCCCGGGCGGAGCCGTCAGCCCCACGTCAGGCACATAGCGGGAGCAAGCGGGGGCCCGGCTCTGGCTAGCCTCGGCCACGGCGGCCATTTGCACGGCGCTCTCCGTCTCCAGCAGTCTCTCCCAGTGGTAGACCAGGCCGTGCAGCTGGCACCACTTCATGGCGGCAGACAGACCGGCCAGGGCCTCGGCGGCGGTGACGCGGCTCCCCGGGTCCGGGTCCCCGTCCTCCTCCGAGCACTCGGCGGCCTCGGCCCACTGGCTCCTCTGGGCCAGCGCACACTCCTCGCTGGTCATGTCGCCCACGGCCGGCTCCTCCGCGTCCATGCCCACGAACTCGCTGAAGTCCTGCTCGCTCATGAAGGGCGGCCGGGGCACGTCGGCCAGCGGCGGCAGCTCCAGCTCCTCCCGCTCAAAGGGCGCCAGGTGGAAGCCGGCCTTGCGGAAGCAGCTCTGCACCGTGGCCGGCCGGACCAGGCTCCACGCCTGGTGCAGCATGTAAACGGCGTCCAGCAGCGTGACCCGGCCGGCGATCTCGGCCGCCCGCCCCGCCCGCCCCTGCTCCGGCCTCAGCAGGGCCTTGGCCGCCACCAGAGCCCGGTAGTGTCCCTTCAGATTGCGGACGACGCCCATGTCCATGGGCTGGGTGATGCTGCTGGTGTTGGGGGGGAAGAAGGCCAGCTTGATGTGGCGCAGCTTGGTCTGCAGCTCACGGGGGTGGGCGCTGCTGTGGGCCAGGAAGAGCAGGACCTTGCGCCGGTCATGCCGCAGCTCCTGGTCCCACTGCAGCGCCCACTCCTGGAAGATGTGCGCGGTCACCCAGGCGTTGGCCGAGTTGGCGTAGGCGACGGGCAGGGCGCGCAGGTCCTTGGGCAGGCACCGCGGCCGCCGGCTCTTGCCCACCACCAGCAGGCGCCTCTTCTCCGTGCCGGCGTGGTTGGCGCAGCAGAGGACGGAGACGCGGTCCTTGGCCTTCTTGCCGCCCAGGAGCGGCGGGTCCCGGTCGGGGTAGCCGCGATACAGCAGCCCGGTCTCGTCGGCATTGAAGATGTTCTCGGCGCTGTAGCCGGCCAGCAGGGAGGGCAGCACCTCGCTCACCCAGCTCTGGGCGCTGCCGACGTCCGCGTCCTGCTTCTCGCCGTGCTGCCGCTTGAAGACGATGTTGTGCCGGGTCTTCCACCGGCAAAGCCAGCCGTCCGTGGCCTCGAACTCCCGGCCCGAGAGCAGGGCCAGCTCCTGGGCCTTGGCCTTCAGGATCGGGCCCGAGAGCCTCTCCCCCCTGGCCAGGGCCTGCTGGAACCAGAGGAACAGCGTGTCCTCCACCTCCCCGCCCTTGCCCTCCCGCTTGCGCTTCCGCAGCGGGTTGGCGTTGGTGCGCCAGTCGGCCAGAATCTGCTCCCGGCTGCGGCCGATCCGGCCCGCCTGGCTCTTGGAGATCCCGAACAGCTTGGCCACGCTGGACAGGGAGGCGGAGGGCGACTGCAGGGCCTGCAGCAGCTTGACCCGGTCGGCCAGCGAGAGCTCCTTCCTCTTGGAAATGACCGTGGTCGTGCAGCACGAGAGCCGGCGCTTGGAAGGGTCTGCTGGGAAAGAAAGACCCCGTCAGCTCTCCGCAACCCGCCCAGCGCCTCTCCCACACCTCGTTCCCAAGGCAGCCCTGGGCGACTGGGCCCCACACACCCCGCATCTTCCTTGAGCAGTCGTACCCCCTCCAGCCCCAGGCTCTGAGCCTCGCAGCCCTCCTGGGAGCGAAGATCATCCCCGGCTACCGATGGGGGAAACTGAGGCACAGAGAGGGGCTGTGACTTGCCCAAGGTCTCAAAGCACGTCACTGGCAGATCTTGCAACAGAACCCAGGAGTCCTGGCTCCCACCTCCCAGCAGATCCCATTCCCGCCCCCCAGAGCTGGGAATAAGAACCCAGGAGTCCCGGCTCCCAGTGCAGCCCTGAGTGAGTCACCTGCGAGGAGAGGCTGTGACCCAGGAGTGGGGGAGCCCACCCCCTTCTCAAGCCCTGCACTAGCAGCTGGCCACCCTCCCCGCTGGGGGGCTTTGAGCAATAGGAAACCACAAGACCATAACACACGCCCAGACCATGGTGCTGCCGCAGCCCGGCCTGCGTTGCCTGAAGGAGCAGCAGCGGCCGGGAGTTCCTATTAAAGATCTGCCAGTCCCAGCGCGACACTCATGTGGGGCTTTTCCAGACAGAGTTTGGCCCCCGCCCCCGCTGGGACGTGGGCACTAAACCCTGGTGGAGAATCGACTGCGGGAGCTGCCTGCAGAGAGCGTGGGA
Source organism: Platysternon megacephalum (assembly GCA_003942145.1). NCBI lineage: Eukaryota > Metazoa > Chordata > Testudines > Platysternidae > Platysternon > Platysternon megacephalum. Next base: position 5,585,311 of record QXTE01000112.1, on the reverse strand, counting down.
CACATTCCCCAGCAGTGGGGAGCGGAGACGGGTCAGACGCGCTAACAGGACACATGGCTACGTGAGGTGCAGGGCGGAGAACCAGCCGTGAGCAGTAATGCGCAGAGAGCGTTTGCACGGGTGATAACTGGACCTGCCCATCGCACCAGCTACACCGGGACCTGGCCATTCACCCGCCCAGTCACTACAGCTGTGCACGGGCAGGCTAGAAACTATGGGCCTGGAAGTCTCCAGGCCTGAGTCTCCCATCCCGGGCCGTGTGCCGCTGTTTGCACCTGGGCCATCGCACGCCCAGGCTGCCCAGCTGCCAGTGACAACCGGGGCAAAGCAAGGGGGGGCAGGGCCTCGGCTCCGGTCCAGGCTGGGAACTGGGTCTGCAGAGGTGTGTGCATCACTCACCTGGGACAGGGCCTTTGGGACTCTCCCTCGCTCGCAGGTCCTGGCTGTCCCCGACATGCAGCTCTTCCCCTCGCTCCAGCTTAGAGACGAGCTCAGGTTTGGGGCTTGCAGAGCCTGGGCCGGGGGGAGAAGCACAGTCGGTTTCTGGCACTCCCCCAGGACCCTGGCTCAGGCTCTCCTGGGCTGCTCGGGGGGCGGGGGGGAGAAGAGGGCCGCGCTTGGGGTCAGGTGTGAAACAGTCATCAGAGCTGGGGCTAAAGGGGCCTTCTTGTATGAGGCACAGTCAGAGCAGTTAATTGCCCCAGGGGCCAGACAGAATCTCCCCCCAACCCTCCATCGTCCCCCGCCAGGGCTCCCCACCCCACCAGCGCCTGGAGCGCTCGGACAGGCCTGCACAAGCAATGCGCTGACCAGGGCTACGAGGCCAGATCTGGGCAAAAGCACCAGGCACAACCGGGGTGAAACGGAGACAGGGACCGAGTGAGACCCACAAGGAGCCACAAGGGGATATCGCAGGTCACAGCTGAAGTGCACGGACAGGAGCTTATGCAGCCCCATACTAGCCTGCCCAGGCCTCTCCCGCCCTGGTGCCACCCCACCCCATGCCCACCCTGGTGCCCGCCCCACACCTTGCCAGCCCCAGCCTGCCCTGGTGCCAGCCCACCCCAGTGCCCACCCCAGCCTGCCCTGGTGCCAGCCCACCCCATGCCTTGCCCACCCCGGTGCCCACCCCACGGGGTTCCATGATTGTCCCATTCAATCAGATTTCCCCACAGCAGGAATTGGTGGGGGACCCCGGTGACGTCCGAGTTGGGGGCTGCTGCTAACAAGGGATGGCCGAGGGGCTCACCCAGCGAGGCCACCAGCTCGTAATTCTCCAGCATGACGTGGCGGTACAGCTCCCGCTGCCATCCTGCCAGTTTCTTCCACTCCTCCTTGGTGAAATAGACAGCGACGTCCTCAAAGGTCATGGACCCCTGGGAAACAAACCACTCCCTGCTCAGCACCACCCGCCTCGGCGGCCTGCGGACGCTCGTGGGGCCCTTCGCTTCGACCACGTCATCCCCTCTTTGCTGCCCTCCACTGGCTCCTTCGCTGCTAGTTTTCACTGTCCGTCCTCACCCACCCGCTCTCTCTCCCTCTCAGCTGCCAGCCGGCGCAGGGGCCCGCCTGGTGCCCTGTCAAACAAGCCCCTCAGAGCCCCCCAAAAAGGACCTGACTATCCACCTTAACAAGCCTTCTGTGCCGCGAGGCTGCACCAGCCCGCTGCCCGCATTGTCCCCCCATGCTCCCCCTCCGCCCGCCCGTCTCTGCTGTCTCGTGGCTGGTACCTACATGATCGGCTCCTGGGGGGCCAGACTTCCTGCTCTGAGTGTGTGCAGCACCTCACACAAGGGGGGCCTGGCCCACGCCTGGGGCGACAAGGCAATCACTAGCTAATAACCGAGCTGAGGCAGGCAGGTTCCCGCGGCCCCGCCAGGCAGCACTGCGGTGTGCAGTGTAACAGGGCAGTGTAATGGTTGCAGCATCCCAGGGCCTCTGCCCCTTCACCCCAAGCCCCGCCAGGCTCCAGGGGAGGATGCAGGCGTCACCCTTTGCTGTTGATGGGAAGCGAGCCAGGGACAGGCCTCGCCGGCTTGGCTGTTCGAAGTGGGGTGTGCTGGGGAGCCCCTGCTCCGGGACGGCAGGGACTGCGGCTGGGGGGAGGGCTCTGCAGAGGTGGGGAGCAGCAGGGTTTGAATTGCAGCAATGCTGCCAGGTGCGCTGGACTGAGATGCCCTGATTGCGGGGGGGGGGGCGGGGGAAGAAATTACCCCTTATCTGTCTGCACTGCCTGGCACCATGTGCGGTTATTCACTTATCCCCATTTTACAGAGGGGGAAACTGAGGCACAGAGCCAGGAAAGGACTAAAAGAGATCCCACGGCAAGTCAGGAACAAATCCCATTAGCCCTAGATCCCAGCCCCCTCCCCTCAGCCACTAGGCCCCATTCTTCTCCCAGAGCTGGGGATGGAACCCAGGAGTCCTGGCTCCCAACCCCCCGGGCCCAGCTGCAGCACATATGAAGCAGCAAGAGCGCTGCTGGCTGGTGCCTCCCCCGGTCCCCATCCCCGAGGGCCCCCGCGAGCACAGGAGCAGGAGACGCGCGCCCCCAGAGCCCCCCGGCCCCGCCCCGCGCCCCCAGAGACCCCCCAGCCCGGCCCGGCCCCGCCGCGCGCCCCCAGAGACCCCCCGGCCCCGCCGCGCGCCCCCAGAGACCCCCCCAGCCCGGCCGCGCGCCCCCAGAGACCCCCCCAGCCCGGCCGCGCGCCCCCAGAGACCCCCCCCCCCCCGCCCCCCCCCCCCCCCCCCCCCCCCCCCCCCCC
>QXTE01000112.1:5537814-5572815 GCA_003942145.1 Platysternon megacephalum | reverse complement strand
CTCCAGCACGTCTGTACCCGCGAGCTCCCCCACCCACCCGTGGGCGTCACACGGCCCCACGAGCCCTCCCCCCGACCCGTGGGCACCGCGCGGCCCCACGAGTCCCCGTCCCCCCGTGGGCACCGTGCAGCCCCGCGAGCCCCCCTCCCCGTGGGCACCGCGCGGCCCCGCGAACCCTCCCCCCCACCCGTGGGCGTCACACGGCCCCACGAGCCCCCCCGTGGGCACTGCGCGGCCCCGCGAACACGCTCGCAGTTGTATCGGTGCCGCTGTAAGCGCAGACATGGCCTAAGACTAATAAGAAAATTGCCCGTCGCCGCCTATGCCCATGGTGACGTTCTCATGGCGGTGGGAGGTGTGGCTGTGACCCAACCCAGCACGGGCCAAAGGTTGATTTTCCAAGGTACAAATGGGAGCGAGGTGCCACCTGCCATTGACAGTCAGTGCCGCTCGCTGCCACTTGTGTCTCTGGAAGTTCCCGCTAGTGGGAACGCTGCCCGGCCCCCATGGGACCTTCCGCTGGTAAGCAGTGCATGGGAGCAGCTGCTTTCTCGGTCAGCAAGCTCAGAGGGCGCAGGGCATTAGAGCCTGCGTCCCGGTACAATCAGGGGTGTGCCACCGAGCGTCTCTGCTCCTGGCACTTAGCTGTATTCTGCGGTGAACGCCGGGAATTCCCCCTGTCCCCGGCCCACGGAATAACCTCTGGCCTCTCTCTTTTTCCCCAGCAGGCGATGGGAGCAGGGGGGCCGGTGAGCGGGAGCACCCTGGGGAAGAGCCCGAGGATGTGAAACCGAACAGGGCTTTGCTGATGAGGGGCTTAGAGGCTGCTTCCTCGGGCTTGCTCGGGCCAGAACCCAGCATTAATCACTGGAAAGTGCAACACGCCCAGGGAAACATCCCGGCGCTCCAGAGAAACGCGGTGGCTCCGGAGGGGCCGCAGACAACCCCTGAGCCCAAGGGAAAGGCGCCAACGGCCCCAACAAGCAACCCCAGCCAGAAATCCCTTTCGGCCTCTGAGCACGGGGGGGCCGTGGCCGCCAGCACCGAGGCAGCGAAACGCCCGCGAGCCCACGCTGCCGAGCGGCCGTTCACGTGCACCGAGTGCGGGAAGAGCTTCCAGCACCGGGGAAANGCCCCGCGAGCTCCCCTCTGTGGGCGTAATGCGGCCCCGCGAGCTCCCCCCCGTCGTTGTACCCAGGGCTTTGGAGCGGAGCCCGGAGCTGGAGCCCAGAGCAGGGGAGCTGCAGGTTTTTGCCCGGAGCTGGAGCGGAGCACAGAAAATCTTGACTGCTCCAGTTTTTTTTTCCCATTTTCAATCCAAAATGAATGATATTTAGCAAGAAAGTCCTAAAGGTGCCAAAAAGTTTCAGATTCTATAACAATTGATATTAACATCTACTTTACGTAATATGTCACAGTTATTCTCACTTCGGCCGAAATCAAGATTTAATGTAGAGATACAAAATTACAAATTTTGGAGATATGTTTTATTAAAGAATCAGATAATTATCAGACATCCGGCTACACTGCAGACTGCTCCCACCCTTGTGCCAAGATTAGGCGAATACGTACTCATGTAGATGAATTAGCTAGTTAGATTAGTATGTGTTGACACTTCTTTTGTAAGGGTTGATCAACGAGACGCGCTGAGTGCTGCGATTACGGAAAAGTGACGCAAGACACAACATTTAAGATATCACAAACAGGTATATTGCAAAAAAAATAATGTTTTTGTTTATTGATATATTAAGATATCGCAAGAGATATCACAGAATCATAGAATATCAGGGTTGGAAGGGACCTCAGGAGGTCATCTAGTCCNCTGAAGGCCTGCGCGGACGAACCAACCGTGCATCCCTAAGGAAAACACAACTGCACATTCCCTACACAACGCAGCTCGAATTCAAATGCAAACAAAGGCGCGAGTCTTGCCCTGAAGGATGCCAAAGCTGTCGTACTAATTCCATTTGCTGGGTTGGAAATAACTCCCAGAGGTGCTAGAGAGAACATCTGACACGGGGGATGGGAGATTTCTGGGAAGGGATCTGTGGTTTATGGAGCAGCGTGTGGAGGGCGTTGGAAATGACACAGCCTGGGTTAACCGATGTGGGAGCTTCATCTTACTACTGAGAGGAGAGGTCGGTGCTAGCAGGACTCTCCTGCCCGGTTCCTGTGTGGAGCAAACACAGGAGCATTGTGCTCATTGTGATGGTTCTGGCGAAGGCCAGTGGTTTCTCAGGGTGGGGGGCACTGTGCTGTGTGGTGTTGTTAGGTCAGGCCCAGTGGGTACTTGGGGGGTGGGCGAGACTTTGCTACTGCGCTGTAGTTATGGCTTATGCCAGCAGCTCCTCAGTGGAACTACTGGAGAGACCTGACGGACGGCGCCTGTTCCAGCCGGGCCGGTGACAGTCTGGGAAATGAAAGAAAATCTCAATTGAGTGTGGACTTGAGAACTCCAGGTGCAATGCCCTGGAGCAATAATTACTGTAGTGCTGTTTACTCTCTGTTCTCTTACTGACTCTATTTACCCATCGGAAGTGTGCACTGGGCTTTGCAACTGAGTATGGCCTGATCCCTGACCTGAGGTGACCATCTCACGGAGACCACCTAGAGATCTTACAGAGAATCACAGAGTCGTAGGGTGGGAGGGACCTCGAGAGGTCATCTAGTCCAGTCCCCTGCACTCACGGCAGGACTAAATATTATCTAGACCATCCCTGACAGGGGTTTGTCCAACCTGCGCTTAAAACCCTCCAGTGCCGGAGAATAGTTACAGCTGGAAAAGACGTATTGGTTATTTTGCCCATTCCTAGCCAATGCAGGGTCGGTTTCTACTCTATATTTTCTAGGAATATGTCCAGCCTGCCGTTAAACGTCTCCAGCGATGGGTCTTCCCTCGCTCCCTTGTGAGGTCTGTGCACAGTCCAATAGACACTAACTACTTCTCCTCTTGTATAAAAGGACTTGGGTTTAGTTGCTAGTTTGTAGTTAGGAAAAGGGTCATTTTAAAGTTAAAATGTGTCGTTCTCCGTGTGGCTATCCTAGAATCCTAGTCGTTAGATTTGGAAAAGAACTAATAAGTCTTCTAATAAAATCTAGTACTTCTCCCCGTCAGTGCACGCCTGTTCCCTCCAGTGCTCGGTCCGTGTCCCAAACTCTGGGGTGTCCCCGCTCTGAGGAGATGGTTCCACAGCCTGAAACCTCTCTCGGTTGGGAAGTTTTTTCTGACATTCAGCTTTAATCCTTGATTTCGTCCAGATATCCCCACCTTGAACTACTGTAAAACTCTCTCTCCCGTGGGCCCCCCCATGTTTCCCCCGGATTGTTATCGGGTCCTGTCAGGTCACTGCTCAGCGAAGCTGGACGTACTTGTCTCTTTTGCTCATTCCTCACCAATCAGTCCCTCGTGCCCCCAGATCACTTTGTGGCTCTTCTCTGAACGGGCATCGGTATTTTTCCAGCTCTCCCGAGGAGCCCCGAACATCCCAGTGGGGTTATCCCCAGGCAGAGAGCTGGGGGATGTTATCCCCTTGCCCGTTGCACAAAGCCTCTGTGTCTTGGCCTTTTCAGCTGCCATGTTGGACTGGAAGCTCCTGTCTAATGTGCTGCTGTTCACTGTCTTCCCCCAGGTCCCTATCAGTGTTTCCTGCTTCCTGGATTCTTTCCTTCCCACTGACTCTCTGCAGGGCAGATGCTGCTTCCCTAATAACATGCTCTTACTGCCTCTGCTAGGTGGTTCGTGAAGAAATGGCATAAATCGGGAGCTCCCGGTAACACGGATGTGGCACCTGCTGAGCACCTGCTCCCAGCTTCGTACTTTGGCCTGTTATAACTCTTGGCAAACACTTCTTCAGCCAGCGTTCAGTCCGTGGGATGGTCTCTGCTGACGCTGGGTCGGCCGGGACAATACGTTTTCATGAGATGCTCTGTCAAGTGCTTTACTCACAACCAAGTGTGTCTTATCTAGCGCTTTTCCTCCACCCGCTAATTTTGTCAGAAAAAGCAATCCGGGCATTGCCTGCTGCTGCTGCTCCCTGCCCCAGACGCCTGCTGGGAGCGGGAACGAAGACACCCTGGCTCTCCCTGCTCCAGCCTGTGCTGCTCTTTTCCCACCGTGCTCTGGGCTGGAGTGCTTGAGAAAACGGACCGTCCGTAGGGTTGGTCAACCAGAGGTTACGGATGAATAACTGACCGAGAACCATAACGAGTAGGAGGGGATGGGATGTGGAGACAGAGTCCCATGTTGGGTCTACTCTTCCCCCACCCCCAAATCCCTCTGTTGTCAAAGGAGCCTGGGGGGCAGGTGTTACGTGAACATTTCACGATCCAGCCATTTCACGTCAACTTTTGACTTACAGACACCGCGTGAAGGGCGTTGGTTTGGGCCAAGTAAGCGACTGGGGGAAAATGGCAGCCAAAGGGACTGGCCGGAGCGAGGGTGGAACGATTGGTGCATTGGTCCAGGAGACCAAAATCCCACATGGGGGAAAGGAGAACAAGGGAGATTTCTATAGGGTGTAAGTGGTGTCTAGGCCTTGTCTGGCTCTGTAACGGGTTGTGCTCACCACCGTGGTGCCTCCCGCTGGTTGCTCCGGGAATTCGCTCTGTCCATCAGCAGGGCGTCTTCCTCTTGTGGTGTCTCACTCTCCGTCGCTGCTTCTCCGCTGTCTGTGGGGACCCGCGTCGCTCCCAGACTGCGGCGTCCTCTTCAGGGCACGGCCCTCCGGATGTGCCCCAACTCCGTTGTCTCCCCCCTTCCGGGTGAACTGCAGCCCCTAGTCCTCAGTCTGGGAGCCAGCCAGGCTGGAACTCTGCTGGCTCCCCTGACCTTGCCCAGCACTGCTCTGTCCCAGGTACTTCTCTCTACGGGGCAGCCAGGCCTTCTCCCTCAAGCTCCAAGGAGAGACTAAGCTCCTTGCTGCCCTGCAGCCCTTCTTATAGGACCCAGCTTGGCCCTGATTGGCTGCTTCTAAGCCTTCCTCTGGTTGGCTGGGTTCTGCACAGCCGCTCCAAGGGCTGCTATTAACCCTTTGCCAGCCAGTGAGGGGCAGATGCCCTGTCACAGGCTCCTTTGCACAGGGTGAATTTCACTAAATCATATTTTCAGGACCCTTCTTTTCTAGCTGGTGCTGAGAGCCGGGGTCCAATAGTTAAAGTCTCTGAGATAATTTGCTAGGAAGCAGCTTGTTCCTATCTCCCTTGTGAAAGGAATTTCCTCNGTCTAGGCCTTGTCTGGCTCTGTAACGGGTTGTGCTCACCACCGTGGTGCCTCCCGCTGGTTGCTCCGGGAATTCGCTCTGTCCATCAGCAGGGCGTCTTCCTCTTGTGGTGTCTCACTCTCCGTCGCTGCTTCTCCACTGTCTCCGCTGTCTGTGGGGACCCGCGTCGCTCCCAGACTCCGGCGTCCTCTTCAGGGCACGGCCCTCCGGATGTGCCCCAACTCCGTTGTCTCCCCACTTCCGGGTGAACTGCAGCCCCTAGTCCAGCTCCTCGCTCAGGGGCAAACTGCAGTCCTTTGGCTGGCCATATCCCTCGGTGGCCAGTGGGGCAAAGGGGGGGGCCCAACCCAGGGACACTATAGCTGGCAGCCGCTCACAGCCTCTCCTTCCCCTCTGCCGCTACCTGCTTTCCCTGGGCCCTTCCCCACGGCCCCAGCACCGCCTCGGCCCCTGTATCAAGGCCTCAGTCCAGGAGCCAGCCAGGCCGGAGCTCTGCTGGCTCCCCTGACCTTGCCCAGCACTGCTCTGTCCCAGGTACTTCTCTCTACGGGGCAGCCAGGCCTTCTCCCTCAAGCTCCAGGGAGAGACTAAGCTCCTTGCTGCCCTGCAGCCCTTCTTATAGGACCCAGCCTGGCCCTGATTGGCTGCTTCTAAGCCTTCCTCTGGTTGGCTGGGTTCTGCACCGCCGCTCCAAGGGCTGCTATTAACCCTTTGCCAGCCAGTGAGGGGCAGATGCCCTGTCACAGGCTCCTTTGCACAGGGTGAATTTCACTAAATCATATTTTCAGGACCCTTCTTTTCTAGCTGGTGCTGAGAGCCAGGGTCCAATAGTTAAAGTCTCTGAGATAATTTGCTAGGAAGCAGCTTGTTCCTATCTCCCTTGTGAAAGGAATTTCCTCTGATCCCAGCTCAGGATACCCCACAAATGCCTTCAAAGTTATTAACCCAGCTCCACTGAGGACGAGTCAGCAAGGGGTGAAACTCCTCTTTGCAGATACTGCCACCGCGAAGGAGTTTTGGCTGCTAGAATCTCATCTGTGATCTCATTTAGAATCTCATCGGGGTTTGAAGAGAGGTTGGATGGCGATAACCAGGCGGGAGCTGTTCGTCTGGACCTGCCAGATTTATAAAGGGGGTGTGGCTAGTTCTTTACTACTATTGTTGTTTTGTTGCCTGTTGACTCATTTATTTGTAACTTCCTTTTGGGCTGTTTGGACAGAATTCTTCACTGACCGTCCTAGCGACCGATAGCCAATTAGTCTGGGTGTGGGGTGTACATTTTGCAAATGTATTTTTATGTAAAATTACTCTTCTGCCATTGGTTATTGGGCTCCAATCCTGGGCTTTCTGATGTCAAATGGGAAAATTCCCCTTGGCTCCAGCGCGGGTCAGGACAGGGCCCACTGATGGTATTTACAATTCTTATGCAAAAATCTTCCCCTCTGACTATTCTTATTGTGATCAGAGGGTCATTGTGCTGAGAGGTTGTGTAGCCGAGAGCAGTGGTTCTCAAACATATTTGATTGGGCCCCCCCTTCTTTGTGTCTGTCGTTGTTTGTGCCTCCTCCCCCCAAGTACATATATTGCTACCCAGCTCCGATGGCGGAGCGGAGAGCAGCGGGTGCTGGCCGGGCGCCCAGCTCTGATGGCGGAGCGGAGAGCAGCGGGTGGTGGCCGGGCGCCCAGCTCTGATGGCGGAGCGGAGAGCAGCGGGTGCTGGCCGGGCGCCCAGCTCTGATGGCGGAGCGGAGAGCAGCGGGTGCTGGCCGGGCGCCCAGCTCTGATGGCGGAGCGGAGAGCAGCGGGTGCTGGCCGGGCGCCCAGCTCTGATGGCGGAGCGGAGAGCAGCGGGTGCTGGCCGGGCGCCCAGCTCTGATGGCGGAGCGGAGAGCAGCGGGTGCTGGCCGGGCGCCCAGCTCTGATGGCGGAGCGGAGAGCAGCGGGTGCTGGCCGGGCGCCCAGCTCTGATGGCGGAGCGGAGAGCAGCGGGTGCTGGCCGGGCGCCCAGCTCTGATGGCGGAGCGGAGAGCAGCGGGTGCTGGCCGGGCGCCCAGCTCTGATGGCGGAGCGGAGAGCAGCGGGTGCTGGCCGGGCGCCCAGCTCNCTTCTCTGCTGCTGCTGCCACCCTGGGGCTGACAGACGGAGCCCCACCACCTCCAGGTGAGGGATGGGGGTCAAGGAGAGCCCAAGTCCGGGCTGCTTCCTGGTGAGGGATTGGGGAGGGGGAAGAGCCCGAGCCTGGGTGGCTCCCCACCTCCCGGGCATGCACGGCCCTTCTGCACAAGCCCCAGCCACCGGGCGCTGTCAGCTCTTACTAAAAATAAAAAGCTCACAGCTTGCGCCTCCCTTGGGTGGCCCACCCCATAGTTTGAGAACTGCTGGCCTAGCCTTTGGGAACGCCTGGAATCGAGGGCTCCTGAGCTCTAATCCTGGCTCTGACACTGGCCATGGGCCAGTGACTGAATCTCTCAGCCTCAGTTCCTCCATCTGTAAAATGGGGATAATAATACTTCCTGCACCTACCTCACAGGGGTGTTGGGCGGGTCGCTAATCACCGGCTGTTTGAAGAGTGCTTGGAAGACGCTGTCGAGCACGTGGCTGGAAGATTAAGTATTATTATTACTGTGGCCTAGGGACTGCTCTTCACTGGGACTGGATGTGTAAGAATTTCTCCAGAGACGCCCTTCGATTGCCGTAGAGCAAGGTCCATGTGTATTTATATTTTCATTCTTTTTTCTAATCTAGAAACTAATAAAAGGTTAGAAACGAAACAAACCCCCCTCTGGTTTGGCACCGTTTGTCCTGGGACTGCGGTGCTGCTCATTGCTCGCGTTTCCAGTACGGGAGCGGGATCTCCCCCAGCACTCGTTCTGTTGTGTTACTAGGTACAGAGGCAACATTGACAAGGCAGGAATTGTCGGCTCGCTCTTCTTTCCTCTTTGGGCAATTGGTGCTTCATTTGCATTGTTTCACCACCAAAGCAAGTGTCCTGTCCCCTGCCTCGGCTCCTATTAACTTCCCTAGCACCAGGTAGGCCTTTTATAGAAGCTTTGTTCCCAGCATGCCTTTCTGGAGCTGGCAATTCAAACTTACCTGAGCCATAACGTGCCCTTTTTCCAGCTTGCAGCTGTCGGCTCCGGCTGTCTCTCTCCCGGCTGGTAAGGAAGTACCTGTTGTGTTTGCCCTTCCTTAGGGTTGGGGTTTTCACATGCTCACCACCCGTCACTGGGGTCAGATTTCCAAAAGCACTCGGCACCTAAACAAGGGGACAAATTTTCCAAAGTGCCCAGTACCCTGTTTCTGAGCTGTTCTGAAAACCCCGACCTCCCTGCTCTGGGATGGCGCATGCTCCCAGAAACACGGGATTGCCTCTGCTGCAGGGATTCGTTTGCCGTGGTGCTGGGTTGTATATTACTTAGACTTGCTATCTACCAGTGGTTCTCAACTCGCGGGCCGCTTGTGGCCCAATCAGCACACAGCTACAGCCCATGTGACATCCTCATGGCCAGTCAGGTGGTACATATATTGTGTGGATGGGGCCCACATAACCCACAGAGAACTGCATGTGTGGCCCACAATGGTAAATAGGTTGAGAACCGCTGCTTTAGGCCAGTGGTTCTCAACCATTCCAGACGACTGCCCCCCTTTCAGGAGTCTGGTTTGTCTTGTGCACCCCCAAGTTTCACCTCACTTAAAAACTACCTGCTTACAAAATCAGACATGAAAATACAGAAGAGTCACAGCCACACTGTTATTGAAATATCGCTGACTTTCTCATTTTTACCATGTAATTATAAAATAAATCAATTGGAATATGAATATTGTACTTACATTTCAGTGTATAGTACAGTGTATAGAGCAGTATAAACAAGTCATTGTATGAAATGTTAGTTTGTACTGACCCCACTGGTGCTTTTTACGTAGCCTGTTGTCTCTAGATGAGCTGACGTACCCCCGGAAGACCTCTGCATCCCCCTGGTTGAGAACCCTGCTTTAGACTAGAGAAAGCCGTTAAATATTTCATATAGTCCAAGTGATCCCATATCAGCTGTTTTTACAGGGTTGCCCTCCCTGTCCAAACGTTTTGCATATCTTGTCTTTTCAAAGCAGCACTGCAGGGAAGAATCATAGAATCATAGAATCTCAGGGTTGGAAGGGACCTCAGGAGGTATCTAGTCCAACCCCCTGCTCAAAGCAGGACCAAACCCAACTAAATCAGCCCAGCCAGGGCTTTGTCAAGCCTGAAGGGAAGCCAGTGTCTCCGGAAGGAGTCGTCATTAATTTCAACCTCCGTGGGGTGGCCGGAGCCCTTGGTCACTGTGTAGGCCCTTATTCCCCGGTCAGTCCCAGTGGGTCACTTGAAGCGTAAGGTGCTATTCAGTGTGCGGGTGGGCAGGCCTGGGACCCAGGCACAGCTGTGGGAGGTAAGGCCCCGGGGTATTTCAGTCCTGTCTGTTTCTTTTCCCTTATTTCCCCTCAACATATGGGAAAAGACCTTCCTTATTGCCTTACAGGACACAGCAAGTTCCTCCTTCCGTGCACCCTTGATAGCATCTCCTCTGCCTTGTGATATTCGTGTAGTGCGTTACTGGTCTGGGGAAGCAGGCGCCCACGGGACACTAGCTCTGACCCGGTCTCTCGGCCGGCCGGGAGCCCCACGCAGCAGGGGGGGCTGGCTGGAAGGCAGCAGAGCTGGAGGAGGAAGCAGAGCATGCGTGGTAGGGGCAGTAGCTTGCAGGGAGGGGATACCCCACCGGCCTGTCACCTAGACAGCATGAGCGGGGAATTAGTGCGGGTGGATGGTGCAGTGAATACGGCCTTGCAAATGGGCTAAGTTCCTATCCTACCCCCCAGAGCAACCCGGCTTGAATGTCCAAACTCCCCCTCTGTGGAGCTTGGCTCGGCCAGGAGCTCAGCAGTCACCCAGCAGGGGCCTCGGCCTGAGCCTGGCTGTGGATAGGGCTGCCCTGCAGCCGTGTCCCTCTCCCGGCATAGGCGGGTTAGAGCTAACACGAGCCACCCGAATCAGGGTGAATTACCCTGCATCTTTAGCCAGGGTTCTGGCCCCTGAGCCTGAAGCCGCCCAGCATTCTGCGTTGTGATCCAGTGGAGGGGGAATCAGGAGACCCCAGGTCTAGTCTGGGTTCTGCCACTGACCTACTGAGTCACCTCGCCTCCCCCCCCACTCTGTACCTCAGTTTCCCCTCCATCCTTTGTCTATTTAGACCGTAAGCCCTTCGGAGCAGGGGCTGTCACTGACCGTGTAATTGTGCAGCACCAAGCCCCAGGGGGCCCTGACTGCAGCTGGGGTCTGTACGTGCTACCGTAATACAAATAAAAAAACCAACCCCAAAATCCCTGAAGTTTGGCATGTTCCTCTCAGAGGCCCTCTCATCAGGCAGCGCAGCCCTGGGAATGTGCTGCCGGGGGCTGTTGTACTCAGGTGTGTGCAGTGCTGGTCTCAGAGCATCAGAGAGACGGGGGCTGGGGGTGGGGGGTAACAGCTTCTATTGACGAGAGATCAGCTTTCGAGCCGCACAGCGTCGTCTTCAGGTGTAACGGTTCCGGCAGCTGCCCAGGCCCAGCATCCTCCACCAGGTGGCTGCAATTCCCTGGCATCACCTGCCCACCCCGCCGCGCTCGTGGGGGCAGGCCCAGGGTTCCCCAGCGTGCAGGGATGACAGGATCATGGCACTGCTGCTGGGCGGGACGGTCTTTGTGGCAGGGCTGGAAAATGGAGGTGGCTAATGTTACTACACTGCTGTGGCCCATTGCAGCACCCCGACACTGCCCAGTTACGGTGGGATTCAGCAGCTCTCCAGCCCTTCCACTCTGCAAACCACTTCGGTTCCCGCTGCAGCGTGTTGGGGGAGAGAGCTGGCGAGAGTTTCCTCAAACCATCACCAGGGGGCCTTCCTGGAGCATTTCATTTCAAGGGAGAACAAATGCAGCTGCAGCCCACAGAGAGCAATGCAAGGCCAAGGCCCCTGCCTTCTTTACCTGTCGGACTAGTTCCTGTGAGCTGGAAGCCGTAGGAGAGACGTTACCCCAGCCACAAACTCTAGCAGGGTCTGTCTTCCACCTACCCGTCGAACTCCCTGCTCCCCAGGGCGCAACTCTCAGGAAAAATCCGCCAGCCCTGCACACTGGATCTACTCTCCCTCGTGATTTCCGCAGTGCCGTAAGCGGCCCCAGCGCTGGGCAGGGCACGGCTAGGTCTGCGCCCAGAAGGGCGGGTGGAGGCAACAGGAGAAGACGAGAGAAATCACAACACGCAGAGAAGGGAGCAGCCCCTGGAGTTGGGCTGGACGGTCACAGGCAACCAGAAATGGTGCCGCACCATTGACGGTGCAGCTGACGTGGGACTTGCGGCCGGGCCAGCCGTTGAATTCAATAGGGGCAGGATGCGGCCCAGTAAGTGGTTTGTGTAGAATGGGAGGATGCTGGGGCTGACACGCCGATTGCTGCGACTGCTATTAGCTGCGGTTTGTTAATCGCAGCGGCCGACACAGTAAGTCACTTATCAGAGCAGGACCAGATGAAGGAAATCAGGATTGCGCTGAGTGCATTTCAATATCGAAACCCCTGGCCCTGGGCCAACCTGTCAGCTGACTGCTGGGGCCGCCAGGCCCTGAACGTGGCTCTTGTACCCTAGCAGATTGGGAGCTTCTAGACTGAATCACGCGGACACCGTAGATAGTCACTGATGTAACCCTGGACTCAGCAAACACAGTCTGCAGCTTCGCCCTTCGGAGCTACCTGCCCTCGCTGGTCACAACCAGACCCGGGAGTGACTAGCGTGGCCGGGCTGCGATACGCCGTACTCGAAAGAGTAGCCACGGAGTGAATTCTTCAAACACTGCACTGGCCAACGGCCCTTTAAAAACGTCTTGTGGCAACTGATCACCTTGCATTATATCTGCCAAACCATGGTAACTCCGCCTGCACGGTGCCCCCGCCCATCCCAGAGAGAGCCACAGACCGAGTCATCCCTGCACTGGGAGGAGACGAGGGGTGTCGCTGGGAATGCAGGGCTCCCTTCAATGGAAAATGAAGAGGAAGAACTGACGTGATCTCTTCCATCGTCCCCTTCCCCTGCAGGCCTCTCGCAGGCCGTGGGGTGAGAGCTCATCTCCCAGGAGCCCGACCCAGCCTCTGAGGGCCAAGACAAGGCCCCTCAAACGCAGCCGCACCCTCATCTTTTGTATATTTGTAAAACAACAACTTTGTGTTGGTTGCGACTGGCCGGGCTGGGGAAAAGCAGTGTTTGCATTTACTGGTCAGGTGCTCAGCTACCACGGGGAGGGTGAGACGTCCAAACCCCGCTAGACCCTGCCTGGCCCCTTGGGATGTGGGACAGGTCTCTTCTCTCAGTTGTCCCCTTACTTCTGGAGCTCTGTGACACTTGAGGAATTGACCTCAAAGGCACCCATAGGGTATGAAGAGGTGGATGAATGAACCTGGGAGCTGTTCATTGTTTGTGCTAAGTTGTAATTAGTGCTATTGTTAAGAGACGGGTGCTGTATAAACACAGATAACTGCCCAGGCCCTGCCCCCAGGGGATTGCGTTAGATAGAAACACACTGGTGGAGCCAGAAGTGGATATAACACAGTCCATGTGGGTGTTTGTTTTCATAGTGCAGAGTGAAGGTGCAATGTCTGAGCAGTTATGATGTCACACCGGCCAGGTTGTGTGGGCAGGTTTTTTCGTACTCTATACGTTACTGTTACAGCTATGGTCTATTCTAATGTCACTAATCAGAACCCGGTGCACTGTAGTATCTAGATCCTGTTGCGTCCTTTGGGCCTGTATGCTAAAGTATTTATTTGATGAATGGTTTGGTTACGTTCTGTATGTGCCAGAAGCACCCAAAAACAGTTCTGATCACAGACCAGCTATGTTAAAGTCTGAGAATTAATAGACTCTTTAGATTTCATGCTGAATATTTTTTCTCTTAAATAAAGATAAGTTGTACCGAATTCAACGCAGGGTAAAATTCCCACCTTCACAAAGGACTCATACAAGGCTTATGTGCTCCTTAAGTAGCACCTGCTTCAATGATCCATTGACCGAGTCTGGGTCACAGTGATGGTTTCCCATGAGTGAGCAAGGGTAACGCACGCTAGAGACGAAATGGGAGCTGAAGGGGAGAAACGCCAAATGGTGAAGGGCTGTTTCTTGTGCGAATTACTGTAACTTTAATAAAGAACCCAATATACACCTACAAATCACTTCCTTTGCTCAAAATGCAGCCTCATCCCTGCTCCATTCCAGTTGAAATGATCTTTATCTGAGTCAGTTTTATTCTTTGCTGTGTCCTCAGGACTTACGTATAAGTGCCAGGTGACTGTATAAGAACACGTATAGTGTGGAAATAGTACTTGTGTATTCATAAGTAAAAGTACAAGTGCAATGCAAGTACTTTCAATTTCCGTATTCACTGCAACTGTCTGTTCAATATATGGACATTAACCAAAATAATATAAGCTCATAGTGGAAGAGAAAGAAAAAGGGCAACCACTGAAATTTTATTCATAAGAATGTCCCTACTGGGTCAGCCCAAAGGTCCATCTAGCCCAGTGTCCTGTCTGCCGACAGTGGCCAGTGCCAGGGGTCCCAGAGGGAATGAACAGAACAGGGAATCCCCAAGTGATCCATCCCACTCCTGCCCCAGAGGCAGCCGCACAAACCCTTGTCCCCTTGCCCCCAGCTCAGCGGAGGCAGGGAACACGGGCAGGGGGATGGGGGCAGCCTGACATCAGGAGGCTCCTGGGAGCAGCTTGGCTGGGGTGGCTCCAGGGTGGAGAAGGGACAGGGGCAGGGGGGGTTGCAGGGGGGGGGGGGGGGGGACAGGACACCCCTGCTCCGGAAGTGCCCCCTCAGCAAGGTGCGCCCTGGGTGCTCGCCCAGCTCGCCCACCCCTAGGGCCAACCCTGCCTCAGCCCGAGGAGCTGGGTGAGGGCAGGTGCCTTTGGCCCCGAGCCCTAGCAATCAGGTCAGGATGGGGGTGGTTAAATGAAGCGGGTGCGGCCTGGAGGCCACGGAAGGGGAAAGGCGGGTGCCTGGAGTGTGCGGGGAACAGTCCCAGGAGACCAGCACGCTACGGCCTGAGATTTACCAGCCGCCCAAGGAGCAGGAAGGATCCAGGGAGCTAAAGTGGGTCCCAGAGTCACTCGGGCAGGGGGAACAATCAGGCTTCGCACCCTTGGGGGGTGGAGGCTCCTGGAGAGGCCTGAAGTAGTGAGGTGTCACATCGCCTCTGCGGGGAGCCTGAGGGTGGGGGAGGGGTGCGTGGAGGTGGGGCCGGGGGACGCTCGGGGGAGGGGGCGCAGGGACGGTAGGTAGGTGGGGCTGGGGGACATGCACATAATGGGGCGCGTGGGGCTGGGAGACGCTCAGGGGAGGGGGTGCGCGGGGGCGGCAGGTGGAGCCAGGGGAGAGACCCGGCCCCGAACATTGGGGGAGCCGGGCCCCCAGGCCCTAATTTGCTGGATCCCGGGCACCAGGGGCCCATACAACTCGCCGCTGTGAGTAACCATGAGCAGAGCTGCGCTTGCCAGATTGTCTCCTGGGGTCTCGTTTTCTGAGAACTGATCTCAGAAAACAATTCTTTTAAACCAGCTCCAAGCTGTTTTCCCATATATGGAATTCACTGACCAAGCAACTCCTCCTACATCCCATGGGAGTGATCCCATATAGAAAGTGAAACAGAAACAGTTTAACTGTGTCAGATAGAATCTGAAACCATGTAAACGTTTGACTTTTCTGTGAAAGCCCCACTGCTCCGGTGGACGGCGTACAGGCTGCAGGGACCAGCAGCCCGTGAAGGAAGAATACACGTTGGGTCTCTGAGCTGAATTAGCAGCACCAAGGTACAATGCTGTCCGTGGGTTTGAAACTTGGGTTCATTTGAGAGAGGGGCTTGTAATAGCAGTGACTGCATTGAAAATTCTTATCAGTTGTTTGTTAATAGCAATTGGTGTTTTTACAGCCCCAAAGTTCTGGGCACTTCACACTATGGCCAAGGTTGTCAAAAGTGACTCGTGGGGCTGGGTGCCCGGCTTGACACAGCTCAGAGCAGCCTGACTCTCAGAATGTGCTGAGCACCCACCCCTGGAAATCAGGCCCCTTTAAGTGTCTCCAGTTGGGCCCCTGAAAACTGAGGCACCCACAGTCACTAGCCACTTCTGAACATCGTGGGCTACAAATAGAACAACATGGTCCCACCTCAGATAGATCCAGTCTGAGTTTAGAACGATGTGAGAAATACGGGTACCCAACCGTAGGGAGGGAGGGGGCACGGAAGGAGGAAGGTTACAGCCATAGGGTCAGTTGGTGACTCAGTAACAGACACCTGCACATCCTGGGGACTTAATCTGAACTTTTTATTTTTTATCTTTTATCATGATTGAGGCCTCGCTGTGTTAGGTGCTGCACAGACACATTGGACGTACAGTACCTGTGCGCACACACAGAGACACACATGGAGCTTAGTCTTTTTTTTACTTAAATCATAATTAATAATGTTGTTCACTGACTTCTTGTGGGAATCATGGAAGGAAACATGAGACGAGGACGAGGACTCGGTGAACTAGATGGACAGGGCATTCCAAGTGTGGAAGGTACCACCAGGCACGGAGCTGGTTTGGCAGAAGCAGCTGAATGGGCACTGAGACTGGCAGTGCTGGTGCTGCAGAGGGGATGGCGGGTGACGTGATAAGGGACTAAGTCAGGGATGCAGACAGGGCTGGCATTATGCAGGGCTGTGACCGTGAGGACAAGAAGTTTGAACCACATGCAGTGAAGTAGGGAAGAGCCAGTGGAGAGATTGAAAGAGGGAGTCGTCTGGTCAGAATGACAGGCTGGGAAGATTATTTTAGCAGCAGCATTTTGCACTGAAGATTAGTGATGTGGGTATCAGGGAGGCCAGCCGGAGCAGGGCCGGCTCCAGCATTTTTGCCGCCCCAAGCGGCGAAGAAAAAAAAAAAAAAAATNGTGTGGGGATTGGGGAGGCCAGAGAGGGGGAGGTTGCAGTCAGAGATGATCCGGGAGGACAAGAGGTTTAGGTGTCAGGCTGGAGAGGAAAGGTTGGATCTTACAGACACTGTGGAGGCAGGAGCAGCAGGATTCGTACATGGTCTGGAGGTGAGATCCAGAGGAGCTGTCTGAGGAGAGGTGAAACGTAGGACTGGGCAGTGAGAGAACGCAGAGAGCCAGAGCCGCAGTGAGAGAGCGAGAGATGAAACCAAGGCAGCAGGAGACAGGGAGATGATGCATGTAACAGGCTGGACTCTGCTCAGTGGCTCTGATTTCCCGTCGCCCGGCACTTTGTGAAGTGAATTACACCAGTGCACACTGGGGTGTGAAGCACTTTCATTCCATTGGGCAGTGCTTTACAGCCACTTTGCATTGGGGTAAGTGACAAGATGCAGGGCAATGGGGCTCAGGCCCACAGCGCTTGGATTGGACGTGGTAACAGACCAGAAGTCAGTGAGGGGAACTGAGGAGGAGAGAATGCGCTTGGAGAGGAAGCAGAGGGAGGTGACTTTAGCAGCAGCATTTGTGACAGACTGGAGGGGAATGAGGTGAAAGCCGGGAAGCTGGAGATTTCGATACAGTAGTTAGGAGATGGACAAAGGACCAGGTTCAAAGGTGCCCTATAATGTACAGTCACTCGGATAAAACCTCCACCCCAGAGAGCCCCTAAGCCACCTCTCCAAGACCCCAGCACAGAGGGGTATCAGGGGTGTTCTGGGGTGCGCCAGGGGTTGGAGGAGACACGACAGGGGCGTTCTTACATCTCTGCAATGGCCCAGAGGAACCTCTGAAGCAGGACACAAGTTAAGGCAGCCCTGAGGGTACGAGCCACCCCCCTGCACCAGCCCCTGGCACCAGGTACACTGGTCTGTGGGCATGGGCTGTAGCTAGCACAGGCAGGGGAAGGCGGTGACTCCCCAAACAGCCCTGCATGGTGTGACGAAGTGGGACTGTTCTTAATGTTTCCTCTGAATACTGTGTGGGTGCCTCAGTTTCCCCTATGCAGTTCTTAAGTATCTAGGTGGGGGGATAAGGGTGTGTGGTTGTTGCAGAGCGAAGGGCCAGTGCACATAAATGCCTGACACTTTGTCTCCTGGCAACTGATGGCCGGGGCCCCTCCTCTGCAAACTGAAGGTGCCAACTGAAGGTGTGGGAGAACAAAGAGGTCAGGTGACCTCCTAGCCCGGGAAAGAGACAAAGCCCAGAGGAGGAGGGGCTGGAAGGGGGTTTTCAGTTTTGGAGCTGACTGGAAATGGAGAGGGGTGCCCCGATGGGGCTTGGGCTTCCCCCCGGGGCTGTGGCCTCCCTGGGGCCCCCAGATGGACCTAACTAAAGGGGGTCCTGTTGTCTGTACTGGCAAGACCTGTTTTGGACTGTGTTCCTGTCGTCTCAATAAACCTTCTGTTTTACTGGCTGGCTGAGAGTCACGGTGAATCGCAGGGAGCCGGGGGTGCCGGGCCCTGACTCCCCCACACTCCGTGACACATGGCCAGGCCCACACTCCGCTCCGGGGCCCCCTCCTGCTTGCCCCTAGATGGCCCCAGCCCAGCCAGGCAGCTCCTCTTCTGGGAAGCCGGCTGGGGCTAGGGCGGGTGGGACTTGGGGTGGATGGGGGCTGCCCAGCGCTGGGGAACCCCCTGTTGGGACCATGCTGCCCAGGGCTATGGGGGAGGGGAGGACCGTGCGCTGCTCGCCCGTTCTCCAGGGTTGGGGGGCCGCACGGGGCCTCAGGTGGAAGGGGTGGGCCGGGGGTAGCCTCCCTGAGCCTGTGGTTCACCCATCGCCCATGTCTGTGTGTGTCTCTGAAGTCTGGCTACGGTGTTTGATCAAAGAATTCGTGGTATTGACAGTTGTCATTGGAAGTTTAACTTGCTGTACAGAGTAAATGCAGATAACAGGCTAATGTCTCCCCAGCAGTGTCTGTAGGGATAAAATGCCGGCTGATCTTGATTCCAGCCAGGAGCCACAGATACCTGATGGTTAAAGGGTAACTAGAGGTTCTGTGTTTATTTTTAAATACAATGATGTTGTTTTGTTAGCTTCGCACTGTATTTAGTTCCTGTAGTCACACGTTACACAGCATGAACCTGGCTGAGAGCAGCTGGAGGAAAGGCAGAGCAGTGTCAGGGGCTTTTACGAGTCGCTTTACCCTTAAGGGCCACTAACCCTCAAGAGGGGCCCTTACCCGGTGTCGCTCTGCTTGGCTGCAGTGGGTTCAACAGCCTGGGTTCTAGCTACTCCCTGTGCTAGATCAGGCGTCTCAGGCCTGCAGGTGCTTGAGTGCGGGGAGGTGCCGAGGGGCTGATTCATCCAGGGGTCAAGCTCCCTGCGGCAGCAACAGGCCTCACTCCCAGTGGGAAAAGTCCCCTCGGTGCAGGGGCCTCCTGGGTGCGGCAGAGACCAGTTGTTCTCTCCCAAACCCCTTTCAGGGCAAAATCGGCACCAGCCCAAGTTTGGGGAGACAGTGGGGGTGGGAGGGGAAAATCGCCCACACTCCCTGTAGAGATGCTTGTGCAAGAGTATAACTTAGAGAGACTCCCTCATAAGGGGCAGTGTTAGGAATCTAGGAATTAGGAGAGGTGCCTGGAAGCAGGGGTGGAGAAAACGTGTAGCCGTCACCACCGGGGCTCTCTAGGTTATTACAAAAGTTTTATTCCTTTCTCAGTCCCTGGTTTGTTGTTTAATGAACCCCAAGCTCATCACACTCCCCTCGGGCCAAGGGGAGACAGAAAGGGGGGCACCTGTCTCATCTTTTTTGATGAGACGACAAGTTTGGCTGATAAAGGTAATCGTGGTGATGGAGCAGACAGACTTCTGTAAGGCATTTGACTTGGTACCTCATGACATTTTGATTAAAAAAAACGAGAATACAAAAATAACACGGCACACATTACATGGATTAAAAATTGGCTAACTAAAAGTGAAATTGTAAATGGAGAATCATCTTTGAACAGGTGCCCTTTAGTGGGGTCACACTGGGATTGGTTCTTGGCCCTAAACTACTTAAAAATTATATCGCTGAACTAGAAGAAAATAAAATCACTACTGGTAAAGTTTGCAGATGACACAGATTGGGTGAGCTAAAAGAACAGGAGTACTTGTGGTACTTTAGAGACTAACAAATTTATTTGAGCATAAGCTTTCATGGGCTACAGCTCACTTCTTCGGATGCATAGAATGGAACATACAGTAAGAAGATATTTATACATACAGAGAACATGAGAAGGTGGAAGTAGCCATACCAACTGTAAGAGGCTAATTAATTAAGAGAAGCTATTAACAGCAGGGGAGAAAAACTTTTGAAGTGATAATCCAAATGGCCCATTTCGGACAGTTGACACGAAAGTGTGAGGCTACTTCAACATGGGGAAATAGATTCANCTGAAGCTTTTTTGTTGCAAAATTGGGTGAGCTGTAGATAATGAAGAGGTCAGATACAGAGCGATCTAGATTGCTTGGTAAACTCAGCACAAGCAAACAGCCAAATGTAAATGTAGACATCTGGGAACAAAGAATGCAGGTCACACTTACAGGATGGGGGACTCCATCCCAGGAAGCAGTGACTCTGAAAAAATTTGGGGGTCATGGTGGACAATCAGCTGAACCTGAGCTCCCAGTGTGATGCTGTGGCCAAAAGGGCGAATGCCATCCTGGGATGTGTAAACATGGGAATATCAAGTAGGAGTAAGGAGGTGGCTTTACCTCTGTATTTGGCACTGGTGTGACCACCGCTGGAATAGAGACCAGTTCTGGTGTTCACAGTTCAAGAAGGATGTTGATAAATTGGAGAGGGTTGAGAGAAGAACCACGAGAACGATTAAAGCAGTGGTTCTCAAACCTTTTTTTTTTTTGCAGACCACTTGAAAATTGCTGAGGGTCTTGGCGGACCACTTAATGATCTTTCCAAATGTTGTTTGTACTGTTAGCTAACTCTTGTAAAGCGCTTTGGATAAAAGTGCTATATTAAAAAAACCCTACAAATAAAAGCACACCGCTCATATTTTAATAGCAGTAGTCTTACCTTTCTAATGCGATGGCTGTGTCCTCTCTCCCCCACCGTGGCAGCCCTGAGTTGGGGCTGGGAAGGAGGGGGGGTCTTTCCCTCTCTCCCCCGCTGCGGCAGCCCCTGAGCTGAGGCTGGGAAGGAGGGGCGTCTCTCCCCGGCAGCCGCAGCCCTGGAGCTGGGGAAAGTCACCCTCTTTCTCTGGCTGCCGCAGCCCTGCACATCCCCAATTCCCCCCATCCCCTCTTCTCACCCCACTGACCCCTCCCACCTACCCCCTATTCCCCCCAAGGCCACCACCTCACCTTACATGTGCATCTTCTCCAGGGTCCAGGCACCTAATTAGTGGAGCCACGCCTGCATGGCTCCACTAATTAGGTGGGTGGCCCTTCATTCTCTTGTGTGCCGCCTTAGAGGGAACTATCTGCGGACCACCTGAATGGAGCTCGTGGAGCACTGGTGGTCCATGGGCCACAGTTTGGGAACCTCTGGATTAAAGGATTAAAAACATGCCTCATAGCGATAGACTGGAGGAGCTCAAAGAGCAGGTTAGGGGATGACTTAATGACAGTCTATACATACCTATGGGGAACAAATATTTGATAATCTCTCTTCATTCTAACAAGGCTGCAATGGCTGAAGGTTGAAGCTAGACAGATTCAGATTGGAAATGAGGCGCAACTTTAACATCGAGGGCAGTTAACCAGTGGAACAATTTACCCAGGGTCGTGGTGGATTCGCATCACAGTCAGTTATTAAATCAAGATGGGACGTTTTTCTAAAAGCTCTGCTCTAGTTCAAACAGGAATTAATTCAGGGAAGTTCTCTGGCCTGTGTTATAGAGGAGGTCAGACTAGGGAATAACCGTGGTCTCCTCTAGTTTTAGAATCTAGGAATGTAAGTAGCCCTCGTCCACTAATTTGGGTGTGTCACGGCGTCCCCGGGCGATGCTCTGGAACTGCTCCCCACAAAGCCAGGCAGGACTTTGGGGAGCCTCCTCTCCCTCGGAGCAGACTGTCTCCAGGGCAAGAAGCTCACACGGCTTCACCTCCTGGGAGCATTCAGCATATGTCCCTCCGTGCGCTTCCCACAGCGAGTCCGCCCAGGCGGGGTCCTGGGGAAGCCAGAGGTCCTGCACGCACCCCCCACTTCGCAGTCAGATGTGACTCTCAGCCAGCCAGTAAAACAGGTTTATTAGATGACAGGAACATGGTCTAAAACAGAGTTTGTCGGTCCAGCGAATGGGACCCCTCAGCCGGGTCCATTCTGGGGCCCAGCGAGGCAGACACCCCCGTCTGCCCTCACTCCTAGTCCCCAGCCAGCCCCAAACTGAAACCCCCTCCAGCCCCTCCTCCTCTGGGCTTTGTCTCTTTCCCGGGCCAGGAGGTCACCTGATCTCTTTGTTCACCGTTAGCTATTCCCTTGCAGGGGGAAGGGCCCTGGCCATTAGTTGCCAGGGAGACAGAGTGTCAGTGATTTATGCACACTGGCCTTCATCCCCCCACCTAGAGACTTAAGAAATGCATAGGGGAAACTGAGGCACTCACACAGTATTCAGAGGAACCATTAAGAACAGTCCCACTTCGTCACAGGGTGCAAATATTTAGAGCTCTGCACATGCATTGGTGACCCGCTGGTTGGTGTGTGTTACGCCTCTGAGTCTGATCATAGAATCATAGAATCTCAGAGTTGGAAGGGACCTCAGGAGGTCATCTAGTCCAACCCCCTGCTCAAAGCAGGACCAAACCCAACTAAATCAGCCCAGCCAGGGCTTTGTCAAGCCTGACCTTAAAAACCTCTAAGGAAGGAGATTCCACTACCTCCCTAGGTAACCCATTCCAGTTCTTCACCACCCTACTAGTGAAAAAGTTTTTCCTAATGTCCAACCTAAACCTCCCCCTCTGCAACTTGAGACCATTACTCCTTGTTCTGTCATCTTCTATCACTGAGAACAGTCTAGATCCATCCTCTTTGGAACCCCCTTTCAGGTAGTTGAAAGCAGCTATCAAATCGCCCCTCATTCTTCTCTTCTGCAGACTAAACAATCCCAGTTCCCTCAGCCTCTCCTCGTAAGTCATGTGCTCCAGCCCCCTAATCATTTTTGTTGCCCTCCGCTGGACTCTCTCCAATTTATCCACATCCTTCTTGTAGTGTGGGGCCCAAAACTGGACACAGTACTCCAAATGAGGCCTCACCAGTGCTGAGTAGAGGGGAATGATCACATCCCTCGATCTGCTGGAAATGCCCCTACTTATACAACCCAAAATGCCATTAGCCTTCTTGGCAACAAGGGCACACTGTTGACTCATATTCAGCTTTTCGTCCACCGTAACCCCTAGGTCCTTTTCTGCAGAACTGCTGCCCAGCCATTCGGTCCCTAGTCTATAGCAGTGCATGGGATTCTTTCGTCCTAAATGCAGGACTCTGCACTTGTCCTTGTTGAACCTCATCATATTTCTTTTGGCCCAATCCTCTAATTTGTCTAGGTCCCTCTGTATCCTATCCCTACCCTCCAGCGTATCAACCACTCCTCCCAGTTTAGTGTCATCTGCAAACTTGCTAAGGGTGCAGTCCACACCATCTTCCAGATCGTTAATGAAGATATTGAATAAAACCGGCCCCAGCACCGACCCTTGGGGCACTCCACTTGATACCGGCTGCCAACTAGACAAGGAACCATTGATCACTACCCGTTGAGCCCGACCATCTAGCCAGTTTTCTATCCACCTTACCGTCCATTCATCCAGCCCATACTTCTTTAACTTGCTGGCAAGAATACTGTGGGAGACTGTATCAAAAGCTTTGCTAAAGTCCAGAAATAGCACATCCACTGCTTTCCCCTCATCCACAGAGCCGGTTATCTTATCATAGAAGGCAATTAGGTTAGTCAGGCATGACTTGCCCTTGGTGAATCCATGCTGACTGTTCCTGATCACTTTCCCCTCCTTTAAGTGGTTCAGGATTGATTCCTTGAGGACCTGTTCCATGATTTTTCCAGGGACTGAGGTGAGACTAACTGGCCTGTAGTTCCCTGGATCTTCCTTCTTCCCTTTCTTAAAGATGGGCACTACATTAGCTTTTTTCCAGTCNAGTTTTGGGCCCCACACTACAAGAAGGATGTGGATAAATTGGAGAGAGTCCAGCGGAGGGCAACAAAAATGATTAGGGGGCTGGAGCACATGACTTACGAGGAGAGGCTGAGGGAACTGGGATTGTTTAGTCTGCAGAAGAGAAGAATGAGGGGCGATTTGATAGCTGCTTTCAACTACCTGAAAGGGGGTTCCAAAGAGGATGGATCTAGACTGTTCTCAGTGATAGAAGATGACAGAACAAGGAGTAATGGTCTCAAGTTGCAGAGGGGGAGGTTTAGGTTGGACATTAGGAAAAACTTTTTCACTAGTAGGGTGGTGAAGAACTGGAATGGGTTACCTAGGGAGGTAGTGGAATCTCCTTCCTTAGAGGTTTTTAAGGTCAGGCTTGACAAAGCCCTGGCTGGGCTGATTTAGTTGGGTTTGGTCCTGCTTTGAGCAGGGGGTTGGACTAGATACCTCCTGAGGTCCCTTCCAACCCTGATATTCTATGATTCTATGATCATAACTAGAGCACTTGCTACCTGGAGCAGTGTACTCCTGAAGGGGGAGTGAACTCAGTCACTCTGGAGAAGGATTTATTAAAAAAAATCAGAGAAGATCACATCTTCCAAAGTCCTGTAAGAAGACGGGGGCAAGGGAAGGTTGTTAGGGGCGTAGTTCAGCCTTGACTTGGCACGTTTGTATGTTACCAGGTCAGTTTACTTGATGTCCTTCACTCGTTATTTTTCAATCTCAGAAATGAGACACAATTAAACCATGGATAGACTCTGTGTCCTGTGCATCTCTCAGTTACGTTACCATGTGTTTGTCTCTACTATTCCAGGGATTACGCTGTGGGGCCTGGAACAGCTTCTCAAGGATGTAAACAGAAAACCACAACCCAGGACTGAATTTGAGATCATCGCATCCGACACCATTGAAGACAAGGCCAATGCCCTCAATGTCACAGCATCGCTGAAGGCCAGTTTCCTGGGAGGGTTGGTTGAAGTAAGTGGATCTGCCAAATACTTAAATGACACCAGAAAATCCAAACAAGAGGCCCGAATTACTCTCAAGTACTCTGCCACAACAAAGTTTGAGCAACTAACTATGAACCATTTAGGACCAGAGAATGTCTCTTATCCTGCTGTATTTGACCAAGACACGGCCACCCATGTGGTCACGGCTGTGCTGTACGGGGCTCAGGCTTTCTTCGTGTTTGATCGGGAAGTTTCTTCTTCTGAGGATGTACGTGAGATAGAGGGAAAGCTCCAGATTGCAATTAAAAAGATACCCCAGTTTTCCATAGAAGGGGAAGGAGCTGTCAGAATGGATGAAAAGGAAAAATTAAATGCTGAAAATTTTAACTGCAAGTTCCACGGTGATTTTGCTCTTGAGAAAAATCCAACTAATTTCCAAGATGCCATGAAAACATACTCCACACTCCCCAAGCTGCTGGGTGACAACGGGGAGAAGGCCGTACCAGTGAGAGTCTGGCTGTATCCACTGACCAAGCTGGATTCCAGAGCTGCTCAGCTGGTGCGTGAGATCAGCTTAACACTGATTTCTGATGCTCAGACTGCTATGGAGCAACTAACAGAATTAGACATGCAATGTAATGACATGGTGAAGAATCCGATCGCCACAAGCTTCCCCGAAATCAAGCAGAAAATCGAGCAATTCAGAGATCTGTGTAAGCAACACAGACAGACTTTCCAGAAACAGCTAGCAGGACTCTTACCGTTAATCCGTGGAGGTGGAAAAGAGGAAGCGGCTCTGGTGGATATTTTGTCATGTAAAAACCAGTCACCGTTCAATATCCAGAGCCTCAGTGAATTTCTGGGTACAAAGGAGGAAGAGATGGTTTATGTGAATTCCTACCTTAGAATCCTAAGCAGCGTAAAAGTGGTGTCCTCCCAGAGTGAACTACTTGAAATAGTACTCAACCCTGAGCTTGACTTCGTCGTCTCCTTTACATTCACCTCCCTGCATGAAGAGGAGCCATATTTATCAGATTTAAAACAATGGCTTCAGACCCAGTTTATAAAGGAAACTCATGATCCTGCATCAGCCAGTTCTGTCGCTGAGAAACCAAAATCCAAAGTGTGGTTTGAGGAAAAAGAAATATATAAAAAATCTCGAGTGTCTGCACAGTCCCTTTCACATTTTGTCAGTGTCAACAAATCTAATGGGAAGACTCGGTTCATTGTGGCCTCTGTTCCAGACAGGGACAATCCAGGCACTTCTATTTACCTGTATGAGGATGGAGAGCTGATCAGCACCAACTTTGAGCCTCCATCAAAGCCTCTTCCTGCCCTGATTGATGGAATCAGACATGACCGTGTGCAGCTCACGTTTAACCCAGCAGCCTATGGCAGGGCTGCGATATCCGGCTATCGGGCAGAGTACAGCATTGTAGGGCAGTAGAACTGGATGGCTGTGACTGTAAATAACACACAAGTGACATTCACGGTAACGGGGCTACGTGCAAACACCGAGTACCAGTTCCGATACGCTGCAGTGAGCAAACCAGGGCTCAGCGAGAGCAGCGACGTGAGTGATCCTGTGAAGACTCTCTCTTCAACCAGCCCTCCTGGGAAGCCTGTAACAGCCACTGTAGATTCATCTGCCATAACTCTCACCTGGCAGAGTCCAAGTGTCATTGGAGATGGAGTCCGTATAAGCGAGTATAAGGTGGAATATAAAGAGGAAGCTGGAGGTGAAACACTTGAGGGGAAAGCGAAATGGCTGGAACGAAGGACAGGAAAGAGAACAGAGTTCTGTATCATTGATGGATTGAGGCCTCGGACACCCTACAGATTCCGGGTGTCGGCTGTGTGTGCAGACGGGACTGTGAGTCACCCAGGTGAGGAGGTATCAGTTTCAACATCAGGAGAAGAATTAAGGACGCTAACACAAGATTTCTGCAAGAAGAGCACTCTGATAGAAAAAGGGCAGCCCTCAGTTTATGCACTTCCAATAGAAAAGACGGTGTTCGATTCTAACACAACACATCTAAAGTATAGACTGGGAAAAGAGAACCTACAGATCCCTAACAAAGTCATTATGGTGCTGGGAGCAACTGGGTCAGGAAAAACTACACTCATCAGTGGGATGATCAACTATGTCCTGGGTGTGCAATGGGAAGATGAATTCAGATTCAAACTAATTCATGAGACTGCAAAGAGAAGCCAAGCTGAGAGCCAGACATCTGAAGTGACAGCCTATGAAGTTAATTACAAAGAGGGCTTCAAAGTCCCCTATTCCCTGATTATAATAGACACCCCGGGATTTGGCAACACCAGAGGGATAGAGCAAGACAAAGAGGTAACAAGGCAGATTCGAGAGTTTTTCTCCACCCCAGGGGCCATTGATCACATAGACACCGTCTGCGTTGTAGTTCAGGCCTCACTAGCTCGCTTGACACATGCCCAGAAGTACATGTTTGACTCAGTGCTCTCTATCTTTGGGAAGGATATAAAAGACAATATACAAATCCTGATCACCTTCGCAGATGGACAGACACCCCCTGTCCTACAGGCCATTAAAGAGTCTGCGGTGCCTTGTGCTAAAGATGCTCAGGATGTCCCTGTTCATTTCAAATTCAACAACTCCACACTGTTTGCCAGCAATGCTGGAGCTGCCAAGGGCAGTTGTAATTTTGATGCAATGTTCTGGGAAATGGGAGCGATCAGCATGGAGACTTTTTTTATGTCCTTAATATCTTTAAACACTAGAAGTTTAACATTAACCCAGGAAGTTCTCAGAGAGCGGAAGGAGCTGGAGACGGCCGTGCAAGAGCTGCAGCCGCTAATCAAAGCTGCCCTGACAAAGCTAGAGGAGCTAAGACAGACACAGCGAGCTCTGGAACAGCATCAGGGTGATATGGAGGCCAATAAAAACTTTGAGTATGAGGCAGAACGAATAGAGGCAGTGAAAGAAGACATCAGTGGCACAGGTGTGTTTAAAACAAACTGCCAGAACTGTCACTTCACATGTCACAATAACTGCACATGCGCTGATGATAAAGACAAGTACAAATGTTCTGTTATGAACGGTTCTGGAAATTGCACTATTTGCCCTGGTAAATGTGTGTGGAACATTCACTTCAATCAAAAGTACAAGTGGGGATATAAAGTCATAAAAGAGAAAAAAACCTATGCAGAGCTGCAGGAAAAGTACAAAAAGGCCTCTGATGAGGTGATGATGACAGAGAAAGTTTTTGAGGGGCTGTGTGAGGAATACACTAGAGTAGAAGTTATAGTGCTAAAGCTCATTAAGAGATCATCTCGCAGCCTCCAACGCCTGCAAGAAATTGCCTTAAAACCAAACCCACTGTCCACTCCGGACTACATTGACCTGATGATCTTGTCAGAAGAGCAGGAAGTGAAGCCTGGATATCAGGGACGCATAAAATCGCTGAAGGAGGTGAGAGACCAGGCTGTGATAATAACCAAGATTGCCAATAACGAGGAACTGCTGCCAGCAGAGAAGGAAAAGTACAGGAAGCCTGAAACACTAGAGATGGGAAGCATGAAACTTGGCAAGAAGCTCAAAACAGGGTATAATATGGTAAGCGATTGGTGGTCTGTTGGAAAATAGCCTGCAGTGAATCCCCTCACACCTGAAACATGAAAGCCTGTAAAACAAACACACTTTTCAGCTTTTATTCAGGAACGGGGACTTCTGCTATTTTTACATTCCAGCTGTATAGATATTTGGAAAATGGATCTTTGTGTCATAGATTTTAAAGCCAGAAGTGCCCATTAGATCAGGGGTTCTCAAACTTTTTTTTTAAAACTGGGCCACCCTTTGAAAATATTTCAGGCTGTGATGACTCCTCCCCTCTCTGCCCCCCAAAAAGTGGTACTCATCCCTGAAGCCAGCCACCGCCGCTCTCTGGCCACCCAGCTCTGAAGGCAGCGCTGCCTCCAGCAACAGCACAAAAGTAAGGGTGGCCTGGTACGGCTCTGCCTTCAGAGCAAGGTGCTCAGCCAGCAGTCACTGCTCTCACAACCTCCCCCACAATAGCCTTCAACCCCCTTTTGGGTTGTGACCCCCAGTCTGAGAAACACTGCATTAGATCATTTAGTCTGATTTCTGTATCATATAGGCAGGAGAATCCCCCCCCCCCCCCAGTTACTCTTGTACTGAGCCCAATAATTCACATTTGACTAAAACATCTTCCAGAAAGGCCTCCATTGGTTCTTATCCTGCCTTTCTCTGTTAGATTAAAGAGCCCTTTAGTACCCGGTGTTGTCTCCCTATGAAGGGACTTCTATGCTGTAATCCCCAGAGGGATCCACGAACCGGGGAAGACAGGTGAAGGCACCTACTCCCTACATTGGCAGGTGTGCTCAGAGCCACTTAGTTCCACACAAAATGGCAGGGGGAGATAAGAAAGCAGCCTCCTGTAGCCCAGTGGTTTGGGCACTCCCCTGAGAGGTGGGAGGCCCCTGTTCAAATCTTTCTCTCCCCCAGACAGAGAGGGGACCTGATCAGGGGTCTCCCACTTCCTGGATGGGTACTCTGACCACCCACAAGAAATCCTGGCCACAATCTGCCCACTGCTCAGAGGTACCGAACCCGGCTTTCCCATAGGCTGGGGAAACCCCTTTATCTGGCCCACTCCTCTTGCCCATGTTCTTCATCTGTTGCTGGGGACAGAAACATTTCTTGGTCCTCACAGCTCCCCACTCTGGATCTGAACTGGCTCCCAGCTCCTTCTCCCCTCAGCACCTCAGCTCCGATCAGCAATATAAAAGAGAGGTGAACCCACAGTGCAGCTCTCCTCTGTCTATCATCCCTCCAGTGCTTTGACACAAGGAGCTTCGGGACACCTCCTCCACCAGCCCCATGGCAAGGGGGCAGCAGCTCTACGGAGAGACACCGCCAAATAAAAAATTGCATCTGCTTCCTCCAGCTTTGCTGACTACACGACACATTCTGTGGTGTGAACAGGGGAACAGCATCACCCAGACAGACCCAGGCTGACCTTCCGTCAGACACTCGTACAGCATCGCCCTCTGCAAAAAAGAGCAAAGATCGTTTTCCCTGACCCCTCATCAAGAAACCAAAATGCCTGGCTCCAGACCTGAGCCAGAAACGCACCCCAAACAATGCACATTTTCTCAGCTCTTTCCACA
This sequence comes from Platysternon megacephalum, assembly GCA_003942145.1. NCBI lineage: Eukaryota > Metazoa > Chordata > Testudines > Platysternidae > Platysternon > Platysternon megacephalum. The sequence goes on along the minus strand of QXTE01000112.1, from coordinate 5,543,338 downwards.
TCAGAGAAATGCAAACAGCTGGCCTTCGGTGTGACCCAGAGTCCTGTGACTGAGGTCAGGAGTTTTCAAGCAAGTAAGATCGATAGATGAGATGAGGACAGGCTGTTGTCTCTAAGCAGCACCATCTCCTCCTTTGCACGTACAATGCTCAGTGCAGAGACATGCCCCTGGGGTGTCAGGTTTGTGATGTATCCCACAATATGGCAGCAAATTTGTCTGACACCTCACAAAGCTAGAGAGATCAAAAGCAAAAGAGTCTCAACCAATGGTGCTGGAACCTGCGGGGCTGGGGCCATGCCCCCCTTTTTAACATGGGTGCAGCTGGGGGGGGGAGGCAGGAGGCAGTGTTGCCCCCCAAACTGCAAGCCTTGGGCAAGCACCGCACCCTTCCCTCCAAATTACACCCTTTTTAAAAAGTGGGGGGCATAACGTACTGACCCCCACAGTTGGCGCCAGTGCCCCCCCCCACTTCCACAAAGGTTCCAGTGTCCTTGGTCTCAACTCAAGGCTTTGCTCTGCACAGGTTGGGATTAGGTCCTGCTTTGAGCAGGGGGTGGGACTAGATGACCTCCTGAGGTCCCTTCCAACCCTGAGATTCTATGATTCTATGACAGGTTATTAGCGGCTGTCAAACATACCGTAGCTACTAGTGGGGGGTTGTGTTACTAGAGGTATGTTCGGATTTTGACAAACAGCCAATATCGATGATGCTGAAGCCAGAGAAGGGAATTCGCACTGACCGCGGGATCAGCTTTCCCCTGCCCCACAAAGACTCTCCAGCAATGCAGCCTGTAATGGGGGTCTGGCCCTTTAAGGCTAGAGGACGTAGTTACTCATTCCATGTGTCCAGGGAAAAGCGGATGGAGGCCTGGAAGCAGCCACTGGGAGAGAGGACGTTGGTCCTGGGGAAGGGTCTGTTCTGGGAGATCGAAGGTACAGAAAAACCCAGAGCACAGTTCCTGCAAAGGCCTGGGACCAGGAGCCCTGTAGCATGGGTGGGGCAATGCTCCCCCTCTGCCGGCTGCCCCAGACAGGCGTTTGGGGTAACTAGACACAGCTGGGAAGGGTCACGGAGTGGTCAGGTGATTGAGGGCGAGTGACTCAAAAGGAAGCTCCAAGTAGGGGGAATACCAGACATCCCGGTATTCTGGGAACGGCGGGGGCCCACCCCCGCCTGGGTGACCCCGCCCCCGCTGGCATGACCTCGCACTCACCATCACACGCATGGGGGCACCATTTTGAAGAGCTCGCTGCCCCACCCCAGCCGGTGGGACCTCGCCCGCACTGTGCGTGTAAGGTCATGGCAGCAGGGGTGGAGCGGTGTGATCGTCACAATGGTATCCCCTGTCTGGCACCAGCCAAACCATCTCTGGCTTTGTCTCTGTACCGGACGGGGGCCAAACCTCGGAAAAGCAGAACTGTCCAGTTTATAACCAGAGGCATGGCCTGCTTAGCTCCAAGTGCAGCCAGCGAGAGCCGCTGAGCCACTGCTAGGGGAGAGAAGTCACCCAGCACAGAGCCTCAGCAAGGGGGACTGGGCAACCCCTGTCTTTGAGGAGCGAGTTATGGGCCGAAGAACTTAAAGCCATAGCCTAAGCATGAGCGCCGAAGGTCCCGCCCCCGAAATGCCGCCCCCGACAGCGGCGGCGGAAGGTCCCGCCCCCAAAATTACTTTGACGACCGGGGCGCCGGCGCCCCCCAAATAGTAGTGCCCTAGGCGACCGCCTAGGTCGCCTAATGGGTTGCGCCGGCCCTGAGCCTAAGGGTGGACTGTGAGAGCCTTGACTTGAGGGGTGAGCAACAGACCAGGGAGGCCAAGACTGAATGCAGAACACTTGGCCTAGCAAAGAGGGCTGTGAAACACCTGAGCTGGAGGGGGGAGTCTAGAACAGGGGTTCTCAAACTGGGGGTTGGGGGGGGTCACAAGCTGTCAGCCTCCACCCCAAACCCTGCTTTACCTCCAGCATTTATAATAGTGGCAAACTCTGGGGGCTGCACTGACCAAGGACAGAAACTGTGGGAGGGGTGACTTTTGGGTTGCTGGACTTAAGACCCTGAGGGGAAAGGGGAAAAGGGCACTGCCAAACTTACTTGGGGGTGGGGTATCTTTTTTTTTTATATAATATGGAGATATACCTATCTCATAGAGCTGGAAGGGAGCTTGAAAGGTCATTGAGTCCAGTCCCCTGCCTTCACTAGCAGGACCAAGTACTGTCCCTGACAGATTTTGCCCCAGATCCCTAAATGGCCCCCTCAAGGATTGAACTCACAACCCTGCATTTAGCAGGCCAATGCTCAAACCACTGAGCTATCCCTCCCTCCTGACCTCTTTTGCTCATGGTTATGAATCCTGTTTGTGATGTTTCCCCACATAATGTCGCATTGTTTCCCTCCTTTATTAAAAGGATTTTGCTACACTCAGACTCCGTGCTTGCGAGAGGGGACGTGTTGCCTCTTAGAGGCGCCCGGGGGGTGGTATGTAATTGTCCCAGGTCACTGGGTGGGGGCTCGAGCCGGTTTTGCGTTGTGTTATTAAAACGGACCCCCTAGATACTGAACCCGGCCCTTGTTGCTGCCAGCTCTGACGGGCAGAAGGGTTACACACACATGCCCCACATGGGGGTGGGAGCAGGGGCTGTGCAACCCCTGAAATGAAAAGGGAGCTCAGTGTTCTGAATAAATTACCCCCCCCCCCCATTGTGGGGGAATATTATTTTAAAGGCCAACGCTGTAAAATCTTCTCCTTCAGAAAGCCCCTTGCACCGTAAGAACAGCACTCACAGCACTGACCCCCATTCTGCCCCCAAGCCCCCACACAGAAAAGGAAATTAATAACATCTAAACACCCCTCCCCCCGCAGAGGTTTTACCCCAAAAAGGGAGAAATGTCAGAGACTCCATGGACCCCACCAGGGACTTTGCTATTGCTCGTGCGTGGAAGGTGCTCAGATACTGGGGTGATGGGCAGCAGCATAGAACCATGACATCAATACCCAGAGTAACGCTCGCGACCTCGGGCCCTTTTTTATGCATGGAAAATATTTTAAAAGGCAGCGCTGTGAATGTTCCAATTTAAGCCACATGATGGCGCCGCCCCCTCCCAGCAGAGCTGAGTTCTAGCAGCACAGCGCTCCTAAATAGGTCCTGGTTTGGGCAGCGCTCAGACAGAAGGTCTGTGAGCGTCAGTCCCTGGAAATACAGCATGGGACTGACCAGGAGACAGCATCAGCCCAGGAGTAAGGAGGGTGCAGGACACATTCAGCCCCAGTCTCTGGCAGCTGGGCCCAGGCCCGGAGGGGGACTTCTCATCTGGCGGAAGCTGGCCACTATCTGTGCCTGAGAGAGCCTGTGTGGGGAAGCTGCAGCAGCAGCCTGCTCCCTGCCCAGGCTCTGCTGCCAGGGACAGGGGCTGAGCATACTGAGGGGGCCCGGCTAGGGTGACCAGATGTCCCGGTTTTATAGGGGCAGTCCCGATATTTGGGGCTTTTTTCTTATATAGGCTCCTATAACCCCCCACCCCCTGTCCTGATTTTTCACACTTGCTGTCTGGCCACCCGAGGCCCAGCTCGCTCAGCCCCTATCCCAGGCAGCCAGACCAGGTTGGGGGCAGCCCGCCACTGCAGCGTCCCCACCCAGGCTCTCTCAGGCAGCTGCCGCACTGCACAAAGCAGCAATCCGGGGCAGCTGGCATGGCAAGTGGCTGGTCCCACTGCTTCTGCTCCCCACCCTGGCCAGCTGCTAGGGACCTGGCAGGGCCAAGCGTGCTGGGGGGCAGGCACAGTGGGAAAAGGACAGAGCCCCTCTCCCTTCCCCCCGACAGGCCAAGCAGCAATTACTCCAGCAGGTAGTTCTTGGTCTATCTGAGATCTGGCTAGAAAAATGGATCAGAGACAAAACCCAAGTTTCAGAAGAAGTTTCCTCTTCCCTAGAGCAGAGGCAGTGTCTCTAGAATGGACTATGATACTTTGTCCTCTTTGCTTTGCTTTTCTTAATCTCCATCCTAACTAAGCCTGATGAAGCTCAAGCCCTGGTGTTCCTTAGAATTTAACAGACAACAAAACACAGGTGGAAAACAAATCCCACCTCCCTCTGGGCTTTATGTATGTACAGTTCATAGACATTATGCAGACTCTCCATAGCAGACTCCCCTTACCAGTTTTTACCAGTTACCTTGTAACCCAAATAATCCTAATTTATAAACAAAGCAACCCTGAGCAACACATTCTACTTTCAATGGTCTCGGAACATAACAAGGCCCCTTGGGGTGGGCCTTGAGTGGGCCTGACTGTTATAAAAAGGCAGTCAGCAGCGAACCGCGGAGGCTAACAGAGGGAGTTTGCCTGGGAGTTCTCACAGAGCCCACTGAGGCTTACATCTCGCGGGCTTCTGTGAGTTACTGCAACAGCTGAGGAAGCTCTTAGAAGGAAGGTGATATGGAAGGTGAGCGTTCAGTTGTTGTAACCTGCACAGGTTGTGCCATGTTTGTATTTCTTCCACAGGACAGAAGCGACTTTGTCTATACAAAGTGCAAGCTGGTCTCCATATTCATAGAATCATAGAATATCAGGGTTGGGAGGGACCTCAGGAGGTATCTAGTCCCACCCCCTGCTCAAAGCAGGACCAATCCCCAACTAAATCATCACAGCCAGGGCTTTGTCAAGCCTGACCTTAAAAACCTCTAAGGAAGGAGATTCCACCACCTCCCTAGGTAACCCATTCCAGTGCTTCACCACCCTCCTAGTGAAAAAGTTTTTCCTAATATCCAACCTAAACCTCCCCCACTGCAACTTGAGACCATTACTCCTTGTTCTATCATCTGGTACCACTGTGAACAGTCTAGATCCATCCTCTTTGGAACCCCCTTTCAGGTAGTTGAAAGCAGCTATCAAATCCCCCCTCATTCTTCTCTTCTGCAGACTAAACAATCCCAGTTCCCTCAGCCTCTCCTCATAACTCATGTGCTCCAGCCCCCTAATCATTTTTGTTGCCCTCCGCTGGACTCTTTCCAATTTTTCCACATCCTTCTTGTAGTGTGGGGCCCAAAACTGGACACAGTACTCCAGGTGAGGCCTCACCAATGTCGAATAGAGGGGAACGATCACGTCCCTCGATCTGCTGGCAATGCCCCTACTTTTACAGCCTAAAATGCCATTACCCTTCTTGGCAACAAGGGCACACTGTCGATTCATATCCAGCTTCTCATCGACCGTAACCCCTAGGTCCTTTTCTGCAGAACTGCTGCCTAGCCACTTGGTCCTTAGTCTGTAACAGTGCATGGGATTCTTCCGTCCTAAGTGCAGGACTCTGCACTTGTCCTTGTTGAACCTCATCAGGTTTCTTTTGGCCCAATCCTCTAATTTGTCTAGGTCCCTCTGTATCCTATCCCTACCCTCCAGCGTATCTACCACTCCTCCCAGTTTAGTGTCATCTGCAAATTTGCTGAGAGTGCAGTCCACGCCATCCTCCAGATCATTAATGAAGATATTGAACAAAACCGGCCCCAGGACCGACCCTTGGGGCACTCC
>QXTE01000112.1:5523541-5535577 GCA_003942145.1 Platysternon megacephalum | reverse complement strand
GTTACTAGATCGCAGGCCCTGGTTCTCATGGGAGACTTTAATCACCCTGATATCTGCTGGGAGAGCAATACAGCGGTGCACAGACAATCCAGGAAGTTTTTGGAAAGTGTAGGGGACAATTTCCTGGTGCAAGTGCTGGAGGAACCAACTAGGGGCAGAGCTCTTCTAGACCTGCTGCTCACAAACCGGGAAGAATTAGTAGGGGAAGCAAAAGTGGATGGGAACCTGGGAGGCAGTGACCATGAGATGGTTGAGTTCAGGATCCTGACACAAGGAAGAAAGGAGAGCAGCAGAATACGGACCCTGGACTTCAGAAAAGCAGACTTTGACTCCCTCAGGGAACTGATGGGCAGGATCCCCTGGGAGAATAATATGAGGGGGAAATATCCTATTAAAAAAACCAAATGGTTTAACAAAAATAATATTAACACATGCTTTATTTGCATGGATAAAATAAAAGGAAATTATAAACATTTGATAAGGAAGAAATTTAACCACTCTACTGAAATGATAGTTAAGACCGATAATGATAATCATGACTCATATTGCGGGTAGCAGAGGCTTTATTGAGGCTTCGTTACTTCCTTAAAAGAATGATTCCTGTGTAAAACAAAGGTCACACATTGCTGGTTTAATTTGCCAAGGCCATGGCAGGTGTGTCTGCAATCGCAATTGACTTGATACCGATCTTTGGGATAATGATAAACAACAACCAACTCCTTCAATCAAAAGTATGTTTGCCAAAAACCAAAGCTTTGAACCCGAATAAGCTTTTTATGGCTGGCAGTTTGGCCAAGCAGACATGCACGCAGCAGAGCAATAGAAATACTTAATGCCTTAATTTTACCTAAGGGTTTAACTTTTTCTCCTTTTTCTATTCCTCCTCTCTCTCCCACTCACCCCCACCATGCCTTAGAAGGGAGAGAGCAGGGTTTGCTTTACCTTTTACATTTATATCTGGCACAGCCATGTTAAAATAAACACTAAACCTTATATCTTACTGATATTTTTAAAGAGTGCTAAATTATACACCTGGGGGAATTCTGCACCAAAATATTAAAAATTCTGGGATGGTGAATGGGGCAGGGTGGGAGTGAGGGTGGGGGTGGGGGAGCCATGCTCTGGGCGTGGGGGGGGAATGGGGCAGGGCGGGGGAGGGGGAGCCATGCTCTGGGCGTGGGGGGTGAATGGGGCAGGGCGGGGGAGGGGGAGCCATGCTCTGGGTGTGGGGGGGGAGTGGGGCAGAGGGAGCCATGCTCTGGGGGTGGGGGGTGAGCGGGGCAGGGCGGGGGGGGGGGAGGCACGCGGCGCGCGGGGGGGCGGCGGGGGGGGGGGGGGGGCGGTGTGTCGGGGGGGGGGGGGGGAATGGGGGGGGGGGGGGGGGGGCGCCTGGATCTGGGCGGGGGGGGGTGAATGGGGCAGGGCGGGGGAGGGGGAGCCATGCTCTGCGGGTGGGGCGGGAGTGGGGCAGAGGGAGCCATGCTCTGGGGGTGGGGGGGTGAATGGGGCAGGGCGGGGGAGGGGGAGCCATGCTCTGGGGGTGGGGGGGGAGCGGGGCAGGGCGGGGGGGGGGGAGGCACGCGGCGCGCGGGGGGGCGGCGGGGGGGGGGGGGGGGGGCTGGGGGGGGGGGGGGGGGGGCGGGGGGAGCCATGTTCTGGGGGTGGGGGGTGAGCGGGGCAGGGCGGGGGAGGGGGAGCCATGCTCTGGGCATGGGGCAGGGCAGGGGAGGGGGAGCCATGTTCTGGGGGTGGGGGGTGAGCGGGGCAGGGCGGGGGAGGGGGAGCCATGCTCTGGGCGTGGGGCGGGAGGGGGAGCCATGCTCTGGGCGTGGGGGGGGAGTGGGGCAGGGCGGGGGAGGGGGAGCCATGCTCTGCGTGTGGGGCGGGAGTGGGGCAGAGGGAGCCATGTTCTGGGGGTGGGGTTGACGTGTCCCGCAGTCACAGGCTCGATGCTCTGAATGAACCGGCCGGGACTCTGGTGCAGCCTCCCCCCTGAGCCTTCTCGGCTACGGCCTTCCTGGGTCTCACCTCGGAGCATCCAGCCCCCTCTGCGCTTCCCGCAGCAAGTCGGCCCGGGCGGGGCTCCTGGGCACGCAGAGGGGTCCTGCCCGCAGCGCCGCAGTCACAGGGACTCCGCCAGCCTGTGACACGGAAGGTTTATTAGTTGGCAGGAACACAGCGTAGAGCAGAACTTGCTAGCACAGAGAGCAGGAATATTCAGTGAAGTCCATCTTGGGGTTAAGGGAACCCCCGGTGCCCCCCATCCCCCTTCCGCGACCCCCCAGCAGACTGACTGCTCCCGCCACCCCCCCTGCGGCATTCGTCTTGCTTCTCGGGAAAGGGAGTCACCTGGTCATCACCGCTCGCCTGGTTCGCAGGCTACGGAGGGTTTCAGCCACTGGCTACGTGCCGGCAGCTAGGCAGCCTCACCTGCCCCGTAGGATCTGAGCAGAGACCACACGCCCCTGTCCCACCACCTAGATACCTAAGCAACACATCGAGGGGACATGGTGGGCGGGGTGGGGGGATGGGTTCCTGGAGCGAGGGGCTGGCCGGGGGCAATGGGGCAGCCCCGCTCCGCCCAGCCCAGTGCCAGGGCGGTGTTTACAAACTGGCAGAGCCAGACGCACACTGGCACGTCTGGCCCTGCGCTGCCAGTGCGCCCTTTCCCCTCGGGGGTGGGCCTGTGCCACCTTCCACACCACCCCCATCCAGTACCCCTGAACCCCCTATGCCCAGCGCCCCTCAACCCAGAGACCCCCACAGATCCCCCCACCACAACTGCACAGGGCCCTGCACACCACCACCCTGCCCAGCGCCCCCCCACCCACAGACCCGTATGCCCAGCGCCACCCCCACTGAGAACCCACACAAACCACTCTGCCCAGTGCCCCCAGAACTGCTATGCCCAGCGCCACCCCCACTGAGAACCCACACAAACCCCTCTGCCCAGTGCCCCCAGACCTGCTATGCCCAGCACCCCTCAACCCAGAGACCCCCACAGATCCCCCTACCACAACTGCACAGGGCCCTGCACACCACCACCCTGCCCAGCGCCCCCCCACCCCCACTGAGAACCCACACAAACCCCTCTGNCCCTGCCCAACACCCCCCACCCACAGACCCCTATGCCCAGCCCCCCTCCACCCAGAGGCTGTGGCGCTCTGTGCCTGAAAGCAGCACCCTGGAACCCCCATATTCACCACTCTCATATCATTATGATGTGTTTTGTACAAAGTCTGCCTTGTGAGGTATCATTCTAAAAGCCTTGATCTGTGGAACATTAATATCCTGTTGGACGGTATGTGCTGTCATTGTATGGGAAGTTATGAAGTTTTGCTGTGTGTGTGTGTTACTGAAATGTGTTGTGAAGTTAGAAACACCTACAAGCAGCCTCTCAGGTGCAATAATGAGGAAGCCAGACATGCTGATGGCCCATTAAAGGGAATCCACACCCACAAGGACTGGCACAGGAGCTGTGTGCAACGGAGACTCCTCAGAGAGAGCATGTAGCCAATGGCGACTGCTGGAGCCGCGTCACCAGCAAGCTGGGAGAAGCTATAAAAGAGGAGCAGTGACATCATGACTTGGTCTCACTCTCCCACAACTGAACACCTGGAAAGACGTCTGGTGGATAAAGGCTTTGGACGGGGGAGGGGATCCCAGGCTGGAAAGGAGGATTCTAACCTGTGTATTGAAGATCTGTGACCTGTTTGTTCCATTTATCAAGGTGAGAAACTGCTTGATTCAAATCCTGTCTAGTTATAGAACTCAGATTGCAAATTTGTTTTATTTCTTAGGTAACTGGACACTTATTACTTATAATCACTTAAAATCTCTCTTTCGGTAGGTAAATCTGTTTTATACTTTACCTAAACCAGTGCGGTTTGGTTGAGTGCTTGGGAAATCTGCTCAGGTTGCGCAAGGGCCAGTGCACGTCCATTTTCCTTTGTAGAAGTGGCGGACTGGGTAATAAACCTGTACTGCTCAGGCTTCTGCGCAGGGCAAGATGGTACAGCTCTGGGGTCCTGGGCTGGGGAGCTGGGGGGGATTGGATGGAGTCTCTCTAGTGTTGGTTCATGAGCGGCTCAGCGCGGTGTGTTCCTGCTTGTGAATGTCTCTGTAAGTGCAGGACGTGCCAGCTTGTCACAGCATCACAGAGTGAGAGGGAGCCCAGCCTGGTGGGACAGAGGGCTCAGTGGTACCCCAGTTCCAGATTGCACCCCAGGGAACCCATCACAGAGACACCCCCCCCAGACTCCCCAGTACAACTGCCCGGCGCCCTGCACACCACACCCAGCCCAGCGCCTCCCACCCACAGACCCCTGTGCCCAACGCCCCCGCACAGCTCCTCCACTGCCCAGCGCCCCCCACAGCCCCACTACCACAACTGCACAGCGCCCCCCACTGACCCCCCCCGCCCAGTGACCTGACACACGTAGGCCTCCCCCACTGCCAGCACACCCCCCCATGCCCAGCACCCCAAAACACACAAAGCAGGGATGTAGCCACGGGTGGGCCTGGGTGGGCTGCAGCCCACCCACTTAGCATCCAGGCCCACCCCCCGGCTCTGCTCCTGCCCCAGCTTGCCCCGCTCCGCCTGCCCACCGGGTGCTCCAGCCAGGGACCGTGGTCGGGGGCTTTCCCAGCTCTGTCCCCCCGCCTGGCACTCCAGCCAGAGCCCTCGGTCGGGGCGCGGGGGCTTGCAATCCCCCTCGCCCCGACCCTGCTGGGGAGGGTGCAGCAGGTGGGGGCACCCATTTTTCCGGGGTACCTCAGTTGGCTGGGGTCCCTGGGCTCGCCCCTTTGGCCCAGTGGCGAATCTGCCACTGGGAGGAGGGCGAGCGTCAGGTGACAAAATGGTGGCAGAGGAATCCTGCTACTTGGGGGGCCAGGCCTGGCGTGGGACGGGAGCCGTTGCTGTGGGAGAGCGGCGTCTCTTCCCAGAGCTGGGTGTGCGCCTGGGGCCCAGGGGGGCTCCTTGGCAGAGCATCCATCGCCCCCACAAGGCTGGCTGGAGAGGGTGGGGGGAGCCAGGCCTGATCCCTCCTCCCCCCCCCGTCATTGCCCACCCACCTAAAGTCAGGGCCCACCCAAATGTCTCATCCTGGCTATGCCACTGACACAAACTTCCCCCACCCACTGCCCAGCACCCCCCACAGACCTCCAAGAGACTCACCCCCCCCCAGCTGCACTCACTGGCCCCACTGGGAGGTTACCTTGTCCGCCGGACTGAGCCAGCAGCACAATCAGCCAGGCCAGAGGAGGAGCAGGGCCTGCCTGAGCTCCCTGCACTGCCCTCCTGGCGGAGACTGGCCTGGCCTCTGCACCGGTCCCAGGCGGCTTGGCCCCAGGGAGGCAGGGGAGGCCCCACCGTTGGCAGGCAGCGGAGACAGCTCAGAGCCAGAGCCATGCTAGGGAACAGGGCAGAGCCCTGGGATGCGATCCCCAAGAGCTTGCCTGGCCCGGCTGTGCCCACTGGCCCCGGGAGACAGAAGGGGGATCCAGAGCTCCCCGTCTTCTGGGCTGGGAGGTGCAGCTGTGATGTCTCCCTAGGGCCGTGGATGCAGCCCCGACTCCCTCTGCTGGACGAAGTGCTGCAGCTGCCCGAGTCCAGGATTTTATGCAGGAAAGTCACCAAACCTAGGCCTGGCCTCAGAGGTTAAACGGCTGTGAAATGTAGTAGGAGCAGTAGTTAAACAGCAGCTACTACAGCTGGACATTTTTAAAACCAGCAGCTCTGAATAATGTGCATCCCTTTAAAAGACCTGGCTGAGGCGCTCACTGGGTTCTTAATGTTGATCTCCAGTAACTCTTGGAACACTGGGGAAGTTCCAGAAGACTGAAAAAAAGCGAATGTTGTATCAATATATAAAAAGGGTAAATGGGACAACCCGGATAATTATAGCCTGATCTGGGACATGATTAATAAAAGAGGGTAATATAATTAATGCCAATCAACACTGGTTTACAGAAAATAGATCCTGTCTAAGTAATTGGCTGTCTTTTTTTTTTTTTACGCGATTACAAGTTTAGTTGATAAAGGTAATAGTGATGATGTAATAGACTTAGACTTCTGTAAGGCATTTGACTTGGTACCAATGACATTCTGATTAAAAAAGCTAGAATACAAGATTAACATAGCACACATTAAATGGATTAAACACTGGCTAAATAATAGGTCTCAAAATGAAATTGTAAATGGGAAATCATCTTCAAGCAGGCGCACTTCTAGTGGGAACTCAGTGTAGTAGAAAGAGAGAGCCTGAGACATGAGGCCTGGTTTAAGGGGCCTGGTATGAGGCGTAAGGCCTGCACTGAAGTAGTCAGGCCCTGCTGATATAAAGCAAAGTTAGCAAGGGTCAAGCTATGAGCAAAAGTCAGGCCCTGTTACAAAACACACCTACTTGCAAGTTAACAGAACTTGGCAAGAACAGGGCTGGTATTGCAAAAACACAAACACTCCTAAGAAGTACTAGGCACAAGACACTCATGCAAACACCTTCCAGAAGGGTGGTACCAGGAGCTCCTGATACAGGGTTATGGTGTAAACGCACTCCCCGAAGATTAATCAAGGGCACACTGACCTCTCCTAAAGATAAGGTCAGGATGACAGTATGATGGACAGATGTTTTGATCAAACCAAGACGTACAAGGTAAAGGGTGGTAGCTAACTATGTCAGAGAGGCAATGAGTAACTTGTTTGTATGAGTGTATAAAAGAAGGGTCAAGGAGGGGGTGTCTTTGGCCAGCCAAGTGGGGAATGGAAAGTCCCGCCGCTCACTGAGCTGAGTCCATTGTCACGGGCATACATGTATTAAGTGTATTTGTAGCACGTATAGGGCGCTAATACTGTGTTTCATTGACAATAAACCTGGCCGGGTACCTTTGCTATAAACCAAGTCTTGTGGTCTTACTGGGCAGTTTGATCGAGGTCTGCTGTGTCGGCTCTGTGCGCAGAGCTAGGACAGCACACAGAAAGAACACACACACTCAGCCAACGAATAACTACACCCAGGGATTGGTTCTTGGCCTTAAAATACATAAAAATTATACCAATGACCTAGAAGAAAACAAAATCACTACTGGTAAAGTTTGCAGATGACACAGATTGGGTGAGCTGTAGATAATGAAGAGGACAGGTCACAGATACAGAGCGATCTAGATTGCTTGGTAAACTCAGCACAAGCAAACAGTATGCCTTTTCATCCAGCCACATGTCAATGTAGATGTAGTTAGATGAGGCCCTGAAACATAAACCCTTGTATCAGAGGCCCAGTATGAGGCCTGAGGCCTGAACTAAAGTAATGTTCAAGACTTTGTTAACATAAAGCAAAGTTAAACTGTGAGCCAGAGGCAGGCCCTGCTCACAGAAGCTGGCAAGGAAAGGGCCGATGTTGCAAAAATACACATACCTAAAAGGTGCTGGACACAGGAGCGCCGCCAGCTTTTCCGGCGCCCTAGAAAAAACTCGGACAGATACAGACAGACATCATCTTTCTTTCCAAATGCAAAGAGATAGACATCATACCAAAAGGACTGAAAGTAAAAAATCCATTACAGTCTACATACCACACAGACTATACTGGCAGATTGTGCCACACACTCTCAAAGAAACTGCAGAACCACCTGATCAACATCCTATACAGCAAACAAGGAAAGATTACGAATGAACTCTCAAAACTGGATACTCTCATAAAAAAACAACCTTCCACACAAACTTCCTCGTGGTTGGATTATACAAAAACTAGACAAGCCATTTACAACACACACTTTGCTTCTCTACAAAAGAAAAAGGGCACTAAACTATCTAAACTACTACATGCCACAAGGGGCCACAACAGTGGTTCCTTTATCCCACCCAGCAATATTGTTAATCTATCCAGCTATACTCTTAGCCCAGCAGAAGAATCTGTCCTATCTCGGGGCCTCTCCTTCTGCCCCTCCACCCCCACGAACAAGATACAATTCTGTGGTGACCTAGAATCCTATTTTCGACGTCTCCGACTCAAGGAATATTTCCAAAACACCTCTGAACAACATACTAACCCACAGAAACCTTCCTACCAACACTACAAAAAGAAGGATTCTGGGTGGACTCCCCCTGAAGGTCGAAACAACAGACTGGACTTCTACATAGAATGCTTCCGCCGACGTGCACGGGCTGAAATTGTGGAAAAACAGCATCACCTGCCCCATAACCTCAGCCGTGCAGAACACAGTGCCATCCAGAGCCTCAGAAACAACTCTGACATCATAATCAAAAAGGCTGACAAAGGAGGTGCTGTTGTCATCATGAATAGATCGGAATATGAACAAGAGGCTGCTAAGCAGCTCTCCAACACCACATTCTACAAGCCATTACCCTCTGATCCCACTGAGGGTTACCAAAAGAAACTACACCATCTACTCAAGAAACTCCCTGAAAAAGCACAAGAGCAAATCCGAACAGACACACCCCTAGAACCCCGAGCAGGGGTGTTCTATCTGCTACCCAAGATCCATAAACCTGGAAATCCTGGACGCCCCATCATCTCAGGCATTGGCACCCTAACAGCAGGATTGTCTGGCTATGTAGACTCCATCCTCAGGCCCTACGCTACCAGCACTCCCAGCTATCTTCGAGACACCACTGACTTCCTGAGGAAACTACAATCCATTACTGATCTTCCTGAAAACACCATCCTAGCCACTATGGATGTAGAAGCCCTCTACACCAACATTCCACACAAAGATGGACTACAAGCCATCAGGAACAGTATCCCCGATAATGTCACGGCAAACCTGGTGGCTGAACTTTGTAACTTTGTCCTCACCCATAACTATTTTACATTTGGGGACAATGTGTACCTTCAAATCAGCGGCACTGCTATGGGTACCCGCATGGCCCCACAATATGCCAACATTTTTATGGCTGACTTAGAACAACGCTTCCTCAGCTCTCATCCCCTAACACCCCTACTCTACTTGCGCTACATTGATGACATCTTCATCATCTGGACCCATGGTAAAGAAGCCCTTGAGGAATTCCATCATGATTTCAACAATTTCCACCCCACCATCAACCTCAGCCTGGACCAGTCCACACAAGAGATCCACTTCCTGGACACCACAGTACTAATAAATGATGGCCACATAAACACCACCCTATACCGGAAACCTACTGACCGCTATACTTACCTACATGCCTCCAGCTTTCATCCAGACCACACCACTCGATCCATTGTCTACAGCCAAGCTCTAAGATACAATCGCATTTGCTCCAACCCCTCAGACAGAGACAAACACCTGCAAGATCTCTATCAAGCGTTCTTACAACTACAATATCCACCCGCTGAAGTGAAGAAACAGATTGACAGAGCCAGAAGAGTACCCAGAAGTCACCTACTACAGGACAGGCCTAACAAAGAAAGTAACAGAACGCCACTAGCCATCACCTACAGCCCCCAACTAAAACCTCTCCAGCGCATCATCAAGGATCTACAACCTATCCTGAAGGACGATCCATCACTCTCACAGATCCTGGGAGACAGGCCAGTCCTTGCTTACAGACAGCCCCCAAACCTGAAGCAAATACTCACCAGCAACCACACACCAAACAACAAAAACACTAACCCAGGAACCTATCCTTGCAACAAAGCCCGTTGCCAACTCTGTCCACATATCTATTCAGGGGATACCATCATAGGACCTAATCACATCAGCCACACTATCAGAGGCTCGTTCACCTGCACATCTACCAATGTGATATATGCCATCATGTGCCAGCAATGCCCCTCTGCCACGTACATTGGCCAAACTGGACAGTCTCTACGTAAAAGAATAAATGGACACAAATCAGACGTCAAGAATTATAACATTCAAAAACCAGTTGGAGAACACTTCAACCTCCCTGGCCACTCGATTACAGACCTAAAAGTCGCAATATTAAAACAAAAAAACTTCAAAAACAGACTCCAACGAGAAACTGCTGAATTGGAATTAATTTGCAAATTGGATACCATCAAATCAGGTTTGAATAAAGACTGGGAGTGGATGGGCCATTACACAAGGTAAAACTATTTCTCCATGCTTATCTTCCCCCCCGCCCCCTACAGTTCCTTATATCTCCTTGTCAAGTGCTGGAAATGGGCCATTTTCATTACCACCACAAAGACTTTTTTTTCTCTCCTGCTGACAACTGATCACTCTCCTTATAATGTGTATGGTAAGATCCATTGTTTCATGTGTGTGTATATATATATCTTCCTTCTGTATTTTCCACTGCATGCATCCGATGAAGTGAGCTGTAGCCCACGAAAGCTTATGCTACAATAAATTTGTTAGTCTCTAAGGTGCCACAAGTACTCCTATTCCTTTTTGCAGATACAGACTAACACGGCTATTACTCTGAAATATGAGTGGAGAGAGTGCAAGACTTGATTGAGGACCAGACATGCCAAACCTGAGTAGTATACAGCTCGATAGCATTCATCACCATGCATTTCTTGACAGGTTTCCATGCCCCATTTAGGGCTTATGTCCTGCCCTCCCACCCCGTTTCCGTTGGTGCCGAAGTTTGGTGCTGTCGGCCATTTTGAAAATGTGTGTGTGTGTGTGTTTGAATAGGAGAAGTGTTGTGTATGTTTGTGCTTGGGTACATTTAGAGAAAAAGGTTGAAAGAATAGAGTGAGAGAGTTTAAAGATGAAAAAAGAAAGTTTGGGTAAGGTTTAGAGAAAAAAAGGAAAGAAAGGTTATTTGGGGGAGGTTGAGTAAGGAGAGAGGTTTGTAAAGGGCAGGTTATGAAAGAATAGAAAGATTTTTGTTTTTAAAGGTCTAGTTTGAAAGAATAGAGATTTTTAGTGAGTTTGAGTAAGGAGAGATGATGGTAAAGGCCTAGTTTGGTAGGCTATTAAAGAATAGAAAATGTTGAGATAAATGTAAAAGGTGTATTAACTATCAGGGTGGGTTAAGAAAAAAGTTAAATAATATTGAAAACTAGGTTTAAAAAGGCAATTTACTAAGGCAAAGCCTTTTTGGTAAGCACATGGTAAAAAAGTGAATAGAAAAGCATTTAAACTATTCAATACCAGTGTAGGTTAAGAAAAAAGAGAGGTTAAAAGAAAGAACAGGGCAAGAAAAGGGAAGAGAGAGCCCCCTTTGCAAAGGGCAAAGATAGACAGCACATGGTTGAATCAGAATGAGAGAGAGAGAGAATTCTTACCTTTCAAGTCTTTCTGTAGAATGAGGCAACTTCCCTGGTTCAGACCCTCTCAGACTTGTTATCACCTATGCAAAAGTGGCTAAATGAAAAATTGTGTCTTCAGATAGACTTGTTTTTCAAAGTGGTCTTCTTTTCTAACCCACTAACTTAAAAAGGCTCCTTCAAATTGCCCTCACTAAAAACATAGGAAAAAGCTTTTAAAAACTTTTTCTTAGTCAGGGTTTAGGCCTGGGGTGCTTCTGCATGCTCTTTTTTTATTAAAACATATGCAAAAGGAATGTGTCTTCATTTAAGCATGTCTTTTCAAGTGTTTATTCCTTTACAAGACATTCACCTCTATTTGTTAAAAAGTGGGTGTGACGGTGCTGCCTGTTGGAGCCAGCTGAGGTCACTCAATCAGGGTGAACTGCAAACAAAACGGGGCAGACAAACCCCAAACGCTGGTGGATATTCCAATACTTAGATTTTCCAAGCCAGCACAAAACAACTTCTATATTACCATACAGGTTACTCAGAAGTCCAAACAACGCAGTTCCCTTAGAGTACCCAGCCTCAGGCCTCCGTCCAGACACACCTGTCAGATATGATGATGATTATTGAGAATCTTATCTCATCATATAAAAGAAAAGGTTCTTCCAATCCCAAAGGATCAACCACATACCCAGGTTCAATTATAACTTAGATCTTACCCAAAATACACGCTATAGTCAATTCTTATTAACTAAGCTAAAATTTATTAAAAAAGAAAAGAGAGAGAGTGTTGGTTAAAAGATCAATACACAGACAGACTTGAATTCAATTCTTGAGGTTTAGATACATAGCAGAGGTGAGC
>QXTE01000112.1:5432922-5511297 GCA_003942145.1 Platysternon megacephalum | reverse complement strand
CGCCCCCTGACAGCCCCCCGGACTCCCCTTACCACCAGGCCGCTCCAGCTGCTGGCTCCACGTGGAGCCCAAAACAAACAGGCTGGGGAGCCCACAGCCCCTCCCCCGCAGCGTGCTGCCGACACGACGCTGATGCAAGGGGAGGGGGAGCGGGGGAGGGACTCTGCCTCCTGGAGGCCAATGGGAGCGGCTCAATCAGCGCAGGCGCCCAATCAGCCACGCCGCACTCTGTGTAAGGGGAAGGGAGGAAAAATCCAGGACGCCCCCCAACCACTTGGTACCCTAGGCGACTGCCTAGTTCGCCTAATGGTTGCACCGGCCCTGCTTTAATACTGTCTCTTTGAGAAACTGCCAGCTCTCCTGAACTCCTTTACCCCTTAGATTTTCTTCCCATGGGACCTTACCTACCAGTTCTCTGAGTTTGTTAAAGTCTGCTTTTTCTAAGTCCATTGTCCTTATTCTGCTGCTGTCACTCCTTCCTTTCCTAAGAATAATGAAACGTATCATTTCATGATCACTTTCACTCAAATTGCCTTCCACCTTCAGATTTGCGACCAATTCCTCCCTGTTAGTCAGAATCGAGTCTAAAATGGCTGCCCTGCTTCTTACTTCCTCCATCTTCTGAAAATGTTGTCCCTGAAACATTCCAAGAACTTATTGGACATTTTGTGTTTTGCCATATAACTACCCAGACATCTACTGGAAAAGCAAAAGTGCCCCATTACTAACGAGTCTTCTGTTTTGGATATGTCTGTTATTTGCTCTAGAAATGCCTCATGCATCTCTTCCTCCTGATTTGGTGGTCTACAGTAGACCCTTACCAAGAAGGTGCTCCTGTCTCCCCTCTCCCCTTTTTATCTTTACCCATAACCTTTCAACTGCTCTGCCTCTCATTTCCTTCTGGACCGCAGAACAAGTGTATATACTCTTGATGTATCATGAAACCTCTCCTCCCTTTCTTCCTTGCCTGTCCCTCTTGAACAAGCTATACCCCTCTATACCAATATTCTAGTCATGAGATTTATCCCACCAAATTTTGTATTAAGTCATAATTTAGCTTATGTACTAAGTCTTCCAGTTCTTTCTGTTTATTCCCCAGACTCCTTGCATTTGTGTAATAGACATCTAAGATGTTGAGCAGATTTCCCCACTGTTAACCATTTTGTGGTTCCTATGACCCGATTGTAATTTTCCATTCCACCTCCCTCATCTCACAACATCTCGCCCTCTGTGAACGTCACTTTTTTTTATACTTACCTGTGGGCTTTTGTCACCTGACCCTTTGAACCTAGTTTAAAGCCCTGCTCACGAGGTTGGCAAGTCAGTGCTCGAAGATGCTCTTTCCCTGCTTGGTCAGGTGGACCCCACCTCTTCCCAGCAGATTTCCTTCCTGAAACAGCCTCCCATGGCTTAGGAAGCCAAGCTTACCTTTTTGACAACATCTGCACAGCCATGCACTCATGGTCAGTATGTGTATGCCCCTGACTGGGCTCTTAGCCTTCACTGGGAAGATGGCCAAGAACACAACCTGCGCCCCCAACCCCTTCACCCTCACTCCCAGAGCCCTGTACTCACTGCTGATCTGCTCAGGGTCAGACTGGCAGTATCATAGTACTCTTGTGGATGAGCAGCTTGGGGTAGTGGTGAGACAGCAACATTTCCATAATGCCTTGGATCTTTCTAATAGAAGTGACATTTCAATCATAACTAGAGCACTTGCTACCTGGAGCAGTGTACTCCTGAAGGGGGAATGAACTCAGTCACTCTGGAGAAGGATTTATTAAAACAAAAAATCAGAGAAGATCACATCTTCCAAAGTCCTGTAAGAAGACGGGGGCAAGGGAAGGTTGTTAGGGGCGTAGTTCAGCCTTGACTTGGCACGTTTGTACATTACCAGGTCAGTTTACTTGATGTCCTTCACTCGTTATTTTTCAATCTCAGAAATGAGACACAATTAAACCATGGATAGACTCTGTGTCCTGTGCATCTATCAGTTACGTTACCATGTGTTTGTCTCCAATATTCCAGGGATCACGCTGTGGGGCCTGGAACAGCTTCTCAAGGATGTACACACGAAACCACAACCCAGGACTGAATTTGAGATCATCGCATCCGACACCATTGAAGACAAGGCCAATGCCCTCAATGTCACAGCATCGCTGAAGGCCAGTTTCCTTGGGGGGTTGGTTGAAGTAAGTGGATCTGCCAAATACTTAAATGACACCAAAAAATCCAAACAACAGGCCCGAATTACTCTCCAGTACTCTGCCACAACAAAGTTTGAGCAACTAACTATGAACCATTTAGGACCAGAAAATGTTTCTTATCCTGCTGTATTTGACCAAGGCACGGCCACCCATGTGGTCACGGCTGTGCTGTACGGGGCTCAGGCTTTCTTCGTGTTTGATCGAGAAGTTTCTTCTTCTAAGAATGTACGTGAGATAGAGGGAAAGCTCCAGATTGCAATTAAAAAGATACCCATGTTTTCCATAGAAGGGGAAGGAGCTGTCAAAATGGATGAAAGTGAA
Organism: Platysternon megacephalum; assembly: GCA_003942145.1. Classification (NCBI taxonomy): domain Eukaryota; kingdom Metazoa; phylum Chordata; order Testudines; family Platysternidae; genus Platysternon; species Platysternon megacephalum. The sequence continues at coordinate 5,508,769 of QXTE01000112.1, read as the reverse complement.
AAATTAAATGCTGAAAAATTTAACTGCAAGTTCCACGGTGATTTTGCTCTTGAGAACAATCCAACTAATTTCCAAGATGCCATGAAAACATACTCCACCCTCCCAAAGCTGCTGGGTGACAGCGGGGAGAAGGCCGTACCAGTGAGAGTCTGGCTGTATCCGCTGACCAAGTTGGATTCCAAAGCTGCTCAGCTGGTGCGTGAGATCAGCTTATCACTGATTTCTGATGCTCAGACTGCTATGGAGGAACTGGCAGAAGTAAACATGCGATGCAATGACATAGTGAAGAATCCGATCGCCACAAGCTTCCCCGAAATCAAGCAGAAAATCCAGCAATTCAAAAATCTGTGTAAGCAACACAGACAGACTTTCCAGAAACAGCTAGCAGGACTCTTACCGTTAATCCGTGGAGGTGGAAAAGAGGAAGGGGCTCTGGTGGATATTTTATTGTGTAAAAACCAGTCACCATTCAATATCCAGAGCCTCAGTGAATTTCTGGGAACAAAGGAGAAAGAGATGAATTATGTGAATTCCTACCTTAGAATCCTAAGCAGCGTAAAAGTGGTGTCTTCTCAGAGTGAACTAGATGAAATAGTACTCCACCCTGAGCTTGACTTCATCGTCTCCTTTACATTCACCTCACTGCATGAAGAGGAGCCATATTTATCAGATTTAAAACAATGGCTTCAGACCCAGTTTATAAAGGAAACTCATGATCCTGCACCAGCCAGTTCTGTCGCTGAGAAACCAAAATCCAAAGTGTGGTTTGAGGAAAAAGAAATGTATAAAAAAGCTCGACAGTCTGCAAAATCCCTTTCACATTTTGTCAGTGTCAACAAATCTAATGGGAAGACTCGGTTCATTGTGGCCTCTGTTCCAGACAAGGACAATCCAGGCACTTCCATTTACCTGTATGAGGATGGAGATCTGGTCAGCACCAACTTTGAGCCTCCATCAAAGCCTCTTCCAGCCCTGATTGATGGAATCAGACATGACCGTGTGCAGCTCACGTTTAACCCAGCAGCCTATGGCAGGGCTGCGATATCTGGCTATCGGGCAGAGTACAGAATTGTAGGGCAGGAGAACTGGACGGCTGTGACTGTAAATAACACACAAGTGACATTCACGGTAACGGGGCTACGTGCAAACACCGAGTACCAGTTCCGATACGCTGCAGTGAGCAAACCAGGGCTCAGCGAGAGCAGCGACGTGAGTGATCCTGTGAAGACGCTCTCTTCAACCAGCCCTCCTGGGAAGCCCGTAACAGTTATTGTAGATTCATCTGCCATCGCCCTCACCTGGGAGTGTCCAAGTGTCATTGGAGATGGAGTCAGTATAAGGGAGTATAAGGTGGAATATAAGGAGGAGGCAGGAGATACGAGTCAGGAGGGGAAAGACAAATGGCTGGACCGAAGGACAGAAAAGAGAACCGAGTTCTGTACCATTGATGGACTGAGGCCTGAGATGTCCTACAGATTCCGGGTGTCGGCTGTGTGTGCGGACGGGGCTGTGAGCGACCCAAGCGAGGAGACTTGCATCTCAACCCTAAAGAAAGGTAACATGTAAATATATTTGCATATTTCTGATCCTGGCACAAGGGTCTGACTTGAGAATAACACCCAGAGAGTGAACGGCACCCACTAGGCCTCTGGGGGAGCAACATTCAGAACATTATTAGACAGATAGTATTGCTCATGAACTAAGTGGATCATACTGAGCACGTGTGGACAGAGGAGCGAAGAGAACCTGTAGCTGGAAAGGTCTCTGCAGATATGGCAATTTCCTGCAATATCACTGATATTAACTGTATGTATTGCTGGGGCCAGGATTGTATGTAAGCTCTCTAGTGAGGAGATGTGATGGATGTGAGAAGGCCCATACACAGGTGGACTGTGATTTTGATTCTTTGTTTTATACCTCTATAACAAGCTAAGTGATAAGAATACACCTAAGTTGTTAAAGTCTAGGCCTTTACAGGCAGGCCTGAATATCTATATCCTAACAAACCTGAACTCACTATCTCCCGGCATTCACAAGATTCAGTTTTGCTGAACTGACTTTCTTGAAGGGCGCAAGGTATCACCAGGCATCTTAACGCTGGGTTAGTGAAGTATTTTCGCCATGTAGTCTCGCTATCTGTGTATATAGTTAGCTATATAAAGAGCAGCACCGACTGGCACACGTATCTGTTACACAGTATTGTTCCTAAGTAGGTGAGTGCAGGGGTGGAAGATTCTGAGTCTCAGGTCTGGCCCAGACGATCCTTTCGCTCTGTCATTGACCCATGTCTGCCTCTAACGCTCTGATTCTGTCTCTCCCCAGCGAATGTGACTCTGGATCCAGACACGGCACATCCTGAGCTCGTCCTGTCTGATGATCGAAGAAGCGTGAGCCGGGGACACGAGAGCCGGATATTGCCTTACAAACTGGAGAGATTTGATTATTTGCTCAGTGTGCTGGGCGCTGAGGGCTTCACCTCGGGGAAACATTCCTGGCAGGTGAAGGTGGAGGGAGGAGCAGCTGCAGACTGGGCGGTGGGGGTAGCTAGACAGTCTGTGCAGAGGAATGGAGAGGTTGGCTTCACCCCCGAGGAGGGGGTCTGGGTGGTGCAGAAGTGGGGCAGTGCCACAGACTACCGGGCTCACACCTCTCCGGTCACCCGCCTGACCTTGAGTAGAGAACCCAGCAGGATCCGGGTCTCTCTGGACTATGAAGGGGGGTTGGTGGCATTTAATTATGCTGATAATCTGGCCCCGATCTTCACTTTCCCACGGGCCTCTTTCAATGGGGAGAAAATCTTCCCTTTCTTCTGGGTCTGGGGTACAGGATTCCAGCTGAGCCTGCAGCCCTGAGACTCAGGGTAGCCCGGGGCCCTGTCAGTACCAGAGAGAGCAGGCTAGATAAACCCATCTCACGGTCCTGCCGTGACTGCCCGGTCTGCTTGTTCTCATGTAGGATTATATCAGAGAACAGGGTCAGAGAAAGGCGTGGTGTGGCGGGGTCAGGGGCGGGGAGGGGAAGAGGAAAGAAAAAGTATGTCCGGGGAGTGGGGAAGGAGGGGATGGGAGAGGGGAACTGGGACTTGAGGGAGGGATGGAGGATGGATAACAAAGTGAACAGCTAGAAGGGAGAGGGGCGCAGACCTTGAGATGAGTTTGCAGCAATGAGAGTTTAGTACTTCTCCTTGTGGAGTCACTGGGGGCTGTAGCACTTTAGTGAGGACGTTACTATGGGAGAGCGTCTCCCGTCAGCGTGGTGACTCCACTCCCCGAGAGGCGGGAGCTACCTCAGCAGGAGACGCTCTCCCGTCTACACGGGGGTCAGGTCGGTGTAACGGCGTCGCTCGGGGGGTTCACACGCAGTTATACCGATGTGAGTTTGGAGTGTCCACCTGGCCTGAGAGTCTCTGTCCCAGGGCAGGATCCTTGTCCGGAGCCCGCTCCATGCACCAGTACATGTGACAGAAACGGATCCCTTAGAATGAGTCTGTGGGAGGTTCTGGCTGGACCCCGCACGGGCGTGGAGGGTGGAAAGGAAAGCGGAGGGGTCTGCAGGCAGGGCCAGAACGCCACTGGCAGTGCGATCCCCGCGCCGTCCTACAGCCACTGCGGCTGGAAGCTCAGCTGCACAATGGGCACCAGGAGCTCCACCCTTTGAGCCCTGTGCAGGTCTTGGCCAGAACCGCCCGTGGTGCTCACTGTCTGAAAGGGACGAAGTAAAACCAGGGCCAGCGCCCTGCATCTCCACCCCCTCTTCCCGTGCAGGGCACAGCCCTGGCAGCTCACGGCACCGTCTCCACGTGCTCATCGGGGGTTTCTAGCTGATTCACGTACAATTGCTCCACTCACAGCATGGGCCCTTTGCACAGTCTGAGGGGGCAAGGTGTAGCCAATTAGTTCATTTTATTATCCATGTATGGTTGTGTTGTGTGATGTAATGATGAACTCAGATGCTAAATTACTTCTAATTAAGGTATGCTAACTAGATTTAAGGTGTAGGATTATAGAAGTAGAAGAGTGATAAGTAGCATTAGGTATATAAGTGCAGCACGGCTGAAACGCACGCCTGCAGGCTGAGGCCTGTCAGATTTCATCTTAGAAATACTAGGCCAAAGGTTTAAGAATGCCTGACATGAGTAAGTGACCAAAGATTGACCCTATGCCAGTAAGATCACAAGACTACTGGAAAGATGTGCCAACAGGTGATGTTGCGGAAAATCAACTGCAATGTACTGTTCAAGATCACGAGATACCTTATTGTAACATCATTTACAACACGTGTCCTGGACGCAGGGTACATGTTGTGTATAGATGATAATGAAAATAAGAGGAACTACAAACAACCTGTGAAAAACAGGGCACCCCAATATTTATGGGGTGTGGAAATACAGATAAGGAAAAAAGAGGGTTGACACCTTCGTGCACATGCGTAGTGTGTTAGATGTAGTCAAAATTACAATATAAAAGACTGAGTGAAATTGGGAGTAGTCAAGAGAAAATTCCCAGCAGGAGCCATTTCTCTACTGATGTCCAGTTGGTGAGGAATCCATCAGACTCTAAGAATATCTTTAAGGATATAAGTATGACTATATTTATAACTTGGGCATGGGTATTTGTAGGATTTATATATGCTTCATGTGACGCATGGCTAGAAAGAGTTAAACATCCTGCAAAATAAATAACCCTCAAAAGACATGTGGGGAGATAATGTTGGTGTTTTGTGTATTTACATATGTCTGAGTAGGGTCGACAATGTAATCAACAGTCCCTGTCTATGCTGTATTCTGATCGTTCAGCGATCAAAAGAACATCCTATTATGTAAATGAATTGTAAACACGGGATATCTCAGTATTCATCTCTCTTTGAAATGTGCTGTGAATGGTGGAGGAACAAGCAAATGGTCTTATGTTAATTCGAATAGCTAAGTACCGGTGATGGAACTCCTTCAAAGTCATCCTAATGACCTTTTGTTCCCTGAAGAAATCCCAACGTGTCAAAGAGGACATGAAATTGTATAAAAAATCCATGGGTCCTGATTCTGTCATCTCAGATCTGCTTAGGCTTCATCAGGGGAAGTTTGAGTCGCAAGACTGAGGTCCCTGTTATGCTGGTACGCCCTGAATATGAGATTTGGACACTGGACTATGACCTATGAACTGAATTCTAAAGGAACTCTTTGCAGCTACAAAGCTCACCCTCTCTGCTGTGAATCTGAATCTCAATGGATTGAACTCATGTCTGTATGTATATTGATCTTTTAACCATACTCTCTCTCTTGTTTTTTAATAAATTTTAGTTTAGTTAATAAGAATTGGCTGTAGCGTGTATTTGGGTAAGATCTGAAACATTCATTAACCTGAGAGATAATGTGTCCGATCCTTTGGGATTGGTAGAACCGTTTCTTTTATATGATGAAATAAGATTTACAGAAATTTTCATCATATTTGCCTTAGGTACCTGGATGGAGGCCTGAGGCTGGATTACTTTAAGGGAACTGTGGTGTTTGGACTTCTGAGTAACCAGTGAGGTAACACAGAAGCTGTTTTATGCTGGTCAATCTAAGTATTGGAATATCCACCAGCGTTTGGGGTTTGTCTGCCCCATTCTTTGCAGTTCACCCTAATTGAGTGACCACAGCGGGCTCCCCACTAGGGCTCCGGTCACACTTGGGTAATTAAAACCTTTCTTGTGGCTCTAAGAAAATGTGTAATACAGACTAGACGTGGTACTTGTGAGTGTGTGTCACTATCCATGGTCTTCCTGTGTTCCTAGAGGCTCTAAATCTGAGGCAGGTAAGTAACTGTCACTCTGTTGATCTTGACACTGTGGCAACCAGAGCCGAACCCAGGGTGATGTAGGATCACATCACTACATTTATTCTAAATAAAAGGCTACCCAGGATCAGCCCCCTACCATTGTGCTAAAATGATTACTCACATCTTCTCTCTGGGTTGCTCAGAAGTGTTTATATCCTACTGTAAACATGTCGTTCTCTTGCAGTAAGGAATGCAAAGTCTTTTAACAGCAGAAATTACTAAATAAAATCCTACTTTATGCTTTCAGACCATTGTCAGATTGTGTGTTAGGTATATCTTACTATGAAATGTGTTGCTTTATGCCAGACCTAATCAAAATTTGGAAATGGTTTGACTTTTCAAAACACAAATTCCTCCACCATTCCACACAGCTACACCTAACACAGTGAATGCAGCCAGAGTGCAGGCAGATCATTCCCAGTGACCATTGCCAGCTCCAGGGGGCAGAGTTAAGGTTGCATGGGCATTTACCTGAACTCTGTATTTCCTGGTTTTCACAGGTGTGAGTTTGCTGAACCTGATGTCCTGGAAGGGCATGAGAGACCACTGCGTAACCTTAACTCTGAGTTAATTAATTGTTTTGACATTTAATTCAATTTTGTGTTTTGTACTACACTGAATATTCATTAAACTATAAGTAAGGCCCTGCTTAATTCGGGATATTGAGGAAATTGCAGATCCCTCAATATTAGGCTTCCATTGCAATTATGTCAGCTGTGCAGCTGACAACGGGACCCCCAAAATGGGCAGGGCTGACCGTAGGCTCCTGTTGTCAGCCCCGTGCATGGCAGGGCTCCCGCTGTCAGCTCTGGGCAGTTGATAGTTGCAGCAGACTATCTGGTTATCAAAAAACTTAGCAGGCACAACATAATATTTGAGTGGTTATATTGTTCCAGCAAATTTTTCTTAAACAAATCGGTCTCCTCTGGCTTTTCCATCTTACTGCAATTAATAAAGGTCCAGAATTATTTTTCCGCAATTTTCCATGTCTTGTCCGCAACTCAGCCACAATTATTTGACAATCATCCCGCGATTCAAGTAGGGCCTTAACTATAAGTGTTTTCTTTTTTCCTTCTGTGTTAGTGGCTTTTGGTTGTTGCCTTAGACATGTATTTTTGATTTTTTTTTTTACTTCCTCATGATAGTTTTCAGGGTGCCCACCCAGTTAACTGATATAAGTTCTGATTATTGCAGATTCAATATGGATCTAATAGTTTTGGGGTTCAGAGTGTGAATCCTTGTGGGATTTATTGTAGTGCTGTTCAAACAGCAATGAAGTTACTATCTCTCTCTCCTGCTGATCCCATGTCATTGTGGAGCATCTTCAGCAGCTAGTGTTAGAAGAGCTGTTGGAACAATCCACTCAGTCCATTATTCCTACAAATCAGACGTAGTTTATCACTTGATGCCAAGAAGAGATTTGGTTCCGTTGGATGCATTTATCTCTTTGATGCATTTTCAGTTATGTGTATCTCAGATGATTTTCAAAGTTTGATACCTTCCTTATATGCTTTTCCTTGTGCCTCTATTTTAATTAATGGCAGTATCTCCACTTATTTTCAATTACAAAGAAGAACCCCACCCAAAGCTTTTTTCTTTCTCCACATTTAGTTAATTTAGTGTTGCCGAAACTATTTGCAAAAATGCCAGCTTCAAAAGTATTCTCGTTGGCCGTGCTTCCCATCTTGTATCATGATATGAAAGTGACATACTATTTCCCTGATCTGATCCCATGAATACCATGCCATAAATGAGTGCTATGGCTTAAGAAAATGGATTCAAATCAGGTTTCAAAATTAAAGTTAAGGGGTGAAATCCTGGCTCCATTGCAGTCAATGGCCAAACTCTCACTGACTTCAGTTGAGCCAGAATTTTACCCACTAAATCTATAGCCATGATTTTTGCAAACTGGACAGAGAACGGAATGCATCAAACAAAGATGCGTGCAGTGTTACTGTAGTTATGCTAATCCCAGATACAAGGTGGGTGAGGTAATATCTTGTATTGGACCAACTTCCATGGGTGATCAAGACAAGCTTTCGAGCTCTCAGATAACTATTCTTCAGGTTGAAGAGTTCTATGTAAGCTCATAAGCTTGTCTCTTTCACCCACAGACACTGGACCAATAAAAGATATTACCTCACCCATCTTGTCTCTCTAAAACAAAGATATCCCTTTCAAATTGAAGCCAAAGAGTGTAACGAGAGCTGACTGATTTTTACTCTGGACATGAAAGATTTACATAAAACCAACTGTATTCCTTTTTTTAAATGAAATGACTACAGGGGTAACAAGTTGGGATCAACTTTCAATCAGCTGGATGGAAAGGCTAAATTCTAACCTGACACATTTCCAGCTATTTGTTGTTCATCCGAATTAAAAGTGTGATCTCTACTTATGATGATCTACCTTGATTATAAGAGAGAATATTGTCATATAAAAATATGGTGGCTACATAGTTAGTATTTTATACATAGAGGTATTTTGGACAACAAATTTGCTTCAGGGGAGAACGGATGCAGGTGTTTTCTTTCTTGAAAAGTTTTCATCCATACTGAAATGTGATATACGCAGAAAGGTAGGTGCCCTGTACTAGTTCATGTTCTTTCTCTCGGTTGTTGAAATAGAACTTTTAAATCCGTTAATGTAACAAATGTAGTACGCATGGGCCTGAAGAACAAGTATTTGAGGAACGATACTTTAGCACAATCAGAGACTTCAAGGGGATATTTCCTTCATTATCATTTCCTCTGAGCATTGCCCGTCCCACCAGACAACCCTGTGTGAGCGATTCGGAAGATAGGGAAGAAGTTTTATTTTCTATGCTCTGAAGCGGCCATATTCTGCTGCTTAAAATAATCAACCCAGAGTCTCCAGTGTGGAGAGAATTTTCCAAGAATGTGTGGTCTCCCTGTTGATTTCCTTCTCTCCACTTGTCTACTGAGTACATACGACTGCCATCCCTTGGAAGAAAAATCAGAAGAGGAATTGTATGTTCTTACTGAGGCCCTGCGCGTCGAGCTGGGGAGCCCCCATCGACCCAGTATGGGGTTGGTGCACCCCGTCACCCAGTCGTCGGGATTCCCCATTAAACGGGTGATTTCGGCCAAGTGGGTTCTGGCCCCCTGATGGGGTCACTGGAACGAATAGTCCATAGGCTCTGGGCGGCAAAACAGTCTAGAGCCCTGCAGCCTCCTGGCTGGGGTAGCAGTAACACTTGGGTAATTAGCCCCCTGGGCAGGACAAAGCAGGAAGGAGGCTGCAGCCCTTGGGTGGGGCAAGGTAAGCGAAGAGTGCATAGGTCTTACTTCCCTCTGGGCTGGGGCACAGAGCAGGCAGCGGCCTCCTCAGCGGGCGACAGCTTGTTTTCCCCGGCAGTCTCCGCAGTCAGCGAGTCGTCTGGCGCATAGTCCGGGTCTTCGGGCTCTACCACCAGGAGCGTCGCAAGTAGCTCTGCAGGAACCAGCAGTGTACGTCCTTCCTCCTCCATCGCCCGCCCCGACTGAGCTGGACTGCCTCCTTTACCTGGGGTCTCCACCTGGAGCATGCGCAGCAGGGAAAGGGGGCATAGCCTCCTGGGCCCACAGTGATTGGTCTGCTCCCGGTGGCCCAGTGCGCGGTTGGTACACCCCGTCACACTCCCAAACATCTCTACAGCAATCTTGATAAAGAAACAGGATTTCCTGAAGAAGCAGATATGGAAAGTGGCCATTGTATTAACTTGTAGTATTGCTGCCAGTCCTTGTACAGGGCTCCCTTTCGCTTGTGATGTACCGTCTTGCTGACATCAATGCAGCGTTACTGCACAGACTTTGGCTTTCATGATGATTCCCTCCCAAAACTAGCTAAGCAGGTAGATAAGCCTGTTGCTGAGTTGAAATCTGTTATCATTGGCCACTGGGGCCTTTTGAAATATTGCAAAAGAGTTTGTACTGAATCTATTAACCAAGGCCCAGCTTCTTCAAAGATATTTAGGTACCTAATTGACTGAAGTGAACAGAAGTTAGGCACTTTTCTGGGCCAAAGTTGGTGTGTGATGCAGTGATGACGGATGACTTTGAATTTTTTGCTTACCATTTTAATCACAGCATCCATTGCAGAGGGTAGGGCTGGCAATGTGGTTGTGCAGGGTGTCACTGCCTGGGGCACAGGCTGCTGGCTTAGCTGGTAGCGGCGCCCAGACTGAACAAAGAGCTGGCGAGTCCCAGCCATGTGCTGTAGCCACCCTGAAGAAGCCCCTGGTAAATAGGTGATATCTGGTCCAAAGATTCCCACCCCCTACTGTGGCCATCATTGCAGCAGCCTGCTTGGAATCGGGAGGGAGAAGCACCGGTTGTAGGAAGGAAGCATTTGGAGGAGGCACCAGGAAGTCAGTCTGTGTGTAGCTGGCTTGTGTGCTAGATGCAGTTGCAGCACCTCTGTAAATAGTTCTCTTAATGAAGAACCAGTTTAGTTTTACAAGCATGGAGCCCTCTCATGTTCTTACCCAGCACGTGGTACATGAAACAACAGCCAGGCTCCACACCATGGGTCACTCGGCCCAAAGATTCCAGCCCCAACCCCAGGCCTCAACCTGCCTGAAAATTCCCCACATACCCACACACCCTGAGCTACAGTGGTCCTGGAGGTTCCTGGAGAGAGCTCTCCCAGCGCTCTAAAAAACCCACCTTCACGAGGGGAGTAGCTACCAGCGCTGGGAGCACTGTCTACACTGGCGCTTTACAGCGCTGAAACTTGCTGCACTCAGGGGGGTGTTTTTTCACACCCTGAGCAAAAAAGTTGCAGTGCTGTAACGTGCCAGTGTAGACAGCCCCTAAGTCTCCATCCGGAGTCTGTCTGAATGAGACTCGCTGACCAGAGCTCACAGGGTGGAGCGGGGGGGCTGCAGGCCCAGAGGTCCGGTCTAAGGAGGTGGTGAAGCCGCATGGCTCACCCTGGAAGAAGAGTGAGACCCCTTGGGGGTTTGGCACAGTGAAGGGGCTCCTCCTAGAGATTGTTCCAAAACTGGAGGCACAGCCCTGATCCTGTGGGTCCGTGACGCATGAGAAAATAGAGGAGCTGTCATAAACATACAGCTAAGGGTACCATAAAATCCCTCCTTTACCTGTAAAGGGTTAAGAAGCTCAGGTAACCTGCTTGGCACCTGACCAAAAGGACCAATAAGGGGAGAAGATACTTTCAAATCTGTGGGGGAAGGTTTTCGTTTTGTCTCTCTTTGTTGTTCTCTCCGGGTCAGCGAGGAATCAGGGCAGGGAAAATACATCTCCTAAAGCCAGACCTGAACTAAGCATCTAAGATTACAAATGGTAAGTAATAGGAAGGAAATGTGTTAGATTATCTTTTGTTTTAGCTTGTGAATTTCCCCTAGGCTAAGAGGGAGGTTTATTCCTGGGTTGTTGTTTTTTTGTAACTTTAAAGTTTTGCCTAAAGGGGAATCTCCTCTGTGTTTTGGATCTGATTGCCCTGTAAAATTACCTTCCATCCTGATTTTACAGAGGTGCTGCTTTTACTTTTTCTTTATAATAAAGTTCTGCTTTTAAGAACCTGATTGGTTTTTTAGTGTCCTAAAAAACCCAAGGGGCTGGTTTGTGCTCACCTTGTTTAGTCTCAAACCTCCCCAGGAAAGGGGGTGAAGGGCCTTGGGGGGATATTTTGGGGAAACAGGAACTCCAAGTGGTCCTTTTCCTAAATCTTTGTCTAACTCACTTGGTGGTGGCAGCATATTGTCCAAGGAAGAATTTGTGCCTTGGGGAAGTTTTAAACCTAAGCTGGTAGAAATAAGCTTAGGGGGTCTTTCATGCGGATCCCCACATCTGTACCCTAGAGTTCAGAGTGGGGAGGGAACCCTGACAGGAGCATATCAAGGGAAGGGGAAGATGGATTTGCAGTGGGTACATCAGTAAGACCATACGACCCGCAAGTAACAACTCCCAGAGTGGATTTCCCTTGATTCAGGAGTACACTTTAGACCACGCCAGTGGGCTCTGAAATGTGGGGAAACCATGTACCTGGATGAGGCGTCGCAGGCTGAAGGTGCTTGAGAGCGGCGAGGTGATGAGGGCGCGGATTGGCCCAGGTCAACCTCTGTGGCAGCAACAGGCCAGAGCGCTACTCCCAGGGGAAAGTCCTCACGACACAGGGGTCTCCTCAGTGTTTTCAACCAAGTCGCTCTCTCCCAGAGTAGTTGGACAAACACTTTTCATGGCAAAATAGGCCACACACAGGAAGGGGTCAAAAGACAGTTGGGGGGGTCGGCCCGCGATCCTCTCAGGCGGGGGGCAGAGAGGCAGTCAGGGGGTCAGCCCGCGCTCCCCTCAGGTGGGGGGTGAGAGGCAGGCGGGGAGAGTTGTCACGTGTTCCCCTCAGGCAGGAGGTGGAGAGGCAGTTGCGGGGGGTCGGCCTGCACTTCCCTCAGATGGGGGGTGGAGAGGCAGTTGCGGTGGTGGGCCCGTGCTCCCCTGAGGCGAGGGGTGGAGAGGCAGACGGGGGGAAGGGGGGAGAGGCAGACGGGGGTGGGGGGGCCTCGTGCTCCTCTCAAACAGGTGGAGAGGCGGGTGGTGGGGGGGGTCACCGCCTTCTCGTCGGAGATGGCGGGGGGAAGGGCAGGGGGGGGGGGGGGGGGGGTGGGCCCGTGCTCCCCTGAGGCGAGGGGTGGAGAGGCAGACGGGGGGAAGGGGGGAGAGGCAGACGGGGGTGGGGGTGCCTCGTGCTCCTCTCAAACAGGTGGCGAAGAGGCAGGTGGGGAGGGTCATCCCGTGCTCCTCTCAGATGGGGGGGGGAAAGGAAGGTGGGGGGGGCATCGGCCTGTGGTCCCCTCAGATGGGGGGTGGAGAGGCAGTTGGGGGGCTGGGCCTGTGCTCCCCTCAGGCAGGCGGTGGAGAGGCAGGTGGGGAGGGTCATCCCGTGCTCCCCTCAGATGGGGCCGGAGAGGAAGGCAGCGGGGGGAGGGGGGAGGCCCACGCTTCTCTCAGATGGGGGGTGGAGAGGCAGGTGGGGGATGGGCCGCGCTCCCCTTGGGCAGAGCTGTTGTCCTCTCATCCCCACTCCCATTGGCTCAGTCAGCCTTCCATCCCTCAGCGTTCACCCAATCACAGGGCTCCCCACACCCTTGGCCAGGTGAGCACCCTGCCGCCTTCCCCCCTCCCCTCCCCATCTACTTGGCAACACGCCTGGCTCCCTTCTTCCTCACACCCATTAACCCGGGTTACAGGAGCAACAACTCAGAGGCCCTCGCACAGCGACAACCAAGTGCTCAGAGGCCTCAGTGCACTGTGTGCACCGGACTCAGGATGCCCAGTGTGGACGTACTGCACTGGTACAACTTGCACCAGTTCAGTCATGTCAGTGCAAGTTGCAGTGGTGCCATTTTCTAGTGCAGACACAGCCAGTAAGTGCAGTCCCAGCAGTGGGGTGTGTGTGTGTGTCAGGAATCAGGCCACAGAGCCAGTCTCCAGGCAACCTAACAAGCGCAGCTGGGCTGCAGCAGGCTGCCTGATGGGCTACACCACCTGGTTGGCTGGAGAAGTCAGCAGACCGGCTCCTCAGCCCAGCAGCAGTTCAAACTACTTGCCCACGGCTGTGACGGCTCCTGCTTCTTCCCAGCCCTGTTCCTGCCTCACCTCCCTCCACATAACCCCACCGGGACTCTCGGCTCAATTCCTGGCCGGTGCCTCTGACCGCTGGGAGCCACCCCCCACCTCCTGGTCACTGACAGTTTGAGCAGCTCCCTGTCAATGAGTGGGCCATGGTGGTCGTGGCTAGTGGTCAGTCAGGTACCAGGGCCTAGCGTCAGGACTGGGTTACCTGGTGTGAAGCGAGGCAGGCGTCAGGCTGGGAAGAAGCAGGAGCTGTCCCAGCTGTAGGCAAATGCTTTAAACAGCTGCTGGGCTGAAGAACCAGTCTGCTGACTCTTCCAGCAAATCAGGTGGTGTAGCCCATCAGGTGGCCTACCCTGGATTTGAGGGGTTGCCCCTGCTGTGGTTCTGAAAACCGGGGTAACTCTCAGCACTGTCATTTTACCCAGCTAACATTTCACATGCATAAAGTTCAGCACAGGCTTCAGTACTTTGTTGGATCACGACCAGAGTGCTCAGCACCTTGCCGGATCAAGCCTCCAATGCTTGATTCTGAAGAACAAACTCATTATCCACCTTCAAAATCCTCCTTCAAACTCTCCTCTGCCATGATGCCTACACAAACCTTGGCAACAGTCAGGCTGCTGGAGTGCTGTGACCACTGCCTCTCATGCTGACCAGTATCGCCTCACTGTTTCCTTGTGCTCCCTGGTCTGCCTGTATCCATCTGTTGTCTCTTGTCTTAATGCTTAGACTGTCCGATTTTTGGGGCAGGGACAGTCTCTCTGTTCTGTGTTTGTACAGCACCAGGCACCGGGGGTCCTGGTCAATGGCTGGGGCTCCTCGGTGCCATGGCAATACAAGCAAACAAATGACAATACCTCCTCCACATCCCTCCCTCCTTTGCTATGATGCCTACAAAAAGCTGGTTGGAAGCTGATGTGCTGAGAACAGTGTGTATCACACTGACTGGCAATGTCTCAGTGTTACTTTCTGCTCCCCCGTCATTCTGTCTGTATCCTGTTGTCCTGCATCCTCTTTTCTTATACTTGGGATGTAAGCTCTTTCTGTGTTTGTACCACAGCTAGCACAGTGGGGTCCTGGTCCGTGGGGTTGCTAGGAGCTATGGTAATACGAATAATGAATAATAAACAATAAACAACTGCTTGTGGAGCTGTGGATAGAAGTTAGGCCAGTCAGTGTCTCAGTCTTCACCGAGAGAGAAACGACTAAGCGATTTAAGTGTTTCACACATGTGGGTCCTTTCCTACTCCCTGAAGCAGAAGAAGATCACAGATGAAGGTCTTAGGGCTTGTCTATACTTAAAACACTACCGGGAAACAGCTGTTCTCTTGTAGCGCTTCAGTGTAGACACTACCTATGCTGACCGGAGGGTTGATGGAAGAATTCTTCCATCCACCCAGCACTGTCTACACAGCATCTTAAATCAGCTTAACTACACCACTGAGGGCTGTGGATTTACCCCTGACCAATGTAGTTAAACCGACCTCATTTTCTAGTGTAGACCAGGCCTCAGTTTCATCAGTGGCGGTTTGGCAGGCGGAATCCATTGTCTAGTGCAACACTTATAATGTTACAAAAAAGTAAGTGACAACTAGGGAGATAAACAGAACTAACCTGTAAATTTAAACCCAATGATAAGGCACCAGAGCCTTAACTCTAGAGATGCCCACTCCCCTAGAGATGGCAAAAGGCCACAACAAACTCCTTTATTTTTTTCCATCCCCTCTCTAGACCGAACCATGTCCAAGGGAAGGGAGAGCCATTTCAATAGAACAAAAATCTTAATCCCCCCCGCCCCCAGCTCTATCAGCACTGAAGACCAAAAAAAAAAAAAAAAAAAAAAAAGCGAACGAGGAAATAAACCAAAGAGGAACCAAGTAGGATGGCTCGAAAAATTGCAGAACAACCTAGTGTTCGTCAACAACCTCTGCAATGATTTCCCAGAACAGACTCAACCATACCGTATCTTTGGGGGAAGCAAACTGGACTTGAGAAGCATCGAAGTATGTTGAAGACTTTTACTTTTCCAATAATAAGGGTGCAAACTAACACCTAGTAGTGCAAATACATTAACCTACAGCCGACTAACAAAGATGAGTGGCGGAGAAGCGAGGGATTGTGAAAAGGAAGAGAGACTGGAAAGATGTCCCAGTAATTACTGCCTCCCCATTAGCTGATGAGTTCCAGGTGATATTTCTGACATATAAAGAGTCTGCTGTGCCCCTTTGGAGCTAGGAAAACAAACATGTTCTCCTTCTTTCTGACAACCTCATTCTGAGTTACTCTGGGCTAGTACTATTTATTATTTTTGCAGCAACCAAGAGTGTTTGGAAAAAAGAACAGGAGTACTTGTGGCACCTTAGAGACTAACAAATTTATTTGAGCATAAGCTTTCGTGGGCTACAGCCCACTTCTTCGGATGCATAGAATGGAACATACAGTGAGAAGATATTTATACATACAGAGAACATGAGAAGGTGGAAGTAGCCATACCAACTGTAAGAGGCTAATTAATTAAGAGAAGCTATTAACAGCAGGGGAGGGGCACTTTTCAGAGATACATGACAAGAAAAAGTCCTTGCTCCAAAGAGATTTCTATCTGATTTGCAAGGTCTGTGCGTTGCAACACCTATCCCACAATGCTTGGAACAGCTCCATGGAGCGGGTGCATAATGTTTGGGATCAATTTTGTCCCATTCACATTTTTATTTGGTTTAATTATCTGCTGTGAATGGTTCTCTCCTGTAGGGGTGAGACGTCATTAGGGATTAAGGTTGCTAAGACTCACCAATAATGTAACAACTGGGGAATGCAGAGGATGTTCTGGAAGGAGCAGTACAAGCACACACCGACCTCTCCAGGAACCACAAACAAATTCCTAAGAGATGATACAGGGAGACCCAGACCCCCTCATAAAATAAGGATGGGTTGACAGGGTAATGGATGGGGACGTTTTGTTCTAACGAGCTGGTACAAGGATAAGGGTGGTAACTAACCACATCAGGCCTGTGATGTGTAACTTGTTTGTATCAATGGATAAAAGGAGACGTGATAAGAAGGGCATCTTTGTACTTGTCTAGGGGACAGTATCCTGGTATGTGGATTGAACTGGTACCTTGTTGCAGGCGCACGGGTCCGTGTACCTGTGGCTCCTATTAGCACTAGTACCGTGTTTTGTGGTCAATAAACCAGGCCAAGTGCCTTCGCCACCGACCCGAGCCTGTGGCCTCTCTGTATGGATAACATCGAGATCTGCTGAATCACTCTGCTAGTGCAGCTAACAGCGGAGCTCTGAGAACAGCACCAGCAGCCTTTACAACTCTGCAGCACTAGCCACACTCCACTGCCCTAAGAACACTAGAGCAGCGTAATGCTCCTGCTGCAGCTGCTCCTACATTTCCAAGAGGTAGGAGGGGGGTTCTGGGAGTCACGTATAAGCTGGAATCGTTTTGAGCTTGTGGATGGATTTTCACACTTCGCAAGGTTGCATGTGTGGGATGCTCTAAGGATGGGGTGGGAAAGGGTTCAGCGCTGAGGGGAGCTGTCACAGCATCACCAGTGTTCATGCCTCCCTTCCCCATATCTTGGTGAGGTGGGGCGTTAGCCCTGCAGCCAGAGATGCCATCCTCCTCTTTGAAGGTCAGCAAAAGTCCAAATGAAAAACAAAACACAGAGTTCTTTGTCCTCCCTGTGCCACGCCCTTCCTCTTGGCTCACTGGGTTTCTGCAGTCCGTTTGCCCCTGAGGGCACCTGCTTGAGGTGCTGCTGTGAGTGCGCTCCGAGAGGCAGGGCTGGCACCCTGCTACCATCTCCCACCGGGAGATGCCATGGCAGAGCCAGCAGCTCCCGCTGCACTTGCTGACAGAATAACACTGGGCCGGCAGGCCTGGGTAGACTGCAATGAGCCGCAGCTGCTTGGAGCGTCAGCGCTCAAGGAGCTGGGGTTAAATCTTTGTTCATTTAGTTAGTTTTTGTTCCTATTGGGCTTTGGGTTTTTTTAAAAAACAATTTTTTATGGAGTTTTGCTTTGTTTTGTACCTATGGTGGTCGCTGGGAGACGGTGGGCCTAAGCCCACCCAAAGCCAAAGGCCTTCCCTCCCAACCAGGGGAAGGGGCCACTGAGCCCAGGCCACAAACAAACACTGGGGACAACAAATGAATAAAACAAGGCCAGGAGCGATCGCTTTGGTTTGTAGCTGAACAAGCAGTTTCCTTCTCAACGCTGGGGGCGGGGTGGGGTGTGTGTGTGGAATCCAGGGCCATGAGCACATGGCCCTGTCACCCCTGCGTTGACCATACAGTCCCGACTCCTGCCTGCTCCGTCTCTCTTGCACTAGGCTGGGAGGGGAGCAGAGCACGAAGGGAGTGCACCCCTGCCTGCTGCAAAGGAGCTCGGGGGGAGTTGTATGCTCGGTGTAGGTTTGCCAGGGCCGTGGGGCGGCTGTGAGCACGGTGAAGAGGTTAGTGGGTTAGGACCAGGACTAGGGGGAAGAGGGCAGCCTTGCTCTGTGTCCATCAGCTACTGGCAGTGTTCTCTCTCTCAGATCTCAGCAGCGTGGCAGGTGCTAGGAAGGCAGTGTGTGAGCAACGTGGCAATCCCCAGTAAGGTAACTCGGAGTGTTTGCCAAGTAGCCATGGATCCTGTGCTCTCTCTTTTAGAGGAATCCTAGGGACAAAATGAAGAAACGAAATAAAAAGCTCTCTTGTTTTAGACAAAGTGAAATGCTATTACACTGCATTTTTCATTTCCTTTTGCATCCTTTGTTGAGCTGGGCAGAGAGTGTTAAGAAGGGGGCAGTACGAATACCTACCCAGCCGTTCTCAGCCCTGCACAGAATGGGGAGTTTAGGGACCAGCAGAGCTAAGGACAGCTGGGGCTGCTTTTGGGGTGCAGGCAGCTGGCTTGACAGGCAACAGAGCCAGTGCTGTGAGCTGTCTAAATTAGCATTGCACTGGTGCAGCTCCACATGGGGAGCACTGCCGGAGCTAGCCTGGCTCTATGCAGGTTTGCAGCCCCCATTGCACCCCATACTGCTCTGTAAAAACATCACCAATCCACACACGAGTAGTGCTGGCAAGGAGCACAAGTGTTCACACCACTATTGTGATCGTGCTTACTTAGCAAGGCTAAGCAATGTTGCACTGCTCTGGTACCAGTGACAACACAAGCACTAGTGGAGCATTTGTAATGGTAGGATGAGTTCTCTCTGTGCGAACCCAGAACCCATGGAGGAGTGAATTTCAAAATGAAGGCGTCCTGAAGGAGAGTCCGTCACCAGCAGCTCCCTCTTTTATAGACAAAGAATTCCAACCTGAGAACCTCTAAGGAGCCTGTCAAGGTTCCCTCCCCACTCTGAACTTTAGGGTACAGATGTGGGGACCTGCATGAATGACCCCTTAAGCTTTTTTACCAGCTTAGGTTAAATTTAAGCTGCCACCACCAAGTGTTCCAAATATTTAGGGAGAGTCACTTGGAACTCTGCCTTTCCCCAAATATCTCCCAAGTCCCTAACCCTCCCCTTTCCTGGGCAGGATGGAGACTAATTCCCCCCTCCAAGTCCCTATACCCCTTTTTCTGGGTAGACTAGAGAGAATTCCCTCACCAATTAGTCCTGGTGAACACCGATCCAAACCCTTGGATCTTAAAACAATGAAAAATTAATCAGGTTCTTAAAAGAAGAATTTTAATTAGAGAACAAAGGTGAAAGGAATACTTCTGAGATTAGAATGCAAGATAAGCTCACAGACAAACAGATTCAAAACACAGAGGGTTTCCCTCTGGGCAACACTTTACAGTTACACAAAGAACCCAATTTGATCCTTCCTCTATTTTGCAAAAGAAATCACAAATAGAAAATAAAAGTAATTTAATACATTCCTTCTTTAAATACTTACTACCCTGTAGGAGTGGGATGGCTCCTTCTTTTTTGCGAGTCCAGCAAAAGCACACACCCAGCACAGACAAAAGACTTTTTTCCCCCCTTCCTCTTTGAAAAGTATTTTGTCCCCTTATTAGTCCTTCTGGTCAGGTGTCAGCTAGGTTATGTGAGCTTCTTAACCCTTTACAGGTAAAAGAGGAATTAACCCTTACCTGTCTGTTTATGACAGAGCCCCAGCACAGACATAGGCTGTGTCTACGCTGTGCACCTTACAATGGCGCGGCAGTGCTGCTGCAGCCACAGCGTCGTACGCTCCGTGTAGCTGCTCTTTATCGCCAGGAGAGAGTTCTTCAGGCAACAAAATAAAACCACCTCCAATGAGGGATGGTAGCTTTGTTGCCGGGAGCGCGGCTCCCACCGACGAAGCGCTGTCCACACCGGTGCTTTTCATCGTTAAAGCCTTTGTCAGTCAGGGGTGTGTTTTTTTACACCCCTGAGCAACAGAAGTTTTAACGATGAAAGTGCCAGTGTAGACAAAGCCATAGACTCAGACTTAAGGCCAGAAGTGACCATCATGATAATCTAGTCTGAGCTGCACATTGCAGGTCGCAGAACCGCACCCACCCACTCCTGTAATAACCTCCTCACCTCTGGCTGTGTTACTGAAGTCCTCGAGTCATGATTTAAAGACTTAAAGTTACAGAGAATCCACCATTTACACTAGTTTAAACCTGCAAGTGACCTGAGTCCCATGCTGCAGAGGAAGGTGAAAACCTCCCAGGGGCTCCGCTAATCTGACCCGGGAGGAGATTCCTTCCTGACCCCAAATACTGTGATCAGTTAGACCCTGAGCATGTGGGCAAGACCCAGCAGCCAGACACCTGGAAGAGAATTCTCTGTAATAACTTAGAGCTCTCCCTATCTTGTGTCCCATCACTGGCATTATGAACTTACTCTAGGGAGCTGTGCTGGGCACTGTGGGATAGGGAAGTAAGGAGGGTTTTACAGGTTACCATACGCCTAAAGGCAGCTAATCATCAACAGTGTCCTTACCCGGTGTCCCTCTGCTTTGGCCGCAGTGGGCTTCAATGGCCTGGGTTCTTAGCTACTAAGTGGTGGTGCTGCCACCTGCCTGTTTCATTGAGTCAGGAACCTACTGTGTTTCCCTATGTGGTTTCAACTATCCCTGACCCAGTACTTACCCCTGTGACTAGCCTGATGCCTCGTACATATACCCTTTTGACATCTCCATATGGATGAACCAACAATCTAGGTACACTTTATTTACAAGGTGTGACAAAGTGGGAATTTTTAGTAATTTTTTATGGAGTCTATGCGTGCCTCAGTTTCCCATACATGCGGCATTGGTACCCAGTGGGATGAAAAAGGAGTGTTTGCTCTGAGAGCCCATTAAGGCCATGTCTACGCTACCACTTATGTCAGAAATACTTATGTCACTCAGGAGTGTGAAAAACACCCCAAGCGACCTACGTTTTGTGACATAAGTGGTAGTGTGCACAGCGCTATGTCGGTGGGAGAGCTTCTCCTGCTGACAGAGCTACCGCTGCTTGTGGAGGTGGTTTTATTATGTCGACGGGACCCAGGGGAGCTCTCACCCGTCGGCACAGAGCAACTACAAGAGCGATCTGACAGCAGCACAGGTACAGCCAATGTAGTGTAGACATGGCCTAAGAGACATAGGTGGGGGTGTTGCCTAGCTGTCTGGGCCCTCCTCTGCATATCAATGAAGCATCTGAGAAAACAATGGCAAATCCAATCACTGGGACATTGACACCTAACTAGGGTGACCAGACAGCAAGTGTGAAAAATCGGGACAGAGGGTGGGGGTGTGTGGGGGGGCAGTAGGCTTCTATATAAGAAAAAGCCTCAAATATCGGGACTGTCCCTATAAAATCGGGACATCTGGTCACCCTACACCTAACAATCAACAACTCAGAGGGGGGGATGAACTCCCCCCCCCCTCAGGGAAGCTGAAGAACAATCCCTACTTTGAGATCAAAGTACTGGAGAGGTATAAATGGGGGATAAGAGCTGGTTGCTGGAAGGAACTGGGGTTCTCACCTGGACTCTGACCAAAGGGGTCAGATGGAGAGAGAAACAGCTTGAACGAAGGAATTCAGAGCTTGGCTGGGCTCTGGGCTAACCAGAATGGACTGTGCTTTAACCTTCATTAAGGGCTTCCTATGCGGTCCTCCAGTTGCCTAATAAACCCCAAAAACGCTGTTTGAGTGTCTCTGTAAATGCTGAGTAAGATGCATTAACCCCCGAGGAGTGTATCAGTCTCCATCCGGAGTCTGTCTGAATGAGACTCGCTGACCAGAGCTCACAGGGTGGAGTGGGGGGGCTGCAGGCCCAGAGGTCCGGTCTAAGGAGGTGGTGAAGCCGCGTGGCTCACCCTGGAAGAAGAGTGAGACCCCTTGGGGGTTTGGCACAGTGAAGGGGCTCCTCCTAGAGATTGTTCCAAAACTGGGGGCACAGCCCTGATCCTGTGGGTCCGTGACACATCAGAAAATACAGAGGCGCATATCAAGGGAAGGGGAAGATGGATTTGCAGTGGGTACATCAGTAAGACCATACGACCCGCAAGTAACAACTCCCAGGGTGGATTTCCCTCTGGTCATGAGTCCACTTTAGACCACGCCAGTGGGCTCTGAAAATGGGGAAACCATGTACCTGGATGAGGCGTCGCAGGCTGAAGGTGCTTGAGAGCGGCGAGGTGTTGAGGGCGCGGATTGGCCCAGGTCAACCTCTGTGGCAGCAACAGGCCAGGGCGTTACTCCCAGGGGAAAGTCCTCACGACACAGGGGTCTCCTCAGTGTTTTCAACCAAGTCGCTTTCTCCCAGAGTAGTTGGGCAAACACTTTTCATGGCAAAATAGGCCACACACAGGAAGGGGTCAAAAGACAGTTTGGGGGAGGGGGGGTCGGCCCGCGATCCTCAGGTGGGGGGTGAGGCAGTTGGGGGGGGGGGGTCGGCTAGCTCTTCCCTCAGGCGGGGGTTGGAAGGGCAGTTAGGGGGGAGTTGGTCCACGCTCCCCTCAGATGGGGGGCAAAGAGGCAGGTGTGGGGGGCTGTACTCCCCTCAGGCAGGGGGTGGAGAGGCAGGTGGGGGATGGGCCGCGCTCCCCTTGGGCAGAGCTGTCGTCCTCTCATCCCCACTCCCATTGGCTCAGTCAGCCTTCCATCCCTCAGCGTTCACCCAATCACAGGGCTCCCCACACCCTTGGCCAGGCGAGCACCCTGCCGCCTTCCCCCCTCCCCATCTACTTGGCAACACGCCTGGCTCCCTTCTTCCTCACACCCATTAACCCGGGTTACAGGAGCAACAACTCAGAGGCCCTCGCACAGCGACAACCAAGTGCTCAGAGGCCTCAGTGCGCTGTGTGCACCGGACTCAGGATGCCCAGTGTGGACGTACTGCACTGGTACAACTTGCACCAGTTCAGTCATGTCAGTGCAAGTTGCAGTGGTGCCATTTTCTAGTGCAGACACAGCCAGTAAGTGCAGTCCCAGCAGTGGGGTGTGTGTGTGTGTGTATATATATATATATATATCAGGAAACAGGCCACAGAGCCAGTCTCCAGGCAACCTAACAAGCGCAGCTGGGCTGCAGCAGGCTGCCTGATGGGCTACACCACCTGGTTGGCTGGAGAAGTCAGCAGACCGGCTCCTCAGCCCAGCAGCAGTTCAAACTACTTGCCCACGGCTGTGACGGCTCCTGATTCTTCCCAGCCCTGTTCCTGCCTCACCTCCCTCCACATAACCCCACCGGGACTCTCGGCTCAATTCCTGGCCGGTGCCTCTGACCGCTGGGAGCCACCCCCCACCTCCTGGTCACTGGCAGTTTGAGCAGCTCCCTGTCAATGAGTGGGCCATGGTGGTCGTGGCTAGTGGTCAGTCAGGTACCAGGGCCTAGCGTCAGGACTGGGTTACCTGGTGTGAAGCGAGGCAGGCGTCCGGCTGGGAAGAAGCAGGAGCTGTCCCAGCTGTAGGCAAATGCTTTGAACTGCTGCTGGGCTTTTATGAGCCCATCTGCTACTTCCAGCTGATCAGGGAGTGTACTACCAGCCAGCTGTACGCATTAGGTTGTGCAGAGATTGACTGTCCTGCAGGCCCCGATTCCTGCCAGGGTGAACACCTCTGGGGCAGGGGATAAGGGGGTGTTATGACTTGCTGGGCATGTGATACTGGTAGCCTAAACTCTTGAACGCAGATAAAGCAAAGAAAAGTGGAGTGAGGGGCTGGGGAATGTATTGGTTTGTTTTCATACTTAAATGTACTTAAATCCTCTCTCCCCACTATAACCAAAGACACAGGCTGCACTCTCGACAATAATTCTGTTAAGCTGCACTTTTGTGGAGATATTTATAGCTTGTTCCTGAAAAACATGCTGATTATGTTGCTAGCACAGCACCCAGTAGCGGCGCCAGCTCTTCCGGCGCCCTAGGCGGCAGAAGGTCCCGCCCCCGAAATGCCGCCCCCCACAGCGGCGGCAGCAGGTCCCGCCCCCAAAATTGAATGGACGGACGGGGCACCGGTGCCCCCAAAATAGCAGCACCCTAGGCGACCGCCTAGGTCGCCTAATGGGTTGCGCCGGCCCTGACAGCACCGTGTTCACATGCAGCTCTTTGAAAAGGGGAGCAGGGGATATGAATATTGTAAGGGGAGGCTGGGGTTATCTTCCCCCAGGAAGTGGCATGAAAATACCTGTTTGCTGGAGTAAATGATTCATTCCAAAAAGTCCCCCGTCCCCCCCAAAGCGGGGGCTCCCTACAAGGATTTTATGAGCCCTAGCTCATGTGGGAGAGAGGATTTCGTAAGATCTAGAAAGGAGATGGTTCTATCTGAGGCAGGGAAATAATTTCTGCACAATCACCCTTCAATGCAGTGTACACGCACACACTTTTCACACCTAAAGGAACAAAGAAGACAGAAGGGAAAAGAAAAAGGTGCTCCTTGCCTGATGCAGTGGTAAATGAGTAAGTGTTGATTATTGTCAGATTCGGGTTAGAATTATGGCTCTTTCCTCCAGCAGGTAGTTCTTGGTCTATCTGAGATCTGGCTAGAAAAATGGATCAGAGACAAAACCCAGTTGTCAGATGAAGTTTCCTCTTCTCCAGCAGAGACAGTGTCCTTAGAACAGACTATAATACTTTAGTAAATACTAAGGAACACCGTGGCTTGAGATTCTTCAGATTTAACATCCATAACCTGTTAGATAGGGTGGAGATTAAGAAAAGCAAAGAAAAGAGGATGGACAAAAAAAAAACACAGGTGACAAAAATCCCACCTCCCTTCCTTGCTTGAGTCCTTTGGATTTTATATATGTACAGTTCATAGAAATTATCCAGACTGTCCATAGGGAGCCTTCCAGAGTTACCAGTTACCTTGTAACCCAAATAATCCTAATTTATACACAAAGCAACCTTGAGCAACACATTCTTCTTTCAACGGTCGTGAAACATAAGAGTTTATTTTTCAAAAAAGGTCAGAGAAGATTCCCAGAATGCATTGGGGTTACCTTAACATTATTTTGGTTTTAAAAAGTCCAACCTTTCCCAGTGTTACAAGGTGATAGTCTATAGGCCTTGAATCTGTGGCAGCCTCTTTCCTGGAGGGAGGCCATGTTGACTGCCCCTAGTGTCATGACACCACTTTCTTGTCCCTATCCCTGTATCTCAAGTGCCCACTCAACAGACCCAGCCACTGTACTTGCCTCACGCACAGAAAAAGAGAACAAAGGAGGGACTGTGGTGCATAAGGAAGAGAATAAGCTTCAAATGCAAGATCGCTGTGGGTCTTTATAGCCTCAGATACTCTCACGTCACTGTGTACCGAGCACACCTCTCCACCATGTACAGCAGACATAAGTCAGGCTATGACAAGGCAATGCCCGGAGCTCAAGATTCCTCCCAGAGGGTCACCTTGAGGGACAGGTGAAGCTGGGTACCAGAGAGCCCCTAGTACTTCAGGTCACCCACACACTCAGGCAGTGAGTAACCATGAGCAGAGCTCCGCTTGCCAGCTTGTCTCATGGCTTCTCATTTTTTTGAGAACTGCTGATTTAAGAAACCAACTCTGGTAAACCAGCTCCAAGCTGTTTTTCTGTAAATGGAATTCACTGACCAAGCAAATCCTAAAGGCTTGACCCCATATAGAAACTAAAATGGAAAACAACCATTTAATTGTGAAAGATAGGATCTGAAACTGGATGATAAATAGATTAAACCATATAAAAGTTCCACTTTTCTGTGAAAGCCCCACGGCTCCGGTGGACGGCGTACGGGACACAGGAACCAGCAGCCCGTGAAGGAAGAATACACGTTGGGTCTCTGAGCTGAATTAGCAACACCAAGGTACAATGCTGTCCGTGTGTTTGAAACTTGGGTTCATTTGAAAGAGGGGCTTGTAATAGCAGTGACTGCATTGAAAATTCTCATCAGTTGTTTGTTAATAGCAATTGGTGTTTTTACAGCCCCAAACTTCTGGGCACTTCACACTATGGCCAAGATTGTCAAAAGTGACTTGTGGGGCTGGGTGCCCGGCTTGACACAGCTCAGAGCAGCCTGACTCTCAGAATGTGCTGAGCACCCACCCCTGGAAATCAGGCCCCTTGAAGCGTCTCCAGTTGGGCACCTGAAAACTGAGGCACCCACAGTCACTAGCCACTTCTGAACATCGTGGGCTACAAATAGAACAACATGGTCCCACCTCAGATAGCTCCAGTCTGAGTTTAGAACGATGTGAGAAATACGGGTACCCAACCGTAGGGAGGGAGGGGGCACGGAAGGAGGAAGGTTACAGCCATAGGGTCAGTTGGTGACTCAGTAACAGACACCTGCACATCCTGGGGACTTAATCTGAACTTTATTTTTTATCTTTTATCATGATTGAGGCCTCGCTGTGTTAGGTGCTGCACAGACACATTGGACGTACAGTACCTGTGCGCGCACACAGACACACACGGAGCTTAGTCTTTTTTTTACTTAAATCATAATTAATAATGTTGTTCACTGACTCCTTGTGGGACTCCTGGAAGGAAACGTGAGGAGCGGGTGATGACTCGGTGAGCTAGCTGGACAGGGCATTCCCAGAGTGGAGGGTATCACGGGAGCAGGCACGGAGCTGGTTTGGCAGAAGCAGATGAATGGGCACTGAGACTGGCAGTGCTGGTGCTGCAGAGGGGATGGCGGGTGACGTGAGAAGGGACTAAGTCAGGGATGCAGACAGGGCTGGCGTTATGCAGGGCTGTGACCGTGAGGACAAGAAGTTTGAACCACATGCAGTGAAGCAAGGAAGAGCCAGTGGCGAGAACGAAAGAGGGAATCGTCTGGTCAGAATGACAGGCTGGGAAGGTTATTTTAGCAGCAGAATTTTGTATTGGGGAGCAGTGATGTGGGTATCGGGTAGGCCACAGTGGGGGAGGTTGCAGTAATTCACGTTGGAGATGATCAGTTGAGGACAAGAGGTTTAGCTGTGCCAGTGCTGGGCAGGGCCGGCTCCAGCGAAGGAAGCAGGTGCTTGGGGTGGCCAATGAAAAGGGGCGGCACGTCCGGGTTTTCGGCAGCGGGTCCCTCAGTCCCTCTCGGAGGGAAGGACCCGTCGCCGAATTGCCGCAGAAGAATGAAGCGGCGCGGTAGAGCAGTCGCCGAACTGCCGCCGATCACAGCTTCCCCCCCCACCCACCCCCCGCTTCGCCGCTTGATCAGCAAAAAAGCTAGAGCTGGCCCTGGTGCTGGGATGAGTCTGGCCACGGGCTGTAGCTGACAGGGTGGCAGAGAACAGATTATTTTGTACTGATGTTATACAGGGAATAGTGACAAGACACAGCAGGAGCCTGGATGTGAAGCATTCTGATACTGTGGTGACATGTTCTGGGGATCCCCCAGAGCAGTCAGGGGGTCTGTCACCACCTGCCCTGTGACCGTGGGGGCCTTAATGCCGTGTGGCTCTGGCTCGGAGCCCTGGCACCCGGAGCCAGCCCACAGGCATAAAGGTCTGATCCTGGCTTCCAGCAGCCTCGTTATCCCTGCAGGGTGACCCCACCAGCCCTTCCAGTCCCAAGCGTCCCCAAATCCACCTACCCCGAGTTCTTCACCACCAGACCTGGGGACTTTTCCCCTCTGGTTCCTCACCCCAAAGGCCTGAAACCAGCCCCCAGTTCTCAGGTCACTTTGGGACACACCCCACACCGTTTGCACACTAGAGACCCATCATTTGTCTCTCCCGGGGTTGTACAATGCGAGGTGCTGGGAGTCAGTCTTGTCTGGCTGGGGAGGCAGCTCCTCCCTGTTTGGCTGGCCACCACCCTGCTGGGAGGGGGAGGTAAAGCTTTAGGAACCAGCTCTCTGCATACACGCTACATAAATCCCTAACCACAGTCTGGATCCATCTCACACAGTGATCAGTAAGTTTAGAACATCACAGGCTTTCAGAAAAGACCTCACTCAACTTTACTATACACAATAGCATTGTGCACAATCCTTTGGTTCGATTGCTTAATCTTTGGGGTTCAGATCCCCCCTGTTCTGCCTTTGGGGTGTCTGGAACCTGAGTGGGGGCAGCATATGAACCCAGATTTTAGTGGGGTAGTAGCTGCACTGTAGTTAAGGTTGAGACTCTTACTGTTTAATAGCAGATTTTTCTAAGTGCTCTAAAATCCCCATGAACACTCAGCTGCCTTGAAAATTGCTGAGATACCAATTTTTTTTTTTTTTTTTTTTTTAACAGTTCTTGTAACTCTTTTGTGCACAGAACTGGGGCTCAGACTATTGCTCTAATGCACCCCAAACGAATATCCTGCAGTCAGGTTTCAACTCAGATAACACCTGGCACCCACTTCCCCTTTGGGGAACCAGGATGCTGAAAGCAGCTCTCCAAGGTGGCTCAAGCCTGGCTGACGAGTTAAGAGTGATGTGAACATGGGCGGCAGGCAGGACTGCTGTGCTGTGGCAGGCACCCGACTGAAAAGAGTGCCTAGCCCATCCCTTCTAGAGTAGTTCGGGGAGGGGGACCCAGGAGTGAGTGTGGATGGAATGAGATGAGTATCTGTGCTGCTGAAACTCCCAGGGTGGGAGTGGTTTTTATACACAGCAGGAGGCAGGGGGATTAAGATAACAGGTGCATCTCAAGAAGTGGGTTTTTACCCATGAAAGCTTATGCCCAAATAAATCTGTTAGTCTTTAAGGTGCCACCAGACTCCTTGTTGCTTTTAAGATAACAAAAGGCTTGTCATTAAATTAAGGATCCTTAGATGATCCTGAAAGCATTGCCAGGCACTCCAGTTGAAAGATAGGAAACTAAGGGTAGGAATAAATGGTCAGTTTTCAGAATGGAGCGAGGTAAATAGAGGTGTCCACCAGGGGTCTCATTGGGACCAGTGCGTGTTCAACATATTCATAAATGATCTGGAAAAAGGGGTAAACAGTGAGGTGGCAAAATTTGCAGAGGATACAAAACTACTCAAGATAGTTAAGTCCAAAGGAGACTGCAAAGAGCTACAAAAGGATCTCTCAAAACGTGCAGGACTTGGCAACAAAATGGCAGATGAAATTCAATGTTAAATGCAAAGTAATGCACATGACAAAATATAATCCCAACTATCCATACAAAATGATGGTGCCTAAATTAGCTGTTACCCATCAAGAAAGAGATCTTGGAGTCATTTGCATAAGAATCCTTCTCACTGTGTCTGGATCATCCCGAACTCACTCTCCAGCTTCAGAAGACTTAAAAATTATCTCCACTCATCAATGGAGCAGACCCAACTGACTAGTGTAGCTGTCCTTAACATGCAGGCCACGTGGGTCACATGCCCTGCCCCCCCTTAGCTGGTGCCCACCTTTATGTCCCTCCCAGTAGTCACCCCTGGCTTCTCCTTGGGGAAGCTAACTCCCCTTCCCGCCTCTTCTACCCATGGTCTTGCCCACACTCCACCCCCACTCTTCAATTGTGCTTGGCTCCTGGTGGCAAAATCAGTTAAAAAAGTTTTATAAACTTGTGCTGTGCAGGTTTCCTTTCCGGATGAGGGCAGAGAAGTCAGATACAGAGGGATCATTTTGTGAAAAGTGCCTACCCACAGGTGATGTGGTGTTGTTTTTCCTCTATCATTTTCCTGTGTGAGGTCATTCGAGAGGGTAGAGATTGTCTGGTTTCACCCACATCTGGGAAGAAGTCTTTCCTCAGCCCCCTCTTCAAACAACCCCCTCAGCCTCTCCAAGCTCCCCACAGACCAGGATTCACCCACTCGAAGCAGGACCAGACCCTTGCAGAGCAACAGAGGGAAAGTCTAATATTTTGATTTTCAATTTTCATCCTGAATGAGGACAAAGTCAAAATATCAACAATTTTCACAGCATCTAAAGTTCCAAAAGATTTTGACTTAGAACATTCCCAGCTCAAAATGTTTCTTTTAGGTTTGTTGGACCAAATTGTAACATTTTGTTTCAGCTCAACACTGAACTACGTCCGCCCTGGCTGCTGTGGTATCTCGTGTCCCCATTCTCCCCTACCGCCGGGCTTCCCAGCAAACTACATCTCCCTTGGTGCACCGTGGCTCTTCAGCCAGAGGGGAGATCGCAGTGTATCATGGGAGATGTAGTCCAGGCAGAGACTTCAGCCCATAGGGGAGAACGGGCGCATGAGGCACCAAAACAACAACTCCCCTGAGGCACTGGAGTAGCTCGGGTGGACACAGACTAACGTCAAATTGAAGCGAAACAAAATGTTTTGTTTGGGTCCGACAGCCTGAAATGTTTCAGTTCAGGACAAGCAAACCCCAAAAAATAAATATTTTTGTTTCATTTTCCTGATGGAAAAATAATAAAAATTCAGCAAAATCAGTTTTTCTCGTGGGAAGTTTCAGTTTTGCAGAAACCACATTTTCTATCCACGAGGCCTGAAAGGAGTAAATTAGGCCAATTAAACTTAGGTTGCGCCTGGAGAAAACCTAGGCAGTGCTAGGGCCTAACTGCAGATGAAGTCCAGCTGGGAGAGTTGCTGAGCAGGATCTATAAAGGGAGGAAGTTGGCAGGGTGGGAGAGAATGAGCAGGCCAGTGGTTGCACTCACTGATACAAGGGGGAAGAGCAGGAAGCTGTACTGTGAGACGAGGACGTCGTCCAGGGAAGGAGCAGCGAGGGGTGGGAGAGAAGAAGCCCAGAGCTGCTGACTTGAGGGTCCCTGGACGGGAACCTGGTGCAGAGGGCAAGTCCAGGTTCCCCTACCAGCCACTGGGGGAGTGGCACAGACCAGGCAGTGGGGAGCAGACTGCCAGGGACAGTTTTCCTTAAAGGATTTGCGATACCCTGGAATTTTAATGTATCTTGGCCGGAGAGCTAAGCCAGGAAGGGGAAAGCACTGCTGCTCCCGGTGCTTGGGAGGCCACACCGTAACTGAGAGGAACAGACTGAGTAACCGCAGGAAGGGGCGTCAGCCCAGGTGGCAGAGCTAATTCCCAGAAGAGCCACAAGGAGACGCCACTGAGCAGTGAGCGGACCAACCTGTCACACTGCCCAAGAAAAAAAAATTCAGACAGAAGATTCCTGACCAGCTCTAGAAATAGCTAGGAGCAGGGCTAGCTGACACAGTGTTAAAAACACTTCTCCTTTTCTACACTAGTTTAAACCACAACCGGGCAAAACTTCCAGTTGAATGGTTTTCCAATAGAAAATGCTGATTCCAAGGATCAGTATCTTCCACAGGAAAGTGTCAGTTCAGGGGAACGTTCTTCCTCCTCGTGTCAGGCTGCCAGGGATGTCTAGGGAATACATTGTGTTTCAGGAACACCAAAACAGCAGTCTGGGCCGCTGCAACATTTAGGTATTTCCAAAACAAAATGTATCAGACTTTTAGTCCCACTAAAAATTTCCAGTTTTTGGCTTTCGGTCCTGATTCAGGATTAAACGTTTTTCAAAAACTCAAAAGTTTTTCATAGGATGGAAATTCTGTTTCCTGGCCAAAAAACAAAACCATCCCAGCTTCCCCTGTGCTACTCACCTACTGGATACGGTGACCATTGTCTGTAGTGTAGGCAGGACTATAGGATTCATTGTGTGAAATGCACAGGCACAGAACTAAATGTAATAAGAATATGACAAATAATCACTAGTGATTTAAAAGCTCAGGGTCCAATTCAGTGTTGCAGTTTTTGGCCCTCAGTACGTTGCGCCTGAGTGTGTGTCAGGAAGTGACACAGATCCATGCTCACAAACTCACCTGGTCAGAGAGCTGTGAAGTCCGCAGCCGAGGAGAAGCGTTTGAATCTGCCCCCTGGAGGACTTCAGTGTAACACGAGTTATTTCTTGCAGGTGAGACACAGAGGAAAGTGTTTGGACGTTAAACCATGGCCGGGTCAGCTGACACCATTGAGATGCCGGCTCTGGGCCGCCCGTTCCAGCTGGGGATGCTGTATGACTGCCGCAGAGACTCCCTCATCCCAGGTAATTCCCCAGCTGTAGCCCCTGAACTCAGGAGTGAGAGGAGGAAAGGGTCACAGTCCGAACCCCTTCACACCTGAGAATGAGCCAAGTGCGCTGTGAGTGGCCTGGTTACGGGTATTATGGAAACAGCCCCACACACTCCCCCAGGGTCCGGGCTGAAGTAACTGGATGGGGCAGGAGGTACCTGCGTTGGGCTGGTGACCTGCTGCCATTCGTTCTAGGTCATGTAGAACTAAAACATCTCGTGTGCCTGATTAAATAAACCTTCCCAAGTGGGCAGCGGGTGGTTTCATTTTCTCCTGATCTTTTCTCAGGGTAACTGCCCTCTCACATCCCCACCCATCAACCAAGAGACTCTAAATATCCCCTCACCCTTATAAGAACATAATAACGGCCACACTGGGTCAGACCAAAGGTCCACCTAGCCCAGTGTCCTGTCTTCTGACAAAGGCTGATGCCAGGTGCCCCAGAGGGAATGAACAGAACAGGGCAATTATCGAGTGATCCATCCCCTGTCCATCCTAGCTTCTGGCAGTCAGAGGTTTAGGGACACCCAGAGAATGGGGTTGCATCCATAACCATCTTGTCTAATAGCCATTGATGGACCTGTTCTCCATGAACTTTTTAAATGCTTTTTTGAACCCAGTATAACCTGTCTCGGGATGGACTCTTAACTGCCCCCCCCCCCTCGTCTATCTTGAGGCCACCCCAGCTCCAGCCACCCAACAGCTGCTCTGTGCACAAGGAGGCTAATTTTGGGAGATCACAAATGTCTCGGTGGCGCCGTTGAAGGGAACAAGAGTCTGACTCTTCTCACAGATTCATGGATATTAAGGCCAGAAGGGACCATCAGATCCACTAGCCTGAATCCCTGTATATCACAGGCCGTTAAATTTCACCCTATTACCCCTCTATTGAGCCCAGGAACTTGTGTTTGACTAAAGTCAGCTTGAGTTTGACTCGGATGCCAGGCAGCCACTTTCTCCCTCACTCTTCTCCAGCCCCCCCGTCCCCTGAGGAGCTCTCCCACCCAACGTGCACCGCTGGAACCTCCAGCCGGGGCCAGGCCATGTGCCAGCCTCCTCCCCAGTTCCTCGCAGGCCGAGCCTTTAGCAGAGCTCCCTTTGGCACGACAGGGGTCACTAGTGCGTCTGAACAAACATCCAGCATCTCCGCTCCCACGTGGAACTGCAGTCACAGTCCCTGGGCGGCTCCCACTCCGCATGGACCCAAGAGTTCAACTTGAGACTTAGGACCGTTCCCTAACTACTGAGTTTCAGCCAGTGCACAGAACCAGCACGGCAAGAGAGCAAACTCTTCTCTTAGTGCGCACAGCATGTGCTTTGCTCAGTGTCCCCACTGAAACGCATAACAAACATGTTGCTGTACTTGTAAGGTGTTTGCATTAATAGAGCAGCGATGTAAAGTCCATGCAAAAGGAGGTTTCCCCTTTACCAGGAATTAATTTCTGCTCATTGCGTAATTTCTGGCTTTCTGGCTAAGGTCACATGAAGTGCTGTGGAGAGACAGTCGTCTCAAACTCTGTTTTCCATTTCGTTGGTTTCAATCAGGAATAATTCTAGTGACTTCAGTTTGCACTGGAATGAGCAAGAGCAGAATATGGCCCAGTAGCATAGTCAGGGTGAAGCTAACTTTCCATGACAGGCCTGATTTCGTACCCCCTCACCCTCATCTAAGTACCACCGCCAGCAGTTCAGCTAGAGAAGCCATTGGCCTCCTTCCACCGAAACTTGTCTCTGTGGGCTGCGGTCCCTTTGCACTGGAACTGCCTTGGTCCTTCTAACTTTCAGGCCTGGGCTTTGGGCTTTAATGTGGTTGATGAAGTCACTAGAAACTCAGCAGAGGCCATAAGGTGCATACAGCACAGCTACAGGCCTTAGCAAGTTAGTAACATCCTTGTGCAGCAAGTGGGTCTGGGTGAACTAAGCATGGGCCTGGTAGCCAGGACCCCACGTTCTGTCCTACCCCTGCTATATCGTTTTCCCTAGGCGCTGACTCCGTGGGTGTGCCCGGGCTGGAGCACCCACAGAAAAAAATTAGTGGGTGCTTAGCACCCACCGGCAGCCAACTCCCCCCTTCCCCCCAGAGCCTCCCGTCCGCTGGCGGCTCCGCCAATCAACTCGTTCCTCTCCCTCCCAGCAGCACCCGCCTGCCGCAATCAGCTGTTCCGCAGGAGGTGCTGGTGGGGAGGGGAAGGAGTGGGGATTGGGCGCGCTTGGGGGAGGGGATGGAACTGGGTGGGAAGGGGTGGGACAGGGCAGAGCAGGGGCAGGAAGAGGCAGGGCGCGGGTGGGGGCTTGGCAGAAGGGGTGGAGGGGGCAGAGCTGGGGCCTTGCAAGGGGGTTGAGCACCCCCGGGGCCCAGAGGAAGCCAGAGCCTGTGTCACTATAAAAATACTTAGCACTATAGAAACATTATTAAGACAGGTCCCAACCAGCCCTATGAAAGTGTAAATGTCATCCCACCGTCACAGCCGGGCCAAGCGACTTTTCGACGTTACGTGATTGATCCAAGGTCCCATCGAAAATCAGTGTGAGAACAGTAATGAGAATGGAGCGGGGCGATGACAGAATGAGCCAGAAGCCAAGCGGGGCAGGTCAGGCACAGACAGATTGATCCAGGAGGAGACTGAGGCATGACCCAGAAGGGGAAAGGAAAGGAACCAGGAGCAGTGGAGTGGACACTGTCACGGGGCAGGCTGCAGACAGGGACCAGGATATAAGGAGACGTGGGCAAACTATGGCCCACGGGCCACATCCAGTCCGCGGGACCATCCTGCCTGACCCCCGAGCTCCTGGCCTGGGAGGCTAGCTCCCTCCCGCTCCCCCGCTGCCCCCCCTTGCTTGCTCCGCCGCTGGCCTGACGAGCTGTGTCCCAGGTTAAACAAGTGCTGGACCGACTCCAGGAGGCTGGGCTGACCATAAAAGCCGAGAAGTGCAAGGTGGGGATGGCTGAAGTATCCTACCTAGGTCACCGGGTGGGGAGTGGCTGCCTAAAGCCGGAACCAGACAAAGTGGAGGTGATCAGAGACTGGCCCGCTCCCCAAACCAAAAAGCAGGTTCAAGCCTTTATTGGGATGGCGGGGTACTATCGAAGGTTCGTGCCCCACTTTAGCTCCATAGCCGCCCCCATCACTGAGCTGTGCAAGAAGGGGAAGCCAGACAAGGTGGTCTGGACCGAGGAGTGCCAGGAGGCTCTCCGGGCCCTGAAGGAGGCTCTGGTCAGTGGCCCAGTTCTGGCAAACCCAGACTTTGACAAGCCCTTCCTGGTGTTCACCGACGCCTCCGACACGGGACTGGGGGCGGTGTTAATGCAGGAGGATGAAAAGGGGGAGAGACACCCCATCGTGTACCTGAGCAAAAAGTTGCTACCCCGGGAGCAGAACTACGCGGCCATCGAGAAGGAGTGTCTGGCCATGGTGTGGGCCCTCAAGAAACTAGAGCCATATCTCTTTGGGCGACACTTCACCATGTACACCGACCACTCTCCCTTGACCTGGCTGCACCAGATAAAAGGAGCCAACGCCAAGCTCCTGCGGTGGAGCCTGCTCTTGCAGGATTATGACCTGGACGTGGTCCATGTGAAGGGAAGTGCCAACGTGACAGCGGATGTGTTGTCCCGGAGAGGGGGCCCTGAACTTCCCCGGGTCACTGGTCAGAGTGACCCCACTCAGTTCGGTCTCCAAGGGGGGAGAGATGTGATGGAGCAAGGGAGTTACATTGGGGATGGGAAGGAAGCTACCTGAGCTGTAACCTGAGCCAGGAGGGGGGGTGGGACAAGTGACACCTTCTGGCTGGGAGACTGAACAAAGGAGAGGAGGAGCAGGGGGAGGAGGGAGAGAGCTGCTGGAGGAGTTTTTTTAGTTTCAGTTTGGTGCTGGGTGGTGGAACGCAGGGAACCCCAAGCTGGGGTCTAAGTTCTCTAAACCCCCCAGAAGGGCTTGATTGAGGGGTTCTGGTTGTACCTACACACTGTGCTTGGGACTGTGCTCCTGTCATCTAATAAACCTTCTGTTTTACTGGCTGGCTGAGAGTCACGGTGAATCTCAGGAAGAGGGGTGCAGGGCCCTGACTCCCCCACTCTCCATGACATATGGCATTTCCTAACTTTTGACTGCTTGGCTTTGCAACCTTCACTTTCCTAATGTAAAAGGTTTTTTTAATTTAGGTGTATAGATATTGTACCGGAGAAGGAGCTAGTACAATTTGTTACATGCTTTGGGATCCACATGGATGATAACTGCATGTACACGTAACAATCTCATTATCAGCTGCTGAAACTGCTGTAGGTGCAGCAGGCTACAGTAAAAATGTCATTTTAATCATAGCTTTGCAGAGTTATGGTTTGTGTGTTTATGTTAAACTTTTAAATGTATGTTAATCTATTTTTATTCTCATACAGACACAGTGAGTGAAGCGTGTTACCGGATCAGACACTTTGTTCAGGGACATTCAGCTCTTATTTTAATGTTAGAAAATGTCTTGCAGTTACAGAACAGAAAGGTTTCTTACCCTCTCTGCCATTTACCATGTGTCTGTCTGTACTATTCTAGGCATCACTTTATGGGACCTGGAGACACTTCGAAATGATGTAGATGCAAAACCACAGTCCAAGACTGATTTTCAGATTATTGCATCTGACACCATTGAAGACAAGGCCTCTGCCCTCAATGTCACAGCATCGCTGAAGGCCAGTTTCCTGTTTGGCCTGGTGAAAGTGAATGGATCCGCAGAATATTTAAATGATACCAAGACATCAAAACATCACGCCCGTGTTTCTCTCCAGTACTCAACTACGACACAGTTTAAGCAGCTGACTATGAGCCATATAGGTCGCCAGAATGTTTCTTATCCTGATGTGTTTGACCAAGGCACGGCCACCCATGTGGTCACGGCTGTGCTGTACGGGGCGCAGGCTTTTTTTGTCTTTGATCGGGAAGTTTCCTCATCTGACAACATACAAGAGGTACAGGGAAACCTCCAGATTGCAATTAAAAAGATACCCCTGGTTTCCATAGAGGGGGAAGGAGCTCTCAAAATGGATGACAGGGAAAAAGAACAAGCTGAAAAATTTAGTTGTAAGTTTTATGGTGATTTTTCTCTTGAGAACAATCCAGTTACTTACCAAGATGCCATGAAAGTTTATTCCACCCTCCCAAAGCTGCTGGGTGACAGCGGGGAGAAGGCCGTACCAGTGAGAGTCTGGCTGTACCCGCTGACCAAGCTGGATTCCAAAGCTGCTCAACTGGTGCGTGAGATCAGCTTAACATTGATCTTTGATATTCAAACCTCCCTGGAGCAACTAACAGAATTAGACATGCAATGTAATGATGCAGTGAAGAATCCGATCGCCACAACCTTCCCTGAAATCAAGAGGAAAATCCAGAAATTCAGAGATCTGTGTATACAACACAGACAGACTTTCCAGAAACAGCTAGCAGGACTCTTACCCTCCATCCGTGGAGGTGGAAAAGAGGAAGGGGCCCTGGTGGACATTTTAACCTACAAAAAACAATCACCATTCAATACCCAGCAACTCAATGAATTTCTGGATAAAAAGGAACGAGAAATGAATTTCGTCAATTCCTATCTTTCTGCCCTAAAGGATGTGGAAGTAGTGTCCTCCCGGAATAAACTGGATGAAATAGTACTTGACCTCATGAATGACTTTGTCATCGCCTTTATGTTCACTTCATTACATGAAGAGGAACCATATTTATCAGATTTAATACTTTGGCTTCAGACCCAGTTTATGAAGAATACCCAAGATCCTGCATCAGCCAGTTCTGTCAGCAAGAAATCCAAACTGTGGTTTGAGGACAAAGAGAGAAACCAAAAAGCCCGAAAATCTGCAAAATCCATTTCAGACTTTGCCTGGGTCAATAAATCTAATGGGAAAACTCGATTCATTGTGGCCTCTGTCCCAGATGAGGACAATCCGGGAGCTTCAATTTATCTCTATGAAAACGGAGACCTGGTCAGCACTAACTATGAACCTCCATCAAAACCTCTTTCTCTCCTGATAGATGGAGTCAGACATGACCATGTGCAGCTCACATTTAAACCATCAGCCTTTGGGAGAAAGGAGATATCTTGCTATCGGGTAGAGTACAGAATGGTAGGGCAGGAGAACTGGACGGCTGTGGATACAAATGATAAACAAGAGACCTTCACAGTAACGGGGCTATGTCCAAACACCACATACCAGTTCCGATACGCTGCAGTGAGCAAACCAGGGCTCAGTGAGAGCAGTGACGTGAGTGATCCTGTGAAGATGCTTCCTACCAGCCCTCCTGGAAAATCAGAAAAAGCTACTGTAGTATCATCAGCCATAGCCCTGACCTGGGAGAGTCCAAGTGTCATTGGAGATGGAGTCAGTATAAGGGAGTATCAGGTGGAATATAAAGAGGAAGCTGAAGGTGAAAGACATGAGGGGAAAGCGAAATGGCTGGAACGAAGGACAGGAAAGAGAACAGAGTTCTGTATCATTGATGGATTGAGGCCTCGGACGCCCTACAGATTCCGGGTGTCGGCTGTGTGTGCAGACGGGACTGTGAGTCACCCAGGTGAGGAGGTATCAGTTTCAACATCAGGAGAAGAATTAAGGACGCTAACACAAGATTTCTGCAAGAAGAGCACTCTGATAGAAAAAGGGCAGCCCTCAGTTTATGCACTTCCAATAGAAAAGACGGTGTTCGATTCTAACACAACACATCTAAAGTATAGACTGGGAAAAGAGAACCTACAGATCCCTAACAAAGTCATTATGGTGCTGGGAGCAACTGGGTCAGGAAAAACTACACTCATCAGTGGGATGATCAACTATGTCCTGGGTGTGCAATGGGAAGATGAATTCAGATTCAAACTAATTCATGAGACTGCAAAGAGAAGCCAAGCTGAGAGCCAGACATCTGAAGTGACAGCCTATGAAGTTAATTACAAAAAGGGTTTCAAAGTCCCCTACTCCCTGACTATAATAGACACCCCGGGATTTGGCGACACCAGAGGGATAGAGCAAGACAAAGAGATAACAAGGCAGATTCGAGAGTTTTTCTCCACCCAAGGTGCCATTGATCACATTGACGCCGTCTGTGTCGTAGTTCAGGCCTCACTAGCTCGTTTGACACATGCCCAGAAGTACGTATTTGACTCAGTGCTCTCCATTTTTGGGAAGGATATAAAAGACAATATTCAAATCCTGATCACCTTCGCAGATGGACAGACACCCCCTGTTCTAGAGGCTATTAAAACAGCTGATGTCCCTTGTGCTAAAGATGCTAAGGGCAACCCGATTCATTTCAAATTCAATAACTCCACGCTCTTTGCCTGTAATGCTGGAGCTGACGAGGGCAGTTTTAATTTTGATGAAATGTTCTGGAAAATGGGAGCCATGAGCATGAAGACATTTTTTGACTCCTTAGTTAAATTAGAAACCAGAAGTTTAACATTAACACAGGAAGTTCTCAGAGAGCGGAAGGAGCTGGAGACGGCTGTGGAAGGGCTGCAGCCACAAATCAAAGCTGGTCTGGTGAAGCTAGAAGAACTGAGAAAGACACAGGAAGCTCTGGAACAGCATAAGGATGATATGGAGGCCAATAAAGACTTTGAGTATGAGGTAGAGAAAACAGTACCAGTGCAAGAGAACATCTCTGGTTCAGGTGACTATATAACCAACTGCCAGCGGTGTCACTATACGTGTCACTATCCCTGTGCAATCCCTAATGATGATGGTAAGCGCGGGTGTGCAGCTATAGATGGGAATACAGGATGTTGCAGTGTTTGCCCTGGTAAATGTTTCTGGAACGTTCATTTCAATCAAAAGTACAGGTGGGAATATAAAGTAGTAAAAGAGAAACAGACCTATGCACAACTGAAAGAAAAGTATGAGACGGCATCTGGTGAGGTGTTATCGACACAGAATGTGGTTGAGAAGCTGTCTCAGGAATACTCTGCAGTGGAAGAGGTATTAATGGAGCTTATTGATAAATCATCTCGCAGCCTCCAGCGTCTGCAAGCAATTGCTTTGAAACCCAACCCGCTGTCCACTCCGGAATACATTGACCTGCTGATCATGTCGGAACAACAGGAACTAAAGCCCGGGTACCAAGAAAGAATAAAATCACTGAGGGAAGTGAGGGAAGTAGCTGAGATAATAAGAAAGATTGCCAATAAGGAGGCCCTGCTGCCAGGAGAGAAGGATATGTACAAGAAGATTGAAGAAAAACAGTCTGGCCTCAAAAAATTTGTGAAAGGAAAACTGGACATTGTTAAAAGCTGGTTTCGATAAAAACTGACTGCAGCTTACCCATGAAAATGAAATTGCCAGTTTAAGCAAAGCATGTAGCTGAGCTGTGATTCAGGATTGGTGTCTCTCGTTTTTATAACATTTTCTTTTAAGATTCAATAACCTGATTCTCCTCTGACTTACCCCACTTTTATTGCACTGACATCAGTTTACACCAGTGTAACTGACAGCAGAATCTGGCCCCTGGAATCTGGGGGGGAAAGACATTTTTATAAAAACAACAAAAAATGTAGTTTCACTCCTTCAGAGGTAATTGCTTCGGTATCAGATGTTCACGTGGACACGTCTCAGATCAGGGTTAGAAACCCATGTTCCGTCTGTACGAGTGCTCGCTCTGTTACTGCCCAAACTGAAGCTGCACCAGTGTAAGTGCCACAGTGAGACGTTTCCTCCAAAATGCTGGTGCTGACAACACTTCTTTTTGTAATACCCGAGCTCTCTCCGAGTTGTGAGTTTATTCATCGTTAAAACTTTTGTTGCTGTGGGGTATGAAACACATACCCCCCTGCCTGATCAACGTTGTAATGACGAAAAGCACAGGTGTGGCCAGCACTTCATCGGTGGGGGCTGCACTCCCACGACAAAGCTACTGCCCCTTGTTGGAGATGGCTTTATTTTGTCACTGGGAGAGTGCTTGTCCCCCACCCTCAAATTGCTACTAACTTCAATGGAATTTGGGGAGACACAACAGAATATAGGACTAACCCTATAAACAAGTTTTCATACACTTTACAGCACCCAGTACACTACTGGTCTATAGAACAAAACAACCCCCCATATCTGAGCATTGTCCCTGTAGGGACAGGTCCCTACTGGCTAACTGCACAGGAGGTTTGGACACAACTAACTTCGGAAATCTCTCCCTGGTGGTTATGTGTAAAGTTATTCAATCTGCACATTTTCACTGGCCTGGGGCAGAGAAATGGGCAGAACTCGCGCCTTCTGGCTGGCACCATGCCCTGCCCCCACTCCAGTTAGTGCTTTGGATCAAGGCCTTTGCAGAAGGAGACTTTTGCTCTAAAAGCAGGTGACTGTCCAGCTCTGAAGGAGGATGTTAATTAACCAGGCTGGGGAGCTCAGCTGCTCTCAGCCCAGCACTGGAGAGTGTTACAGGGAGAAACAACAGTAGTTACAGAATTCAGGATGTGGCAGCAAATAGCAGCAGCCTTGGCAGCAGCGGGAGGAAAAGGAGGGAGCTGAGCAGCGACCCCTTGAAGAGCAGGAAAGAGATGACAGCCCTGAAGATCACCCTGCTCACAGACCAGGCCTTAGCCCTCTGCTGTGGGGTGCAAGACTAGATAAAAGGGGCTCTAAGGGTCTGTCTACACTGAAATCTGGGTCTGTCTACACTGTAATTAGACACCTGCAGCTGGCCCGTGCCAGATAATTCAGGCTCGGGGGCTGTTTAACTGCAGTGTAGACATTAGGGCTCCTGGGCTCTAGGACCCTCCCACCTTGCAGCGGCCTAGAGCCTGGGCTCCAGCCCGAGCCCAAACATCTGCACCACAATTAAACAGCCCCACAGCCCCAAGTCAGCTGGCCCGGGCCAGCTGCGGGTGTCGAATTGCCGTGTACACACAGCCTAAGAGACCGCTAGGATGAGGAGCAGCAGCTGGGAGGGGAAGGGAAGTGGCGGGAAGGCTAGTAAGACTATTTACTAATGTTTTAACTGTAATGAAGCTCGGCCCGGCCCTGAGAGGGGTTTAGAAGCGTCCAACTGCTACAGCTGTATCAGAGACTTCATGGCAGCTGAAATCACCATTCACACTGAGGATATTTTACTCCTACCTGCTTATCTGCTCATGCTCATTAGCTTTGATGGGTGATAAGACCCGTCCCTGCTGGGACTGATTTACCTGGTTCTGTTCAGAACTGAGCTGGGGGAAGCTGATGTTTATGAGCAAATTCTGCTTTCTCTCTATTAGCTTGTTCTTCCAGTATAGCCTATAATCAAGAGTGTTTGTAACAATCTGCATTTAATAACCTGTGTAACTAGACAAGCTTTATTTGATGACGGGTGTATCCACACTCAGTATGTTCTAGTCCATTCCCGGTGTGTTCATGTATTCTGAGTTTTTATTAAATCATGTCGCAGTAGTTTTATAGTTCAATAAAAACAGATTTGATCTGGATCAGGCATTTGTGTCTGTCTTTTCCAGTCAGTCTAACACCAAACCACTGGGAGGGATGACCCCAGGCCTCATAAAACCTCTCCTCCATTCAGATCTGGAGGTTTTTTGATTGTTTATTACTATATGTATTTCCATAATTTGCTAACATCAGAAATAATTTCCTCAGAGGTGGCAGAACCCTCTGGCCTGATACTGGAATGAATCCCACATTATGCCAAGCCTCTGTCCCAGCTGCCTCTCCCCCTCAGGTCACCACCTAAAGATCAGCGTCATGTGTTTGGGCCTCAGAGAGACAAGGTGGGTGAGGGAATATCGTTTCCTGTACCACCTTCTGGAGAAGGCATCGTGCACTAGCCTGCAGATCCCTCAGCCGCAGTCAGGGCCGGTGCAAGGATATTTTGCGCCCTAGGCGAAACTTCCACCTTGCGCCCCTCCACCCAGCTAACCTTGCCCCCCCTGCACATCAGTTCATTGAGGGACAAATCCCAACAAGCCTTTATTGACCCTAGGGGCCAGCCTGCCCAGGGGCTGCTCCCCAGACCAGGTTTCCCCCTCCCCGCCCCCTGAACTCCCCTGGACGGTGCACAACCCTCCCGTGAGCCCTCCCCACCCCACCCCGGCGGCCCCTGCCCTGAGTCCACTCATTGGCTTTGCCGGGCTTGGGCCGCTGCAGCAGCTCGGCAGGGAGGAGCCGCCTTCCGGAGGCACCAGAGAGCCAGAGCCAGAGCGTCGGCTTGCAGCAGCGGTGAGCCCCAGCCATGGAGGAGCCGGCGCGGCGCAGGGGGGCAGCAGCCCTGCAAAGGGGGCCTCTGCCTGCATGCATCTGCTGCAGCCTGCAGGAGCCCCCGGGGAGGGCGCCAGGCTGCAGCCTGGGCAGGAGGGGCAAGGGGAGCGGCTGCTCCCCACTAGCAGCGCCGCCGCCGCCTTTGCAGGGCTCCTGCCCCCCTGCGCCGCGCCGGCTCCTCCATGGCTGGGGCTCGCCGCCCCCGCAAGCCGACGCTCTGGCTCTCCGGTGTCTCCGGAAGGCAGCTCCTCCCTGCCGAGCCAGGGCACCGCTTTTTGGCGCCCCTAGGGCCGTCCTTAGGATTTATGGGGCCCTATGCAGTATTATTAAACTGGTGCCCCTATGCCCGATGGCAGCCTGAGCTTGCAGCCCGGCGGGGGCGGAGGGACAAAGCAGAAAGAATAACAAGACGCCCGGCCCGCCTCACGGTGGCGTAGAGTCACAGTTCCCCGCAGAGATCCCTGTACCCTCTCCCTCACGCAGAATGGACATGCAGAAGGTACCTAATTAAAAGCACTAAACTTGGGAATAAAAAATGTCAGTCACAGGTTTTTTTATATGCCCTGAAGTTTGTCAGACATTTATTTGCAAAAACTTTGTAGTAAGGGTGAGTAAGCTGTCTTGCTGAATACAACATTAAATATTATGGAATACATGATGCAGCTCTTCTCTGTTTTACATTTTCTTAATCAGTATTTCTAAGCTGATTTTATATTTTAAATGTACTCTTAAACCTTCATAAAGTAATCATTCCAGATTACTACATATTTAACTCACTGAAACAGACATTATTTTAAATTAATCAGTTACAGAGGTTTAGTGTGTTCATAACAATGTTCATTGCTTTTAGAAAAAGGGAACACTAATTTACTGTGTGTGATCTCCATAACAATACACATGTTTATGAAATGTCACCAACTTTAAAAAATATGTTTCCAAAGATTTTAGGCATAACAAAGGATTTTATATCTTACTAAGGTACTGATTTTGCTTAAAACTAGTTCATCAGATAGTCAGAAGTAAAGAAAGGGAAACTCTTTGTCCAGCTATCTGGAAGCAAAGGGCTGTTGTCCGTTTAAGGGCTCTCTTCAATGGGGGTGGGGGGAGAGGGGGTGAAGGGAGAAATGGATGAACAGAAAGGACTGGAAGACTTTGGAAGTAAGTTTTTTTACTATAGTAATTAAAATGTGTATTTTAGATAAGGGAGGTCTTTTGAAGGATTTATTTAAAAAAACATATGTCTGAAGATCCAAGCATTTAAGGCTAAAGATGATTGTGCATCTAAAAATCTATGCAAGGGTTTTTTTAGAGATGTGATTTTATAATCTTCACCAACTCACTAATGAAATATTTTTAAAGCAAATTTTAAACTAAGATCCTGTAGACTGACATGTCCTGAGTAAATATGAGGCAAATGCCTGTTAAGTGGCTTCATTACCCCTTGAATGGCTCTTTAACAGTTTCAGTGTTGTGCTAATAGGTCTGGCAGGCTGGAGGTTTTTTCTCTTTTAACTACTAGATCCCCTTCCCAGGAAGACTCGGAGCCTGCAGGAAGGGTCAGAACAGGGATAGGAAAAACAGAAGGGTGGACACTAAGACCCAGTGGGCGCCCCCAACCACTTGGAGCCCTAGGCGACCGCCTAGTTCGCCTAGTGGTTGCACCGGCCCTGGCCGCAGTTCAGTCCCTTAGGCTACGTCTACACTACCCGCCCGGATCGGCGGGTAGAAAT
Source organism: Platysternon megacephalum (assembly GCA_003942145.1). Taxonomy (NCBI): domain Eukaryota; kingdom Metazoa; phylum Chordata; order Testudines; family Platysternidae; genus Platysternon; species Platysternon megacephalum. The sequence continues at coordinate 5,464,046 of QXTE01000112.1, read as the reverse complement.
CGATGTAGCGGGGATCGATGTATCGCGTCTCGTCTGGACGCGATACATCGATCCCCGAACGCACTCACATCGACTCCGTAACTCCAGCAGGGCGAGCGGAGTTAGCGGAGTCGACGGGGGAGCCGCGGACATCGATCCTGCGCTGTGAGGACGGGAGGTAAGTCGAAATAGGATACTTCGACTTCAGCTACGCTATTCTCGTAGCTGAAGTCGCGTATCTTATTTCGAACCCCGCCCCTAGTGTGGACCAGCCCTTGGTCCGTCTGGCTCAGACCCGTCCCCACACTCCTGTTTGCAGGCCCCTCCGAAGCAGCCCCCGGCCCTGGCTATCACTGCGCCCCTGCCTGCACCAGGCTGTTCCCGGCTAGCCACCCTTCCCTCCCCGCTCCTAGCCGCCCAGCCTGGCTCCACAGCCAGTTCCCAGGGGCTGCCTCGGGCCTGCGGCTCCTGCTCTCACACAGCCTGTGACCCCTCCTGAGCCAGGGCCCTGCTGCCCCCTGCAGACCCGGCCTCCCTTTGCCGTGGGTTACAGAGCCCCGGGCGGGCTGGAGGTTGTGCTGCTGGTTACCGGCGCCCAGTAAGGAGCCGGCAGGTTCATCACAGGGGCCTTTCAGGGGAAGCTGCTCTGCCCCCATTTGTGTGTGAGCATTTCAGGCCATAAATACAAACTAGAACAGGCTCCCCCCATCCCCCTCTGACTGCTAAGCAGGGGGCTCCCTTTAACCTCCCCTAGCCCCTGACCTTAGGGAACTACCTTTCTGTTCCTCTCCATCTCCCCCCGTCTCCTGGCCCCACCTGCCCCCCACCGCCATAGTTACATCCCTATCCCATATTCCCCTGCACTCCTCTGTCTCCCTCTTGCCCCCACCTCCCCCGCAAACTGCCCAGTTTCCAGACATGGAGCACGGGGCAGCCATCTTCCCTGAGGGCAGCCTGGCTTCAGTCCCACTGGAAACACTAGGAGAGAGAGACCATCTTTATTAGGGCCAGCCTCCCGTGCACATGCTGGAAAGAACCATCTTGACTGAGTCAGCCTGTGGCTCGAGCCCCATGGGATCATGGGAGACAGACATTCTGAGTGAGGGGAGACATGTGCAAGGTTGATGCCAATGATCACGAGAAGCCTTAAAAATCAAATAAGCTGTTCAACAGCCACATAGCAACACTGAGCAGCCATGTTGGAAGGAGACTCCGGAAGCCAAGTGAAATTGCAGGGGAGAGGGGTGTGACCAAGTGGGAAGTTTGGTAAAAATTTTTATGATTCCTATGTGTGCCTCAGTTTCCCTCTGAGCTTTGCTTTGCTGTGCATGGAGTGTTAAGGGTTAAATAGCTGATCTTGAGGCAGAGCAGGGGACAGGAGGTGTGTGTGTCACCCCAACGGCCAGCAACCAAGAGGAAGGAGATTTTCCCCACTTCTCTGCAGGGAAGCAGAGCCAAGGCCCCCGGTGGAGAACAAAGGGGAGTGGGGTTCATAGCTGACCTTTGGGGATACACATGCACACGTGGGACTAAGGAGACAGGGACAGAGACAGGGAGAGAGCCAAGATAGCGTCGACGGCAGCATGGCTCAAGGGAGCTCTGGCCTGGCGCTGGCCAGTCTGAATCCGTCTTAACCCCTGTCTCTCTGCTAACCTAAGGACTCCAGAATCAGTGGGGACAGTGACCAATAAATTGTTACCATGTTTGAAAAGGCTGCCTGGTGTCGCTGTAAATACTCCCTGAGAGCACTGCGCCCTGAAGGGGAGCAGGACAAGCCTCCTGCAGGACGCTGGCTGGGCTGGACTCACTGCAGACAGACACAGGGATTCCTCAGCCCAGAGACCCAATTTCAGGGCCCTAGGGGGTCACAGGCTGCCCCATGGAACTGTGGGTCCCTGGGCCCTGACAAACTAAAGGGGTGACTCCCAAGGGACTGGTGACAGACTGGGCATAGACCAGACCCTGTGGATCCATGACAGAGACGAAGCAGGCTGCTCCCTGATGCAGAGGAACAACTCACCTGACCTTAGAATCATAGACTGTCAGGGTTGGAAGGGACCTCAGGAGGTATCTAGTCCAACCCCCTGCTCAAAGCAGGACCTAATCCCAACTAAATCATCCCAGCCAGGGCTTTGTGAAGCTGGGTCTTAACAGAGCTGCTGTCTGGGCTTAACCAGAGCAGCTGTTGTTTCTGGATTTTTTACAAGAGCATTTCTCCTTATCCTGGGCCCTCTGCACAGTGCCCAGGGGCTGGGGGCAGTGGGACTGAGCCCTGTGAGGCAGAGGAACCTGTGAGGGCCATGTGTTTGTACATGTGCAAAGCCTGTGTTCTGAGAGGGGATGTCTTCATCCCCATCTCTCCGCTGGAGTCTCCACGTTTGAGAAGTTTTTCTTGTTTTGTCTTTTTTGTTGTTTTTTTTTAAACTCAATCATTCTTCACTGGCTTTGCTGAACGCTCTGGATGCTGGTTCCAGATTCAGGCATTTCACCCACTGCAGAGGGTGGGGCTGAAAAGCAAAAATGCTGCTAAGTCTACCAGTCCCTGGGGGTATTCTGAGCCTGAAGAAACCAACCCCACCACACACCCTCTCTCTACAAATGAGTTGCAATGGCCCAAAGATTCCCACCCCCAACTCCAGCCATCATCAGGCTGACGAACCCCAGGTCAAGGGTCACCATTGGGCTGAAGACGCTTCCCCCAGCCTCAGCCTAACCGCTGCCCTGACCAGGCTGAAATTCCATGCTCCTCCCTTCATTCCCCGGGCTTCAGCGGCCCTGAAGATTCCCTGCCCCAGGGTGTGTGGCGGTCCCCTTCTTTCACCCCTTGCTGTGCTGCCAGGGAAAGAGGATGAAACAACCGACCAACAGTCAAACAGCATCTTCTAGCCCAGGGGTCCTCAAACTTCATTGCGCTGCGACCCCAGGAGGGGGGACCGATGCCTGAGCGTCCCGCAGGGCTGGGGGGGGGGGGGGGGGGGACCNCAAAGCCGAAGCCCAAGGGCTTCAGCCCCAGGAAGGGGGCCGGTAACCTGAGCCCTGCCGCTCTGGCTTTGGCCCCGGGTGGTGGGACTGGGGCTCTGGCTTTGGCCCCAGGCCTCAACAAGTCTGAGCCAGCCCTGGCAACCCCATTAAAATGGGGGTCGCAACCCACAATCTGAGAATCGCTGTTCTAGCCTCAATGTTGGTGCATCTTTTCTTTCCCTCCTTCCATTCCTGTGTTCTCCTGCCATTCGCTTCCTTTGCTCTCACTCTGCTTTCCATACACACTTTCACCTTCACCCGGTTTTCTCTGTCACAGTCACACCATTATAAATCGAGTGCTGCCACGTTTGCACCTCAGGAAAGAAAACAGAGTTCAGCTTCCACGTGTCGGCTGTGTGTGCAGATGGGGCTGCGAGTGGCCCAAGTGAGGAGACTCTGATTTCAACCTCAGTGGAAGGAGAATCAAACACGGCAGCAATTAATTTGCTGGAAGAAAACACTGTGATCGTTAAAGGGCAGCCCTCAATTTATACCCTTCCTTTAGAGGAGATGGAAACAGCCCCAGATGCACCTTATCACAGGTACAGGCTGGGAAAAGGGAATTCTCAGGTCCCTAACGAAGTCATTATGGTGATGGGAGCGTGTAAACATGCAGGACTCACCCCTACAGCGCCTCCTGCTGGTCGTCTCAGGGAATTAGCTCTCCAACCTCCAGAGCGCCCTCTGCCGGCCAGTGTCTCACTTTGCCGCTGCCCCCCCCCCCCCCCACCTGGGTGCCCCTTTACCCTGGGGCTGCCCCCTGGCAATACCTCCACCAGTCTCTGGGTCTCCCCTCTCTGAGAAACCCCCAACCCTCCAATCCCCACCTCGCCTCAGTCTGGGCTACTGCCAGTCATCACTCAGCCCCCGCTCCCTGGGGCAGACCGCAGTGTCTGCCACTCATCACAGGCAGGGGGGTTCGGACCTGCTGCCTTCCTCTGCCTCCCAGTACCTCTGTGGGCCTAGGACCAGGCCCTGCAGCCTGGGGAGTTGCCAGTCTGGAGCTCCCCTGCTCCTCTGGCCTGTCCCGAGCCCTGCTTCACTCCCAGTACCCTTTCTGTAGGCAGCCAGGCCCTACTCTCTCCCAGCCTGGAGAGAGACTTCTCCTGGGCCTCTGCCTCACAGCCTTCTTATACAGGCCAGCTGTGGCCTGATTGGGGCGTGGCCCAGCTGCGGCCCTTCTCCAATCAGCCCAGCTTGTCTCCTGCCACAGCCCTCTCCCAGGGCTGTTTTAAGCCCTTCAGGGCAGGAGCGGGGTAACCACCCTGCGACAGAGCAGCTGGCTTAGGAAAAGCCCAGCTTATCAATGGGATAATCAACTATGTCCTGGGTGTGCAATGGGATGACAACTTCCCATTCAAACTATTCCACAAAACTGCAAAGAGACCAAACCGGAGACTCACACACTCACTTCTGATGACTCTGAAGTCAATTTCAAACAGGGCTTCAAACGCCCCTTTGTGCTGACACCCCAGAAATTGAAGACAACAGAAACAGTATAGCAAAAAAATACCAGAGAGCTGTTATCTGCTCCAGGTCTCCCTGGTCCTGTCAACGCAGTCTGTTTGCTAGTTGAGGCCTCACGATGTGTCTTGGCAGATTAACAGGATTTTGTGTTTAACTCTGTTCATGAACGCTTTCCTAAGGAAAACCCCACCTTCATGCTGATAAACTTTGCAGATGAACAGACTCCCAGGGTCCTAGAGTACATTACAGAGTCTAAGGGTATGTCTACACTGCAGTAAAACACCTGCACCTAGTCTGGAACAGCTGCCTCAGGCTCTGGGGCTATAAAATTGCAGTGCAGACATTCAGGCTTGGGCTGGAGCCCAGGCTCTGGGACCCTGCGAGATGTTTTGTTGCAGTGTAGACATACCCACTGTTGCCTTGTGCTAAAGAGGAGAATGGCGACCTGTTCATTTTAAATGCAGTAATTCTGCTGTGTTTGCAAAAACAAAAAGTCAATAAGGAGGAGGAGGAGGTGTATTATTTCAAAGAGATGTTCTGAAGAATATTAACTCTGAGCATGAAAAGATTTTTTTCTGGCTTTAATATTTTTAGAAACTAAAAATTTAATAGCAATAAGGGGAGCCTTTGCAGAGCCAGGGAAACTTGAGGTTTCTGCAGAACAGGTGCAGTGGAAAAAATCAAAGCCAGATTGATGAAGCTGAAAGAATTGGGGAAAAAAAACCAAGAAATTTCAGGAGTGCCCCAGGGGTGGTATGGACCAATAAAAAGGCTGAATATCAGGTAGACAGGAATAAATGGGTCATATTCTACCCTCAGATGATCACATTCAACATCCACTGTAGTCAATGTGGGCTTTGCATCTGTGTATTGGAGAGCAAAATTTGGCTGAATGTCAGTAAGTGCTGGGTATGTCTGGTTCTATTTTTCACAATGGAAAAATAAACTGCACAATAATGACCCCCACCCCACAAATAATTGTTAAGACTGTATTTTAACATTTGTTTTCACCTTTTTTAATATTACCGCGCCCCAGACTTTACTAGCAATAAGCCACTGTATGGTGGGCTGGACAATATGTTGTTGCTGCACTTCTCTAGCACTCAGCAGCTGGTCTCTGAACTCATCTGCACCAATGGCTTGGATAATGCAGAACCTGTTCTGGCCACTGAGAGATCATTTCACAGCCTTGAACTGCTGCACCAATTACCTTAAAACCTAACCCCAAAATGGGGTGACCTACCAATTGTCATGCTCCTACCAGATATGGACTGGCTACAGAGGTTGCTCATTCACACCAGATATGTGCGTCCTAAGATCCTTCGACGGGTATGCCCGAGGTTCATTTAAATAAGGTCTTTTTACACTGTTCAGCCACTAGGCGGCACCATGTGTAATACAGTTAAGCATTCATAGAGTCATAGGGTTAGAAGGGGCCGCAAGGGTCATCTAGTCTAATCCTCTGCCAAGATGCAGGATTTGTTGTGTCTAAACCATCGAAGACAGGTGGCTACCCAGCCTCCTATTGAAAACCTCCAGTGAAGGAGCTTCCACAATTCCCCTGTGTATCTGTTCCATTGTCCCACTGTTCTTACAGTCAGGAAGTTTTTCCTGAGATTTCATCTAAATCTGCTATGCTGTAGTTTGAACCCATCACCTCTTGTCCTTCCCTCTGTGGCCAGAGAGAACAACTTTTCACCATTTTTATGGAAGCCTTTCAAGTATCTGAAGACCACTATCATGTCCCTTAATCTCCTCTTTTTGAAACTAAACATACCCAGTTCCTTCTGCCTTTGCTCGTATGACTGCATTCTATCCTTTTGACCATCTTTGCAGCTTGCCTCTGGATCCTTTCCAGTTTCTCTACATCCTTTTTATACATTGGTGTCCAAAACTGGACACAGTGCTCCAGCTGAGACCTAACCTGTGCTGAGTAGAGCAGTACTATCATCTCCTATGATTTACGTACTATGCCTCTGTTAATGCAACCCAGAAGTGCTTTTTTTTTTTGCCACAGCACCGCATTACTGACACATGTTGAGAATACACCACAAGTCCCAGATCTGCCTCAGCAGTGCTGCTGCGAAGCCAGTTATCCCCCATTCTGTATTTGTGCATTTGCTTTTCTTCCCTAAGTGTAGCACCTTACACTTGTCTTTGTTTAATTTCATTTTGTTGTCTATAGCCTAGTTCTCCAATTTATCAAGATCACTTTGAATTTTAGCTCTATCCTCTGAAGTGTTGGCAACCCCTTCTTCCCCTTGCCCCAAGCTTTGTGTCATCTGCAAATCTGATCAGTATGCTCTCTATTCCTACATCCAGGTCATTAATAAAGATGTTGAACAACACCGGAACCAGAACAGATCCCTGTGGAACACCACTCGAGACCTCCCTCCAATCTGGCATCATTCCATTAATAGTTACTCTTTGTTTGTGGTTGTTTAACCAATTCGGTATCCACTTAATGCTATTTCCATTGAACCCACATTTCTCCATCTTACTTATCAGAATGTCAAGTGGGACTGTATCAAAAGCCTGGCTGAAGTCCAGCTATATCATGTCCACTGCATTCCTCCATCCACCAAACCAGTTACCCTGTCAAAGGAGGAAATCAAGCTGGTTTGGATGATTTGTTCTTAGTAAATCCATGCTGGCTGGTAGTGATTACCCTTTCATCGTCCAGATATTTGCAAACTGAATGTTTTATACATTGCTCTAGCAGCTTCCCTGGTACTGAGGTCAGGCTGAGGGGTCTATAGTTCCCTGGCTCATCCTTTCCCCACTTTTAAAAGACTTGAATTCATTCAATTAGTCAGAAGATCTCTGACGTGTCTTTTTACTTATTCTGATCTGCATCCCTTCTCCTCTATTTTCTATGGTAACTGTGCTAGTTGTCCGGTCACATGTTATTTTTTGTGAGAAGGCTGAAGCAAAGTAGGCAGTGAACAGCTCTGCCTCCCTATCATCTTCCGTTACCAGCTCACCTTCTCCATCGAGCAGCAGACCCTCACCATCCCTGATCTTTCTTTTCTGTCATATTTGACATCAGCTTCCTCCAGGACACAACCGACTTCCTCCACAAACTCCGCAACATTAACTGCCTCCCTCACTACCATGGATGTCACTTCCCTATACACCAACATCCCACAATGACCACATAGCTGCCTGCCTCAAATATTTACAAGACAATGGACAACCCTCAGAGATCCACCCCAAACACATCGCAAAACTCATCCATTTCATCCTCGCCCAGAACAATTTTACATTCAACAGCAAACACTTTGTCCAAACTGTGGGAGCAGCCACGGGTGCTAGGACGGCTCCCCATTATGCTAATCTCTTCATTGGCCACCTTGAAGAAGCATTGCTAGAGAAATGCACCACAAAACCAATGATACCTGAGACAGACGACTTAAACTCCCTCATCGATTTCCACAACTTCAACAACCACCACCTGTTCATTAAACGCTCTCTGGAACACTCCCACACTAGCATCAATTTCCTGGACACCATGATCAGCTTCGACAATTGAACCTGACAGACAACTATATACAAGCAATCCATGGATCACCACACCTACCTTCAGAGATCCAGTAACCACCACAAACACACCAGGAAATCTGTTGTCTACAGCCAGGCACTCAGATACCACAGAATATGCTCCAAGGAGAAAGTACGGAATGTACGCCTTAATACACTCAAAACTGCCTTCACCAAACAAGGACACACCACCAGAGATAAAGATCACATCCTGGAACAGGCCATCCAAATACCCTGAGAGAACCTGCTTCAATACAAAACCACACACCCCTACTTGTTACCTACCACCCTGCACTGGAACCCATACAGGGTATCAAACAACTACAACCCATACTTGATGGGGACCCCATCCTCAAATAAATCTTTCCTGAACCCCCTCTTCTAGTCTTCAAACAACCCTTCAACTCTCCAAGCTCATCATCAGTAGCAAGCTCCCCACAGACCAGGACACACCAACTCAAAGCGGCACCAGACCCTGCCAGAGCAACAGATGCAAAACCTGCAGACATACCTCTAAAGCAGGGGTCGGCAACCTTTCAGAAGTGGGGTGCCGAGTCTTCATTTATTCACTGTAATTTAAGGTTTTGCGTGCCAGTCATACATTTTACATTTACAGGGGCCAGCGGACAGAACCCCAGACTGGCAGCGAGCTGAGCCGCTCAGCCTGCTGCCGACCCGGGGTTCTGTCCGCCGGCCCCTGCCAGCTGGGGTTCCGGCTGCTGGCCCCGCTCAGCCCTCTGCCGGCCTGGGGTTCCATCCATCCAGGTCAGCAGCGGGCTGAGTGGGGCCGGCGGCCGGGACCCCGACTGGTAAGGGGCTTATGACCGGAACCCCAGACCAGCAGCAGGCTGAGTGGGGCTGGCGGTCGGGTCCCCGGCTGGCAGGGGGCCGGTGGACAGAACCCCAGACTGGCAGTAAGCTGAGTGGGGCTGACAGCCGGTACCCCAGGCCAGCAGCAGAGCTCCCCAGGCTGGCAGCAGAGTGCCACTGAAAATCAGCTCGTGTGCCGCCTTTGGCACGTGTGCCATAGGTTGCTGACCCCTGCTCTACTGCTACAATGATCTACACGCCGCCCCCCGCCCACACCCCTTTCAAGATCCATGGATCCTACACATGCCTATCACAACATGTGGTGTACCTCATCCGGGGCGCTAAATGTCCCAATAGCAACTATGGGGGTGAAACCAGAAAGTCACTATAGTCTCAAATGAATGAACGAACGAACATATAAAAACGATAAAAGACAAAACACCACGTCTTGTGGGTGAACAGTTTTCAGAAAGCAATCATTCTGTTTGACCTATCAGTCCTCATCCTGAAAGGAAACTTGCACAACACTTTCAAAAGATGAGCTTGGAAATTTAAATTCATAACTTTGCTAGACACTAAAAACCATGGGCTGAACAGACACACTGGATTTATGTCTTATTACAACAATCTGTAACCCACTAACAATTCCCCCTCCCCCTTCCTTTCCTCCCTGTCACTGGAGGGGTGTTAATGGGCCACTTCACCTTGAATGGTCCCTTGAAATATGTGTTAACAACTTATGCTAAACAATCTGTTCCATCTCGAATTTAGCTGTGACATTAGTAAGGCCAGGTCGACTCTACCAACCTATATCGGTATAACTACATTGCCCCGGGGTGTGATAAATCCATCCCCCTGAGCGAAGTCTTTATACCAGCCTAGCCCCGTGGGTAGACAGCACTATGTCAATGGGAGAGCTTCACTCCTTAACATAGCTAGTGCCTCTTGGGGAGGTGGATTAATTATGCTGACAGGAGAATCTCTCCCGTCCGTCGAGGGGTGTTTTCACTACTGTGCTCCAGCAGAGCAGCTGCACCACTGTAGAGCTGTATGTGAAGACAAGTTCTAAGTTTCCCAGACCTGAAGACGAGCTCTGTATAGCTCGAAAGCGTGTCTCTCTCAGCAACAGAAGTTGGGCCAATAAAAGATATTACCTGACCCACCTGTCTCTTCTAATATCCTGAGACTGACACATCTACAACAATACATACAGGGAATGATAACAAAGCAGATTAGAGCGTTTTTCTCCACCTCACAATGCATGGATCATATGGATGCTGTCTGCTTCATAGTTCGTAGTCTGCTTCCCACACTGCTTGACATTTTCAATCAATATATGTCTGACTCAGTGTGGTCCATTTTTGGGAAGAATATAAAAGACAACATACAAATCCTAACCACTTTTTCAGATGGACAGATACCCCGTACTAGAGGCCACTAAAGAGTCAGATACACCGTGTGCTAAAGATGAGCAGGGTTTCCCTTTTCATTTTACATTCAATAATTCTGCTCTGTTGGCCAGTAACACTGGAACACAGAAGAGCAGTTGTCATTCTGATGCAGTGTTCTGGAAAATGGGAACTATGAGCCTCAAGATGCTTTTTCAGCCTTTATTTAAATTAGAAACTGAAAGTTTCACATTAATGCAGGAAGTTCTCAGAGAACGGCAGGAACTGGAGACAGCCGTGGAAGGGCGCCAGCCACACATTAGAACTGGATTGATGACGCTGGAAGAATTAAGGCAGACCCTGGAAGCTCTGGAACAGCATAAGGGTGATATGGAGGCCAAGAAAGACTTTGAATATGAGGTAGAAAAAGCAGTGCCAGTGAGAGAGGACATCTCTGGTGCAGGTTACTACATAACAAACTGCCATGTGTGTCACTACACACGTCACTGTCCCTGTCCAGTTTCTGTGGTGTGGTGTGTGGTTGCTGGTGAGTATTTATTTCAGGTTGGGGGGCTGTCTGTAAGCAAGGACTGGTCTGCCTCCCAAGGTCTGTGAGAGTGGGGGATCATTTTCCAGGATTGGTTGTAGATCGTTGATGATGTGCTGGAGAGGTTTTAGCTGGGGGCTGTACGTGATGGCCAGTGGTGTTCTGTTATTTTTCTTGTTGGGCCCATCCTGTAGTAGGTGACTTCTGGGTACCCGTCTTGCTCTGTCAATCTGATTCCTCACTTCCCCAGGTGGGTATTGTAGTTTTAAGAATGCTTGATAAAGATCTTGTAGGTATTTGTCTCTGTTTGAGGGATTGGAGCAAATTCAGTTGTATCTTAGGGCTTGGCTGTAGACAATGGATTGTGTGATGTGTCTTGGATGGAAGCTGGAGGCATGTAGGTAAGTATAGCGGTCAGTACGTTTCCGGTATAGGGAAATACTCACCAGCAACTACACACCGCACCACAGAAATACTACACACCACACTCAAATACGCACCAGCAACTACATACCTCACCTCAGAAACACTAACCCAGGAACCAATCCCTGTAACAAACTCCATTGCCTACTCTGTCCCCATATCTACTCTGGCGACACCATCAGAGGACCCAACCACATCAGCCACACCATCAGGGGCTCATTCACCTGCACATCTACCAATGTGATATATGCCATCATGTGCCAGCAATTCCCCTCTCCCATGTACATTGGCCAAACCGGACAGTCTCTATGTAAAAGAATAAATGGACACAAATCAGACATCAGGAATGGTAACATACAAAAGCCAGTAGGAGAACACTTCAATCTCCTTGGGCATTCTATAACAGATTTAAAAGTAACCATCCTTCAACAAAAAAACTTCAAACTTCAAAAACTTCAAAAACAGACTTCAAAGAGAAACTGCAGAGCTACAGGCGTTTCAGCAGCTTTGCCAGGAGTATGCTGTCATGGAAGAAATATACTGTGTATATAAGAGCTAACCACAGTCTCTGCTTGGACTTTTCACATAGGCCTGAATTCCACAGCTCGGTCGGAGGGCTAGCTAACAGAGAACAATACATGGCTAAGAGAAAGCTGAGGTAAACAGACAACCTTGTGTGTTTCAAGTCGATGAGCGGAGTCAGCATGACTCCAGATGGTGAGCTGTAACAGGGTGTCCTTATCGCAAGTTATAGACACACGAAGCGCTGGGAAGAGCCTCAAAGTTAACTCCCTAATGCAGGGAGGAGATAGTGGTACAATACCCCTCAGATTCCAGACAGAGTTCGGGGAGAGGCCTAATATGATTGACATGAGTTATGACACCCTCCCCATACAGATGTATGCCATTCCTATCCCACAGAAGTGCAAGTGTAAAAGTATAAACAATTGTTATTATTAAGTACTAATTACTGCTTTTTCACTTTAAATCTCCAGGAATGTACCTGTTGGTCAACCGGGAGAGCTGCTACCTCATTCCCCATGATCCCCAAATTAGGATTTAACCTATACACTTTAATAGACATAGACTCCCTCCCCATTGCTTCTTTCCAGCCATGGCACCCTATATAACCTATTGTAATCAATTGTTCTGCAGTGTCTCTGAGCCTAATAAGCAAAGTGACACTCCGCCAGCACTGTGCGTAATAAACTCCTGTGCTTGACTCTACACGGTGTGGATTACTGTCCTTCAGATGGGGGCTCGTCCGGGATGCAAGCTTGTGAACTGAGTGGGAGCTGAGACTGACATCCAAAGAGAGGTGAGTATGTTTAATTTACCACCTCATTAGGCTAGGGATAGAAGTCTCTCATCCCCTTCAGACACATCTTGTTCCCACTTTTTAAAATTTAATGAGAAGGAACCTAGACACATGTAGTCCAAGCATAGGGGTTAAATAAGGGTACCAATTGGGAGGGGAGGCAAGTACAAGAAGGTTATGTACTGTTTAAACTAAGGGGTGTGTTACGGAGGACTTGGACAAACCACCAGCAAGCGATTGGCCGTGAGTTAAGCCCAGAACTGGCTGGGTACGCGAGCGGTAGGCAGTGCGAACTGGTGGTCTCACTTCCTCATTGCACATAACATTGCAAGTCCTGACGGAGCCCCCCCACNGCATTCTATAACAGATTTAAAAGTAACCATCCTTCAACAAAAAAACTTCAAACTTCAAAAACTTCAAAAACAGACTTCAAAGAGAAACTGCAGAGCTACAGGCGTTTCAGCAGCTTTGCCAGGAGTATGCTGTCATGGAAGAAATATACTGTGTATATAAGAGCTAACCACAGTCTCTGCTTGGACTTTTCACATAGGCCTGAATTCCACAGCTCGGTCGGAGGGCTAGCTAACAGAGAACAATACATGGCTAAGAGAAAGCTGAGGTAAACAGACAACCTTGTGTGTTTCAAGTCGATGAGCGGAGTCAGCATGACTCCAGATGGTGAGCTGTAACAGGGTGTCCTTATCGCAAGTTATAGACACACGAAGCGCTGGGAAGAGCCTCAAAGTTAACTCCCTAATGCAGGGAGGAGATAGTGGTACAATACCCCTCAGATTCCAGACAGAGTTCGGGGAGAGGCCTAATATGATTGACATGAGTTATGACACCCTCCCCATACAGATGTATGCCATTCCTATCCCACAGAAGTGCAAGTGTAAAAGTATAAACAATTGTTATTATTAAGTACTAATTACTGCTTTTTCACTTTAAATCTCCAGGAATGTACCTGTTGGTCAACCGGGAGAGCTGCTACCTCATTCCCCATGATCCCCAAATTAGGATTTAACCTATACACTTTAATAGACATAGACTCCCTCCCCATTGCTTCTTTCCAGCCATGGCACCCTATATAACCTATTGTAATCAATTGTTCTGCAGTGTCTCTGAGCCTAATAAGCAAAGTGACACTCCGCCAGCACTGTGCGTAATAAACTCCTGTGCTTGACTCTACACGGTGTGGATTACTGTCCTTCAGATGGGGGCTCGTCCGGGATGCAAGCTTGTGAACTGAGTGGGAGCTGAGACTGACATCCAAAGAGAGGTGAGTATGTTTAATTTACCACCTCATTAGGCTAGGGATAGAAGTCTCTCATCCCCTTCAGACACATCTTGTTCCCACTTTTTAAAATTTAATGAGAAGGAACCTAGACACATGTAGTCCAAGCATAGGGGTTAAATAAGGGTACCAATTGGGAGGGGAGGCAAGTACAAGAAGGTTATGTACTGTTTAAACTAAGGGGTGTGTTACGGAGGACTTGGACAAACCACCAGCAAGCGATTGGCCGTGAGTTAAGCCCAGAACTGGCTGGGTACGCGAGCGGTAGGCAGTGCGAACTGGTGGTCTCACTTCCTCATTGCACATAACATTGCAAGTCCTGACGGAGCCCCCCCACCAGGCTGTGACGTATATACCCTCGTATGGTCTGAGTCTCCAAACAGGGCCAGCAATTGCGTGTAACTTAAAGAGGGGGGAGAGGTACATCCCCATCAAGGCTGACAGCCGTGGGAACTGAGATCACGGTATTTAAGGGGGGAGACGTACATTCCCAATAAGGTCAGCAGCCAGGGTGATTAAAACCCTTGGCATCAAAGGGGGAGGCGAAAGTCAGCCCTCGGGAATATTTAGAGTATAAACACATAAAAACTCGGCAGGCAGCAGTTAAACAAGCAAACAGCCGGACCAGAAGAGGAATTGGTTAAATGGTGGAATGCCCAGAAAGGAGACAGACAAAGCAGTAATAGTTATATTGGATATACTCAACATAAAAGAAAAAGAAAATACGACTTTAAAAGCTAAGAATAAGGCACTAAGAGATAAAAGCCTGTGTCCATGAAAAGGGGCGGTTCAGCGAGGAAAGCAGGATCGGGCCCAGACAAGCAGGCAGGCAACAGATAAAAAATTGAAAAACAGGGTGGAAGCCCTGAGGCATAGTGGCAGGAGTAAAAACAAAAACAAAAAAACTGGTACCCGATAAAGAGCAACCCAAAATACCATGGATTTGTTGTTGAAACAAAAATTGTGTTTTGTGTTTTATGTTTTGTCTTGTGGTGTTTGTCTTGTTGCTAACATTGTGTATTAAAAACTACTGCATTAGGGGGGAAAAACAACAGTAAGTCCAGGAATGGGGAATTCCAAATGGGGAATTCCGATCCCTGGAACAATACTGGGTCCTTTTCCAAAGGAATGTCTGTAAATAATCCAGGCAAAGAGCCAATCTGATTGAAATAATTTGACTATGGACAATTTAGTCAAATTCGCTAAAAGAACATAAGGGGTTTCTATTGGAACTTAACTGCCCCCAAATGTAATCTATGAACAGCTGTGTAAAATTTATATATTAAGTAAATATGTAAGGTCTTAAGGACCTAAATCAACACTCCTGGTTTAAAAAACTTTGTTTTGTAGGTTTAATATAAATTGGGTTTTTGTTTTGTTTTAAAATAATACCACTAAAATCCATTTAAATCTTTCATTCAAAGTTGCAAAACTAAAAAACACTTTTGCCAGATACAGGTAATTAGGCTTTGGTATTTAGAATTTAACCCCTAAGGTACCTCAATGCTTTATAACATTCAATATATTTTTAAAAACCAAAGTCAAGGCTGCAGCAGGGCTTTCACCCCCCCCCCCCCCCCAAAATGGTGCCCCTCTAAAGCAACAGCAGGGGTAAGGTGCACAAAACGGGGGGGCGGGGGGGAAGTAATGTTAAAAACACAGAGCCTTAAGATGGCTCTGTGTAATCAGACTGTTATGTTAATAAGGGTACATAAAAACTCTAAGCACAAAAGAAACAGTTACACCTTGTGTAAAAATTAATATGGTTAATATAATGTTATAAAAATTAAACTATGAAAAAGATGTGCATTTTCCCCAGCACACGTGCAGTGCATTTTTTTTTTTTTTACCCCTTCTACAATATACAAACAAAACATGCTACTTAATTAAAATCCTATTAGGACTCCAAAAGGAGCCACACTAGGTTGTGTTTTCTTTTACAAATCGTTGTGTGTTTTGGAAGCAGGAGTTAGAAGTTAAAAGTAATCAAAACTCTGGTGAAAGTTGATTGTGTCCCTTTTAAGACAGACTCTCTGAGCTGCTAATGGTTTTTAATCCAAAAGCAAGCCAGAAAGCATCTGTGTTAATGCAAATTACCTAACTAATAGAAAAAGGAGAAAACTGCCCATAAATGGCAGCACAAATGAGCTGCAAATAAAACACATACCTGGTCTACTAGATAAAAAGAAAAACTGAGGTACGTCACCTCATGAATTTAATAACTGAACAGTAAGATAATTTCCCCTAAACCCTTAAAAGGTAAAAGCCATTAAAACCTGGCCTGCCTATAAAAAACACAGGAAAGTATGGGGGTAATTCCTTGGTTTTGCCTGAAATCAGCAAAAATATTCGTAAAAGGAAGGGATATTTTAAGCAATAATCTGCCACCACAAAAAGAGTAGAAACATGTTGTTTTGGTCTTTCAGAAAAAAAAAAAAATTAATAAGCATTTTAATGGTATTTACAAAAACCAATGTTGCAGAAGGGTAAAGGTCAAGAAATGCCAGTCTGTTAACAGAAAAACATCCTCAGGTAGCGAAAACCATATGAAAAGGAATTAGTTTTAAGGCAAGAATCAAAATAGTCTCATTCACAAGCAGGCAATTCGAGAGTTAAAAAGACCACGGACCGTTAAGGAAGACCGGAAAGTGCTGGGACTCCTTAATTACTGTAGGACATATATACCTGTGGCCTCTCTTTATGAATAACATCAAGATCTGCTGAATCACTCACTGCTAGTGCAGCTAATATCGGAGCTCTGAGAACAGCAGCCCAGCAGCCTTAACAACTCCGCAGCACTAGTAGGACTCCGGTGGGGGTCAAGAGGGGTCAACCGGCGCTCCACTCGGGCAGCGGTCGTGAGGCAGTCAGGGAAATTTAGCCTGCGCTTCCCTCAGGCGCAGGGCCGGCTCTACCTTTTTTGCCGCCCCAAACAAAAAGAAAAAAAAGCCGACCTGCAAAACTCCCTCCTCCTGAATAGCTGGAATGCCGCCCCTTAGAATGTGCCGCCCCAGGCACCTGCTTCCTTGGCTGGTGCCTGGAGCCGGCCCTGCTCAGGTGGGAGTCGAAATGCAGTTGGGGGGTGGCAAGCGCTCCCCTCAGGTGGCGGCCAAGAGACAGTTGCCCGCGTTTCCCTCGGGCGGGGGCAACAGGCAGTCGGGGGGGGGGGGAGGGGATTGACCCGTGCTCCCCTCAGGTAATTGTCGAGAGGCAGCTGGCCCACGTTTCCCTCAGTCTGAGCTGTCCTTCTCTCATTCTGACTGGTTTAGGCAGCCCTCCATCCCCCAGGTTCTCCCTATCACAAGGCTCCACACCCTGGGTGAGGTGAGCACCCTGCAGCCTTCCCCATCTGTCATCTGCCCAGCAACAAGCTTAGCTCCTCTTTTCATCAGACCCATTAACATTGGTAACAGGAAAAACAAGTCAGAGTCCTCGCACACCTAGAACCAAGTGCTCTGAGGCCTCAATGCACGGTGTGCACCTGACACACGATGCCTAGTGTGGACATACTGCACTGATACAACTTGCACCAGTTGAGTCACACCAGTGCAAGTTGCAATGGTGCCATTTTTTAGTGTAGACACAGTAAGTGCATCTCCAACAGTGGGGTGTGTATGAGGAATCGGGACCTGCCGGCTGCCGCAGAGCCAGTCTCTAGGCCAGTGGTCCCCAACCTTTTTTGTCCGTCGGGCGCCAAAAAAGAAAAAAAAAAAACCGACAAAAAAACCCGAGCACTGCCGTGCCGGCGGAGCAAAAAAAAAAAACAACGGAGGGCTCCGCGGGCGCACTTACACCCCCCGGCGGGCGCAATGGCGCCCGCGGGCACCGCGTTGGGGACCCCTGCTCTAAGCAATCGAGCACAGCTGGGCTGCAGTAGGCTGCCAGATGGGATACACCACCTGATTGCCCAGCAGCAGTTCAAAGCATTTTCCCACAGCTTTGATCGCTCCTGCTTCTTCCCAGCCCTGTTCCTGTCCTACATCCCTCCACATAACCCAACCGGACCCTTGGCTCAATTCCTGGCTGCTGCCTCTGACCACTAGGCACCACCACCCGCATCCTGGTCACTGGCAGTTTGAGCAGCTCCCTGTCAATGAGTGGGCCACGGGTGGTGTTGTCTAGTGGTCAGTCCGATACCAGGGGCTAGCATCAGCACTGGGTTACCTGGAGTGAAGTGAGGTGGGATAAAGCTGGGAACAAGCAGGAGCTGTCCACTACTATGGGCCAGCTGCGCTCGTTAGGTTCTCAGGAGACTGGCTCTCCTGCAGGCCCTGATTCCTGCCTGTGTGAACATCTCTGCAGCGGTGGTAGCAATGATGTGTGAGGATAGGGGGTGTGTGTAATGAGTCGCTAGGTGTGTGCCACTCAGAGCTGTGGATTTACCCCTGACCAATGTAGTTAAATCGACCTAATTTTCTAGTGTAGACCAGGCATCAGTTCTAGTAGCAGTTTGGCAGGCAGAATCCATTGTCTTCTGCAACACTCATAATGTTACAAAAGAGCAAGTGACAACTAGTGAGATGAGCAGAACAAACCTTTGAATTTAAACCCAATGATCGTTAAGGCACCAGAGCTATAACTCTAGAGATGCCCACTCCCCTAGAGATAGCAAAAAGCTACAACAAACCCTTTTATTTTTTCCATCCCCTCTCTAGACCCAACGCTGTCCAAGGGAAGGGAGAGCCATTTTGAGAGAACAAAAATCTTCATCCTCCCAGCTCTGTCAGCTCTGAAGACAAACAGATGGAAAGTGAACGAGAGCCAAGTAGGAATACCCAAAAAATTCCATAACAACCTTGTGTTCATCAACAACATCTGCGGTGATTTCCCAGAAAAGACTCAACCATACCATATGGATGGGGAAGTTTTGTTCTAATGAGCTGGCACAAGGATAAGGGTGGTAACTAACCACATCTGGCCTGTGATGTGTAACTTGTTTGTATCAATGGATAAAAGGAGACGTGATAAGAAGGGCATCTTTGTACTTGTCTAGGGGACAGTATCCTGGTATGTGGATTGAACTGGTACCTTGTTGCGGGCGCACGGGTCAGTGTACCTGTAGCTCCTATTAGCACTAGTACCGTGTTTTGTGGTCAATAAACCAGGCCAAGTGCCTTCGCCACCAAACTGTAGCCTGTAGGATTAACCTGCTTGCTTGCATATATATATCTTTTCTTATAGTTTAAGTATTTGGTTTATTGTAATAGGTTTATATTGAAGTGTGTTTGGCTGTAATGCAAGGGACCTACAGCCCATATCCTGTATGTTAAACTAAGGCACAGTTAGCCTATCTATATTAAGACCTTTTACCTAGATAAGTACCCACGCATATGTCTAAGACCTTTTATCTAGACAGATAGATAATGGAAGAATGGTATAGGGGGTTTCCAAGCTTGTTCCCACAGATGTAACAGGTACACCACACGGAAAAAACGGAAATGACTAAAAAGAACAAAAATAACATATATGCGTATCAAGTATCAGAGGGGTAGCCATGTTAGTCTGGATCTGTAAAAAGCAACAGAGAGTCCAGTGGCACCTTTAAGACTAACANCCACAGGACTCTCTGTTCCTGATATGTGCATATGTACATATCATCAATACGCACAAACGTACTAGCCTATGGAGTAAGCNGGCATAAGCTTTCGTGGGTGAATACTCACTTCGTCAGACGCATGTGACATGCGTCTGACGAAGTGGGTATTCACCCACGAAAGCTTATGCTCCAATACACCTGTTAGTCTTAAAGGTGCCACAGGACTCTCTGTTGCTGATCTGTGCATATGTACATATCATCAATACGCACAAACGTACTAGCCTATGGAGTAAGCGTACCCTAACATTTTGTGGGTGAGGAATGAAATTTGGGCATAGGAGGAAGGATTTCCGGCACTTGTGCCCTATAAAAGAGGTGACCCACCTCGCTAGAGTACCCTATTTTTTTCTTCTTCTATTCTATCTATTCTATCTATCTACAATGACTACTAACTATTACTAGGCGGTACTCGTTTTTCTTAACTTTCTAAGTTCCAAGGGGACTAAGCTAAGCTTGGTTTCCCTAAGCTTTTATTCTAAGTTTGTTTATTAGGTTTTAAGTTTAAGTTTAAGTTAGTCAAGTAAACTCTAAGTTAGCTTTGATAACTCATAGCATTAGCTTCTTCTAAGCTACTGCCTCTGACCACCCACATCCTGGTCACTGGCAGTTTGAGCAGCTCACTGTCAATGAGTGGGCCATGGGTGGTTGTGTCTAGTGGTCAGTCCGATACCAGGGGCTAGCATCAGCACTGGGTTACCTGGAGTGAAGTGAGGTGGGATAAAGCTGGGAACACACAGGAGCTGTCCACTACTATGGGCCAGCTGTGCTCGTTAGGTTGTCAGGAGACTGTCTCTCCTGCAGGCCCTGATTCCTGCCTGTGTGAACACCTCTGCAGCGGTGGTAGCAATGACAGGAAGACCAAAGACAGGGTAGGCCCACTGCTCAGTGAAGAGGGAGAAACAGTAACAGGAAACTTGGAAATGGCAGAGATGCTTAATGACTTCTTTGTTTTGGTCTTCACCGAGAAGTCCGAAGGAATGCCTAACATAGTGAATGCTAATGGGAAGGGGGTAGGTTTAGCAGATAAAATAAAAAAAGAACAAGTTAAAAATCACTTAGAAAAGTTAGATGCCTGCAAGTCACCAGGGCCTGATGAAATGCATCCTAGAATACTCAAGGAGCTAATAGAGGAGGTATCTGAGCCTCTAGCTATTATCTTTGGAAAATCATGGGAGACGGGAGAGATTCCAGAAGACTGGAAAAGGGCAAATATAGTGCCCATCTATAAAAAGGGAAATAAAAACAACCCAGGAAACTACAGACCAGTTAGTTTAACTTCTGTGCCAGGGAAGATAATGGAGCAAGTAATTAAGGAAATCATCTGCAAACACTTGGAAGGTGGTAAGGTGATAGGGAATAGCCAGCATGGATTTGTAAAGAACAAATCGTGTCAAACCAATCTGATAGCTTTCTTTGATAGGATAACGAGTCTTGTGGATAAGGGAGAAGCTGTGGATGTGGTATACCTAGACTTTAGTAAGGCATTTGATACGGTCTCGCATGATATTCTTATCGATAAACTAGGCAAATACAATTTAGATGGGGCTACTATAAGGTGGGTGCATAACTGGCTGGATAACCGTACTCAGAGAGTTGTTATTAATGGTTCCCAATCCTGCTGGAAAGGCATAACAAGTGGGGTTCCGCAGGGGTCTGTTTTGGGACCGGCTCTGTTCAATATCTTCATTAACGACTTAGATATTGGCATAGAAAGTACGCTTATTAAGTTTGCAGATGATACCAAACTGGGAGGGATTGCAACTGCTTTGGAGGACAGGGTCATAATTCAAAATGATCTGGACAAATTGGAGAAATGGTCTGAGGTAAACAGGATGAAGTTTAACAAAGACAAATGCAAAGTGCTCCACTTAGGAAGGAACAATCAGTTTCACACATACAGAATGGGAAGAGACTGTCTAGGAAGGAGTACGGCAGAAAGGGATCTAGGGGTTATAGTGGACCACAAGCTAAATATGAGTCAACAGTGTGATGCTGTTGCAAAAAAAGCAAACATGATTCTGGGATGTATTAACAGGTGTGTTGTGAGCAAGACACGAGAAGTCATTCTTCCGCTCTACTCTGCGCTGGTTAGGCCTCAACTGGAGTATTGTGTCCAGTTCTGGGCACCGCATTTCAAGAAAGATGTGGAGAAATTGGAGAGGGTCCAGAGAAGAGCAACAAGAATGATTAAAGGTCTTGAGAACATGACCTATGAAGGAAGGCTGAAAGAATTGGGTTTGTTTAGTTTGGAAAAGAGAAGACTGAGAGGGGACATGATAGCAGTTTTCAGGTATCTAAAAGGGTGTCATAAGGAGGAGGGAGAAAACTTGTTCACCTTAGCCTCTAAGGATAGAACAAGAAGCAATGGGCTTAAACTGCAGCAAGGGAGGTTTAGGTTGGACATTAGGAAAAAGTTCCTAACTGTCAGGGTGGTTAAACACTGGAATAAATTGCCTAGGGAGGTTGTGGAATCTCCATCTCTGGAGATATTTAAGAGTAGGTTAGATAAATGTCTATCAGGGATGGTCTAGACAGTATTTGGTCCTGCCATGAGGGCAGGGGACTGGACTCGATGACCTCTCGAGGTCCCTTCCAGTCCTAGAATCTATGAATCTATGATGGGTGAGGATAGGGTGTGTGTGTAATGAGTTGCTGGGTGTGTGCCAGGGTTATCAAAGCCTAAACTCTTGAATGCAGATGAAGCAAAAGAGAAGTGAGGGGCTTCGGAATCTGTTCGTTTGTTTTCATACTTAAACAAAAATCCTCTCTCCCCACTATAACCAAAGACACAGGCTGCACTCTCGACAAAGAATTCTGTTAAGCTGCACGTTTGTTGGAGATATTTATAACTTGTTCTGGAAAAACATTCTAAGTACGCAGGAGCAGCAGGTTTGTATAATTTTTGGTGGTGCTTCTGCCCCCACCACACCTGCCTAAAGCTCTGGGATGGAGTTTAGGTGTGGGAGCGGGTGTGGGGTGCAGGCTCTGGGATGGAGTTTGGGTGCTGGTGTGGGCTCTCAGCTCGGACAGAGGGTTGGGGTGCAGGAGGGAGTGCGGGAGGGGCTTTGAGTACTGGGTGCGGGCTCTGGGCTGGGACAGAGGGTTGGGGTGTGGAGCATGGTGCTGGGCCGGGGATGAGGAGTTTAGGGTGCAGCAGGCAGGCTGCCCCAGGGCTGGGGCAGGAGGCCAGAGAGGAGGACTCCCCAAGGCCCTCTCCCCACTGGCAGCAGTGAGCTGGGGGGGGGGGGCACTCTCCCTGGCCCAACACACCCAAGCCCCCCCAGGCTGCTGCTCAGGATAAGCCCCTCCCCCTCAGCGTCTACTCAGAGTCGCCTGCGGGGGGTGAGGCTGCCATGGCGCAGCAGCAGCTGCCTCAGCCTGCCCCCGGCGCTGTTCCCTTGTAGCCGGCAGCGGCCGGCAAGGGAGCTCGGTGTGGCGCTTCAGGGGGCAGCCACCCACTGCCCAGGGCAGGCAGGGACTCTCGGGGGCGGCAGGCGGGGCCGGGGGACACGCGGGGGAGGGGGCGCGCGTGGGTAGCAGGTGGAGCCAGGGGAGAGATCCGGCCCCGAACATTGGTGGAGCCGGGCCCCCGGGCCCTGAATTTGCTGGAGCCCGGGCACCATGGGCCCATACAACTCACCATCCCTGTAAGTATGTTGCTAGCATAGCCCAGAGTTCAAATGCAGTTCTGTGAAAAGAGGAGGAGGGGAATATCTTGGCTTAGGAAATGGATTGAAAATACCTGTTAGCAAATTGTTCATTCTAAAAGGCCTAAGAAAGATGGAGAGGGCCAACATTTTACGAGCCCCAGCAAAAACCTACACATGGGAGAGCGGATTTAATAAGCTCCAGAGAGGAGATGGGTTTATCTGAGGCAGGGAAATAATTCCCACAAAAACACATCCCCTTCAGTGCCACCCTGAGAGATGCTTCAAGCCTAAAAAAACAGAGAGAAGATGGGAAACGGGAACAGTAGGTGGGTGAAAAAGGAGCTCCTTGCCCGATGCAGTGGTAAATGAGCAAGTGTTGATTATTAGTCAGATTCGGGTTAGAATTATGGCTCTTTCCTCCAGCAGGTAGTTCTTGGTCTATCTGAGATCTGGCTAGAAAAATGGATCACAGACAAAGTCCAGTTGTCAGATGAAGTTTCCTCTTCTCTCCAGCAGAGATAGTGTCCCTAGAATGGACTATGATACTTTGTTAAATTCTAAGGAACACCATGGCTTGAGGTTCTTCAGACTTAACATCTATAACCTGTTAGATAGGGTGGAGATTAAGAAAAGCGGATAGACAACAAAACACGGGTGACAAAAATCTCATCTCCATCCCTCACACCTTTGGATTTTATATATGTACAGTTCAGAGAAATTATCCAGACTGTCCATAGGGAGCCTTCTAGAGTTTACCAGTTACCTTGTAACCCAAATAATCCTCATTTATAAACAAAGCAATCTTGAGCAACACATTCTACTTTCAACGGTCTCAGAACATAACAAGAGTTAATTTCCAGACAAGGTTCCCAGAATGCATTGGGTTTTCCTTAGCATCATTTTGGCTAAAATAGTTTAGCCTTTCCCAGTCTTACAAGGTGATAGGCCTTGAATCTGTGGCAGCCTCTCTCTTGGAAGAAGACCATGTTGGTTGTTCCTAGTGTCGTGACACCAATTTCCTGGCCTTACCCCTGTATCTCGAGTGCCCACCAACAGGCCCAGCCACTGTACTTGCCTCATACCCACAGGAAAAGAGAACAAAGGAGGCAGGAATGTGGCCCATAAAGAAGAGAATAAGCTTCAAACGCAAGATCGCTGTGGGTCTTTATAGCCTCAGATACTCTCACGTCACTGTGTACCGAGCACACCTCTCCACCATGTACAGCAGACGTAAGTCAGGCTATGACAAGGCAATGCCCGGAGCTCAAAGTTCCTCCCAGAGGGTCACCTTGAGGGACAGGTGAAGCTGGGTACCAGAGAGCCCCTAGTACTTCAGGTCACCCACACACTCAGGCAGTGAGTAACCATGAACAGAGCTCCGCTTGCCAGATTGTCTCCTGGCTTCTCATTTTCTGAGAACTGATCTGAGAAAACAACTTTGGTAAACAAGGTGTTTTCCTGTAAAAGGAATTCACTGATCAAGCAACTCCTAAAGCCAATGGGTGTGACCCCATATAGAACGTTAAATAAAAACAGCTTCACTGTGTAAAATAGAATCCGAAACTGGATTATAAATGGATGAAACCATATAAAAGTTCAACTTTTCTGTGAAAGCCCCACTGCTCCGGTGGACAGCATACAGGCTGCAGGGACCAGCAGACTCTGAAGGAAGAATACACGTTGGGTCTCCAGGCTGAATTAGCAGCACCAAGGTACAGTGTTCTCTGTGGGTTTGAAACTTGTGTATAACATTTGAAAGAAGGACTTGTAATAGCAGTGACTGCATTGAAAATACTTATCAGTTGTTTGTTAATGGCAATTAGTATTTTTACAGCCCCAAAGTTCTGGGCACTTCACACTATGGGCAAGATTGTCAAAAGTGACTCGTGGGGCTGGGTGCCCGGCTTGACACAGCTCAGAGCAGCCTGACTCTCAGAATGTGCTGAGCACCCACCCCTGGAAATCAGGTCCCTTTAAGTGTCTCCAGTTGGGCACCTGAAAACTGAGGCACCCACAGTCACTAGCCACTTTTGAAAATCTTGGGCTACAAATAGAACATCATGGTCCCACCTCAGATAGATGCAGTCTGAGTTTAGAACGATGTGAGAAATACGGGTACCCAACCGTAGGGAGGGAGGGGGCACGGAAGGAGGAAGGTTACAGCCATAGGGTCAGTTGGTGACTCAGTAACAGACACCTGCACATCCTGGGGACTTAATCTGAACTTGTTATTATTTATCTTTTATCAGAATTGAGGCCTCACAGTGTTTACATGCTGCACAGACACATTAGGAGCACATATGTGCACACACACACACAGAGTCCCTGCCACAAGCAGCTTAGTCATATTTTTTTTTTTAAATTAAATAATAACCAGTGCTGTTCACTGACTCCTTGTGGGACTCCTGGAAGGAAACGTGAGGAGCAGGTGATGACTCGGTGAGTTAGATGGACAGGGCATTCCCAGAGTGGAGGGTATCACGGGAGCAGGCACGGAGCTGGTTTGGCAGAAGCAGATGAATGGGCACTGAGACTGGCAGTGCTGGTGCTGCAGAGGAGATGGCGGGTGACGTGATAAGGGACTAAGTCAGGGATGCAGACAGAGCTGGCGTTATGCAGGGCTGTGACGGTGAGGACAAGAAGTTTGAACCACATGCAGTGAAATAGG
The DNA here is from genome assembly GCA_003942145.1 of Platysternon megacephalum. Classification (NCBI taxonomy): domain Eukaryota; kingdom Metazoa; phylum Chordata; order Testudines; family Platysternidae; genus Platysternon; species Platysternon megacephalum. The sequence continues at coordinate 5,438,345 of QXTE01000112.1, read as the reverse complement.
GAAGAGCCAGTGGAGAGAACGAAAGAGGGAATCGTCTGGTCAGAATGACAGGCTGGGAAGATTATTTTAGTAGCAGCATTTTGTATTGAAGAGCTGTCATAGGCGCTGTCTTTCCTAGTTCCCAGCGGGGGCTGGACCCCCACTCGGCCCCAGGCTCCACACCCACTCCAGCCCTTCCCCAAGCCCCCCACCCCCTCCTCCACCTCTTCCCACCCCTGCTCCTCCCCCTCCCCCCAGCACCTCCTGCATGCCACGGAACAGCTGATTGCGGAAGGCGCTGGGAGGGAGTGGAAGGAGCCAATCACTGGGGCTGCTGGCGGGCAGGAGGTGCTGGGGGGGAAGGGAGAGGTGCTGACCCACTGGGCTGCCATTGGGTGCTGAGCACCCACTACTTTTCCCCTGTGGGTGCTCCAACCCTGGAGCACCCACGGAGTCGGCAGCTATGAGAGCAGTGGTGTGGGGATTGGGGAGGCCAGGGAGCGGGAGGTTGCAGTCAGAGATGATCGGGGAGGACAAGAGGTTTAGGTGTCAGGCTGGAGAGGAAAGGTTGGATCTTACAGACATTGTGGAGGCAGGAGCAGCAGGATTCGTACATGGTCTGGAGGTGAGATCCAGAGGAGCTGTCTGAGGAGAGGTGAAACGTAGGACTGGGCAGTGAGAGAACGCAGAGAGCCAGAGCCGCAGTGAGAGAGCGAGAGATGAAACCAAGGCAGCAGGAGACAGGGAGATGATGCATGTAACAGGCTGGACTCTGCTCAGTGGCTCTGATTTCCCGTCGCCCGGCACTTTGTGAAGTGAATTACACCAGTGCACACTGGGGTGTGAAGCACTTTCATTCCATTGGGCAGTGCTTTACAGCCACTTTGCATTGGGGTAAGTGACAAGGTGCAGGGCAATGGGGCTCAGGCCCACAGCACTTGGACTGGACGTGGTAACAGACCAGAAGTCAGTGAGGGGAACTGAGGAGGAGAGAATGCGCTTGGAGAGGAAGCAGAGGGAGGTGACTTTAGCAGCAGCATTTGTGACAGACTGGAGGGGAATGAGGTGAAAGCCGGGAAGCTGGAGATTTCGATACAGTAGTTAGGAGATGGACAAAGGACCAGGTTCAAAGGTGCCCTATAATGTACAGTCAGTGTCACTCGGATAAAACCTCCACCCCAGAGAGCCTCTAAGCCACCTCTCCAAGACCCCAGCACAGAGGGGTATCAGGGGTGTTCTGGGGTGCGCCAGGGGTTGGAGGAGACACGACAGGGGCATTCTCACATCTCTGCAATGGCCCAGAGGAACCACTGAAGCAGGGCACAAGATAGGGGACCCCTGAGGGTACGAGCCACCCCCCTGCACCAGCCGCAGTGCCAGTGCTGGGATGAATCTGGCCACGGGCTGTAGCTGACAGGGTGGCAAAGAGAGGGTTAATTTGTATTGATGTTATACAGGGAATAGTGACAATACAAAGCATGAGCCTGGATGTGAAGCATTCTGATACTGCAGTGATGTTTGGGGATCCCCCAGAGCAGTCAGGGGGTCTGTCACCACCTGCCCTGTGACCGTGGGGGCCTTAATGCTGTGTGGCTCTGGCTCGGAGCCCTGGCACCAGTAGCCAGCCCAGTAATACCAGGGTACAAGATATATCGGTAGGACAGTTGGGGAGTGGCACTAGATGTGAAAGAAAGCGTAGAATCAAATAAAGTAAAAATCGTAAATGAATCAAACTGTACCATAGAATCTCTATGGATAGAAATTCCATGCTCTAATAATAAGGATACAGCAGTAGGGATATATTACAGACCACCTGACCAGGATGGTGATAGTGACTGTGAAATGCTCAGGGAGATTAGAGAGGCTATTAAAATAAAAAACTCAATAATAATAATGGGGGATTTCAATTATCCCCATATTGACTGGGTACATGTTACCTCAGGGCAGGATGCAGAGATAAAGTTTCTTGACACCTGTGATGGGTTGGATCACAGAAACCCCCTTGGGAGCTGCCGCCCGATGTGCAAAGACTACTTCTATTCCTGTTTTCCCTGCCAGCTCAGTGGCTCCAGCACCCTGTCTTGCTGAAGCCAGACACACCCGTCTGCTCCAACACAGACCCAGGGTCTGAATTACCTGCCCCAAAGCTGCAGGTTTACCTGAAAACAGCTCACAGAAGTGTGCTTGTCTTTAGCACTCAGATGCCCAACTCCCAATGGGGTCTAAACCCAAATAAATCCGTTTTACCCTGTATAAAGCTTATACAGGGTAAACTCATAAATTGTTCGCCCTCTATAACACTGATAGAGAGATATGCACAGCTGTTTGCTCCCCCAGGTATTAATACATACTCTGAGTTAATTAATAAGTAGAAAGTGATTTTATTAAATACAGAAAGTAGGATTTAAGTGATTCCAAGTAGTAACAGACAGAACAAAGTAAGTTACCCAGCAAAATAAAATAAAATGCGCAAATCTATGTCTAATTGCACTAAATATAGATAAGATCCTCACCAGTTCCAAAATGTTCCCTTTTACAGGCTAATCTTCTTTTAGCCTGGGTCCAGCAATCACTCACACCCCCTGTAGTTACTGTCCTTTGTTTCAGTTTCCTTCAAGTATCCTGGGGGGGTGGAGAGGCTTCTTCTTTAGCCAGCTGAAGACAAAATGGAGGGGTCTCCCACGGGTTTAAATAGACTGTCTCTTGTGGGTGGAGACCCCCTCCTCACCCTCTGTAGAATCCAGTCACAAAATGGAGATTCGGAATCACATGGGCAGGTCACATGCCCATGCATGACTCAGGACTTGCAGGTAGCAGCCATTACCCACATGCTACCTTGAACGTCCTCAGGTAGACTTCTTATGTGGATTGGAGTCTTCCAAGCTCTTTTGTCTGTTAAGTGCTCCCTGATTGAACACTTAATTTGCACATTCCTTTCCCAAGAAGTGATCAAATGTTCTAACTAAGGCCACTTAGAAATCAAGCAATTATATAGCCAATGTTCATAACTTTGAACACACAAATGGTGCCTGCATACAACTAGGATGAACATAACCAGTAGATCATAACCTTTACATAGATATGTTACATGGCCTATGTAGCAAAACCCTATTCCAGTTATATCATACATACATTTATGAGCACACACACACACATAAAGCCTTATGGGGTATGCTGTCACAACACCTTAAATGATTGCTTCTTGGAGCAGCTAGTCCTGGAACCCACCAGAGGAGAGACAATTCTTGATTTAGTCCTAAGTGGAACACAGGATCTGGTCCAAGAGGTGAATATAGCTGGACCGCTTGGTAATAGTGACCGTAATATAATTAAATTTAATATCCCTGTGGCAGGAAAAACACCACAGCGGCCCAACACTGTAGCATTTAATTTCAGAAAGGGGAACTACACAAAAATGAGGGGGTTAGTTAAACAGAAATTAAAAGGTACAGCGCCAATAGTGAAATCCCTGCAAGCTGCGTGGAAACTTTTTAAAGACACCATAATAGAGACTCAAATTAAATGTATACCCCAAATTTAAAAACATAGTAAGAGAACCAGAAAAGAGCCACCGTGGCTAAACAACAAAGTAAAAGAACAGTGAGAGGCAAAAAAGGCATCCTTTAAAAAGTGGAAGTTAAATCCTAGTGAGGAAAATAGAAAGGAGCATAAACACTGGCAAACAAAATGTAAAAATACAATTAGAAGGGCCAAAAAACAATTTGAGGAACAGTTAGCCAAAGACTCAAAAAGTAATAGCAAATTTTTTTTTAAGTACATCAGAAGCAGGAAACCTTCTATACAACCAGTGGGGCCACTGGACGATCGAGGTGCTAAAGGAGCACTCAAGGATGATAAGGCCATTGCGGAGAAACTAAATGAATTCTTTGCATCGGTCTTCACGGCTGAGGATGTGAGGGAGATTCCCAAACCTGAGCCATTCTTTTTAGGTGACAGATCTGAGGAACTGTCCCAAATTGAGGTATCATTAGAGGAGGTTTTGGAACAAATTAATAAATTAATAGAATCATAGAATATCAGGGTTGGAAGGGACCTAAGGAGGTCATCTAGTCCAACCCCCTGCTCAAAGCAGGACCTAATCCCAACTAAATCATCCCAGCCAGGGCTTTGTCAAGCCTGACCTTAAAAACCTCTAAGGAAGGAGATTCCACCAGCTCACTAGGGAACCCATTCCAGTGCTTCACCACCCTCCTAGTGAAAAAGTTTTTCCTAATATCCAACCTAAACCTCCCCCTCTGCAACTTGAGACCATTACTCCTTGTTCTGTCATCTTCTATCACTGAGAACAGTCTAGATCCATCCTCTTTGGAACCCCCTTTCAGGTAGTTGAAAGCAGCTATCAAATCGCCCCTCATTCTTCTCTTCTGCAGACTAAACAATCCCAGTTCCCTCAGCCTCTCCTCGTAAGTCATGTGCTCCAGCCCCCTAATCATTTTTGTTGCCCTCCGCTGGACTCTCTCCAATTTATCCACATCCTTCTTGTAGTGTGGGGCCCAAAACTGGACACAGTACTCCAAATGAGGCCTCACCAGTGCTGAGTAGAGGGGAATGATCACATCCCTCGATCTGCTGGAAATGCCCCTACTTATACAACCCAAAATGCCATTAGCCTTCTTGGCAACAAGGGCACACTGTTGACTCATATTCAGCTTTTCGTCCACCGTAACCCCTAGGTCCTTTTCTGCAGAACTGCTGCCCAGCCATTCGGTCCCTAGTCTATAGCAGTGCATGGGATTCTTTCGTCCTAAATGCAGGACTCTGCACTTGTCCTTGTTGAACCTCATCATATTTCTTTTGGCCCAATCCTCTAATTTGTCTAGGTCCCTCTGTATCCTATCCCTACCCTCCAGCGTATCAACCACTCCTCCCAGTTTAGTGTCATCTGCAAACTTGCTAAGGGTGCAGTCCACACCATCTTCCAGATCGTTAATGAAGATATTGAATAAAACCGGCCCCAGCACCGACCCTTGGGGCACTCCACTTGATACCGGCTGCCAACTAGACAAGGAACCATTGATCACTACCCGTTGAGCCCGACCATCTAGCCAGTTTTCTATCCACCTTACCGTCCATTCATCCAGCCCATACTTCTTTAACTTGCTGGCAAGAATACTGTGGGAGACTGTATCAAAAGCTTTGCTAAAGTCCAGAAATAGCACATCCACTGCTTTCCCCTCATCCACAGAGCCGGTTATCTTATCATAGAAGGCAATTAGGTTAGTCAGGCATGACTTGCCCTTGGTGAATCCATGCTGACTGTTCCTGATCACTTTCCCCTCCTTTAAGTGGTTCAGGATTGATTCCTTGAGGACCTGTTCCATGATTTTTCCAGGGACTGAGGTGAGACTAACTGGCCTGTAGTTCCCTGGATCTTCCTTCTTCCCTTTCTTAAAGATGGGCACTACATTAGCTTTTTTCCAGTC